>BMAV01015239.1:304683-330496 GCA_019973955.1 Trichonephila inaurata madagascariensis
TGTGCGCTACTGTCCAAGAGTACTTTTTTATACTGACAAAAATTTCCCCTTTCCCTCTCGACTCCAGCATTTCTGGGTGTGTGAGTGATTTCTATAATTATGTCATTAAAATTCCCTTTTTCGAAATTTTATTCACTTCTTTTCCTTGTCAGACTGGTTTCATTTCCCTCCACTTAGCCCGGTAGCGAGTGGCCGTGGTAGCCGAGTGGTCAAGGTATCAGATCGTGGCTGGCCTTGTCACGAGTTCGAGCCCTGTACCACTAAAGACCCACCGTGTAGGGCAGCGATACACGTTAAATCTGTCGAGAGCTCAAACGTCCTCCCTGGGAGTTAGGAGAGGGAGGCTCAGGTATCGTCCACGTCACTTGACCATATTTCCAAATGACGTGGTCCGTCACCAAAAGCCCTAGTGTAGCTAACAGTGCAACGTTAATATTCATTCACTCACTAGCCCGGTGGAGATTTTTGAAACCATCATGTATTCAGCAGCCCTTGGCGAGAGTGGCATACACTTGCAACTTGACGATAAAACACGTTTCCACGCATGAGCTCTCTAAGCCGCAATATTTACATTTTCACTTACGCAATATGTGCGACTGAATTTTTATTTCAATACCATTTAATACACATTTCTCTACAATTATTTTTAAATTAATTTTTTATCCATTTTGTAACTCTCTATTATGGTATATATGTTACCATTAAAATATATAATGCAGATATTTCATAGAATAACTAGGTATTTCATTAAATAGCTAGACAAGTCAGTTAAAATATGTTATAGATGAAAAATTTCATATTTTACGTAGTTATTCTATAAGATAACTAGTTATTCTATAAAATACCTAATGATAGATGGTTAAAGAGTGAAAAATAAACAATTTTAAAATGATTTTATAAATTAATTCCTGACAAACCTCTCGAAAATACATTGTATCCCTATTGCGGAGGATTAATTGATAAATAATAAGGAATAGCAGATCGCTCCTATTGCTAACATTAGTTCAACAGAAAAGAAAGAAAAAAAAATATGTTTTGCATCTGTTAATTAATTTTTGAACTCCTTGAAGGATATTATAATGATGGAGTAACCAATAGTCACGTGATATTTTTTCCAGTGCTGTTTTAACACTTTTTATTTCTGCTCTCAAAGTTAATAATTTTTCACGAGTAACTTGAGCACTTTTTTCCCAATAAAGATTCAAATCTCTTTTTTCCATCCTTGCACAAGTCATAGCGTGAAAACACAAAATATTTGTCCAAAATTCTGCGTTTAAAAGCAAGCGTCATTGTAAAACAGCTAGAATTGATTCAAAGAACTTTTTCTTTGATGATCAAGTCTATAGAATACCTAGTGAAATCGTAACAATTTTATATACTTTAACTGACTTGTCCAGTTATTTCATGAAATACCCAGTTATTCTATAAAATAACAGATTTCACACTTGAACGGTAACATACCTATTTATTTTGATCAAGATATTTGTTTTCAACTTATTTTCAACCAATCAACTAATCATCAAGTTCTGCATCGTGATTGTCTTGGAATTCTGAAGATCAATTAATTACCCGCGGATTCAAGTTTTTTAGAGTTTAATTTTTATTATGTAAAACATATAGAATATTTAATTAGACATATATTATGGAATGCATTGTGTTTTCTTAAAAAAACCCACGCACATTGATAATCTACGAATAATTCTTTTGTAGAGTTCTCCAGTAATTCTAAAGCTCCATGTATGCATATTATATTTAAAATGATTTGGAAAAAATAAAAAATCTTTATTTTGAAAATATATTCCATACAAAATTTTTATTTTTAATTATATTTAGTTGAATCTACCGAAAGAATTCCAACCTTAGTGTAATTAGCTTTATAAATATTCTATAATGACAAATATGTTTTAGACAAAACATTTTAAGCATTAAGATCAATGTTCTGCGTCATATAGTAAGTCTGGCAGTTAATTATTTTTAAGCATAAAAGATAGCAATTAAATAAAATATTTAATATTTTTATATCATGAATAAGACAAAACAAATATTTGAATCATTTTTTATTAAAAGATAGAAATGCAGTAGATTAGTTTTCAGCCAATTGTTGTTTCTATATAAGCTATTTGTGAATACTCTAGATCAGGGGTACTCAACCTTTTTTTTCCGTTGGGCCGCGTACATATGTCATCCATTTTACGCGGGCCACATACATATGTTAGCTATTTCACGCGGGCCGCAACATGGGGGGGGGGAGGGGGAGAAATGCTTTAAGGTGAAGATAATGTTGGAGATTTAAAATGTGGAAAAATGATCTAAATATTGTAACTTCAGTTTTGCTTTATTTAATTATTATATTTTATATTTTTTATATTTTTGTTACTAACACTAAACTGAAAGAATTTAAGAAACGCTCCTTCACACAATTTTTGCATCAGTAAACGATTTCTTATGATTATCAATAATATAACAAACTCCATGGGATGTCTTTGTTACTGCTGTGACATTACCACTGACAAAACACTTTATTGGTGTTACAAAGAATGTTCAATAAAGCCTATTTACATCTCCTGCAAGAGATCAGTGGAGGAAAAGTGTAATTGAATGATTTCTGTTTACTGGTATTTTTAAATATAGAGTACTTTCGTGAAAAATTAAATAAGTGTTGATCCATGTTTGTTTTTCATTACAAAACAGTCAACCTCCAAACCGTTCGAATGTTTTTCGCTTGCAAGATATGAAAAATTGCTAAACTTAGTTCCACCCATAAAATTGTCGCTACTCTACTGTTGTCTGTTATCATTAACAGTAACAAATAGAAAAAGAATAGCAATTCGCAGCCATACGACATGGACAGCAAAAAAGCACAAAATTGTGATACATTTGATTTCTTGTCAAAGAATTTCTCACCCAATTTTTAATACATTTTTCTTAAATAAGTAAATTTCTCAGAGCAATTGGCCACTTAAAAAGGCTCGGTGGGCCGCTGCTCTAGATCTAGACGTTGGCAGATTTGGAAAACTGTACAATTCTCAGTGACACTCTGCACTGCACTGCACATTTTACAATTTTTGAATGGATAAAGGTTGATAATTTTAAAATGCAGCTGATTGAATTAATAAGTTTACAATTTTGCAAAGAAAAATTTACAGAATTATTGAAAAAATCTGAAAGATAACTTTAATGACAAATCAACAGCTTTTTGAAGTTTTTGAAAGGTTTAATTGTCTAAAGAGAGAAAATTGCACTTACTCTGCTTTTTGTTTTTGGTTCTATATAGCTATGGGGACAAATCTTTTCTAATGTGAAAAATATTTTCAATACATACATAAAAATACATATAAATTGTTTAACAACTGAGCATTCAGAATCATGTTAAATTGCAAGAGTCACAAATTATACTCTTCATATTAAAGTATTAAGTACAGCAGTGCAAAGTTTACTGAAAAATACTTATTTTTATTTAACTACATTTAAAGAAAGCTCATATTTTATATTATAAAAAAAATATTATAATAAAAAAATAATATATGTTATTATTATAATAAAATGTTTAAAAGATAAATATATGAAAAAAATGCAATAAATATGTTTTAAAGATACATAATATATATGTGCAATTTTAATTTTTTTTATTTATTTTTTATATTAATATGTGTTAAAAGAATGCATAGATAATATATAAAATTGTATCCATGACCTCTATTCCCTTACTCTTCAAGCATTGCTATGGAAATCGAGTTGCTCAAATATTGCCTAGCGTTTGGATCGTATTGGTAGATTGGCCCAGTTACAAGTGAATTCATAATTAGTGTGACCAAATTTAAAAGTAAATAACTATTTATGGTAAATTTTAATAGCTTTATTTAGAGTTTGATTTAAAAAATGTGGATCCTTTAAATTAAGAATATAACTATTTTTATTAGTGGGAGTAAATTATAACTCCGAAATTAGATCTTCAAACCCGAAATGAAATTATAAAGCTTTTGAAGGGTGTTTACTCAAATTATGTTGAAAATAAAGCACTAAAAATCACAAAAAACATTTTTCTAATGGATTACACTCTGAACTTCAGAAAGAAATAACATTTGGCCGGCAATAAAAAACACCAGAAAAAAAATGGGGACGAAAGGCACAGTTCTCGATGAAGAAAAAAAAAAAAAGGAAATAAAAAGACTAATCTCTGTAGAAAATCCTCTGAGTCACAAATAACTTTAGCAAAGAAATTACAGGTATCGCAATCAACAATTTGTCGTCAGATAAAAAAAAAAAAAAAAAAAAAAAAAAATGGCTATAAAAAAGTGAATAAAACAGTCTACCATCAAATTTCTGCAAAAAGCGTAAAAAAACGTTCTTGTCGTCTTTATTAAGTGCTACGCAAAGGTAGATACAAAATATGCATAACTTCTGATGATGAATTCTTTGATCTGTTATACAAAACTGGCAAAACGACGATACAATATATTTCGTGTGAAAAACATCGCAAAAACGAAGCTGTTTTGCAAAAGGCTAGTTGGCAATCAGATGTTATGGTATGGATGAGAATGTATACTCAAGGCTTAACAAAACCATTTTTTGTAGAACCAAAGTCTAAAATTAATGCTAAATACACTCATGGAAAAAGAAATTAGCGCACCAAGAAGGAGTCGTCAAAATGAAACGAAATTTTGCATACGTAATGACTACTTTAATATAAGTAAATAATTAGAAAATCAAAGAAAAAGGATCATTTATTTGAGAGAAAAAGGAAAAAGAACGGAGGATTTAATACCCTGTTGAACCCCCTCTAGCGCGAATGCACGATGCGATACGATCGGGTATTGAGGCATACAAGTTTTGTATGATGTCTTGAGATATTTCGTTCCATATTTGCTGTAACCTTGCCTGAAGTTCGTTTAAACTCGTGAGATGCGCAACTCACCGACCCAAATGATCCCACATATTCTCGATTGGAGACAGATCTGGGGATCAGGCAGGCAAGGAAGGGTAGTTACAGTGCAGAGACAGTCTTGTGACATCCTTGCCATGTAAGGCCGAGCAGTGTCGTGCTGAAAAATGGCTCCTGGGAGCCGTTGCATGATGGCAAAAAATGTGGTTGCAGGATGTCATGGACATACCACAGGGCTGTCATGGTGCCCCGGATCAATGCTAGAGGTGGCCGTGTATTGTAGGCAATGGCACCCCATACCATCACACCAGCTGTGGGAGCGATGTGTCGCTGTAAAGCAAAGGCAGGATGGAGGCGTTCACCACGGGGTCTCCACACACGAACACGATTGTCATCACTGATGAGATTGAATCTGGATTCGTCGCTAAAGACGACCTGGTTCCATTCCCCTGCAGTTCAGTTTCCTCGTGTACGGCACCACTCCAAACGGAGGTGTCGATGGGTGAGCATCAAGGGCAGCACACGTAATGGGCGCCGTGATCCCAAATGTCTTTCAACCAGGTGCCTTCGTATGGTTCGAGAAGACACAGGGGCACCTAGTGAAGGTGCTACCTGTGCTTGGATGGCGGCGGATGAAGCAGTTGGCAATACGTGTGCATTTCTTACGATGTGGTGGTATTCTCGATGACTGGTCTGTTGAGGGCGTCCTGAGCCTGGTCTTCGTGTAAATGACATCTCCCGGATCCACTGGTCCCAACACCTCCTCACAACACAATCACAGCGGCCTAATTGACGAGCTACTCGCCTAGCTGACCACCCAGCTTCCATCCTGCCGATGATTCTCCCCCTCTCAAACTGCGACAGCTGCTCATATTGTCTTCAAAAATGGCGTAATGGCATGTCTACCTCAGCTCTTACTTTATAAACGATTTAGCACACTCAAACAAGCTTTTGTTACCTTTTTTATACTCCACGGAGAACGACGTTAAACGCCCGATACCGGCTATACGTAATGCGCAATCACGCTGCATTTCTAATCATTTATCTACCCGACATGTATCTTCATGCCAAGTTTCGTTACGATCCCGCAATTATTTCTTGGTGCGCTAATTTTTTTGTCCATGAGTGTACTATCAAAATTTAGGTATGAAGCACGTGATCGAAGAAAGTAAACGTCTTTATCATCAAGAAAATTTTATTTTCACCGAGGGTCTGCTACCAAGTGTTGCTACCATCATCCTCTGACTGTGTACTTTGCACAATTACTTTTTATGAGGATACTTAAAAAACATCTAAATAGACTTAAGTAAGAACACTTCAAGGGCTTCAAAAAGCAATCAAAGATAAAGGAAAAATACACCTAAAAAGGGTCGAAAAAAGCTCTTTTGGCTTGGCCTAAAAATTTACGGAAGGTGTACATTGCTAAGGGAAACCATATTGAAAATTTCAGTAAATAACATAAGCCAATAAAAATTTATAATTTTCTGAAAGTGGTTACATTATTTTTTAATCAATCCGTTAAAGGTTACTGACCCCTGGTCTAGATGGTCTAATTGCTGTATAAATGCGAGTTCATAAATCCCACTACAAAGTAATTTTATCTTTTGAAAAAATTGTATGAGCTAAAACTTGATGCAATCCATTTTCTTATAAGTATTACAATTTGCTTCCTTATAATGTGATAAATAAACGCATCAAACAAAAATGTATCTATGCAGATGGATATAAATATTTATGCTTTCATATTTATTAATATAATGTATTTTAATTTTTAGTTTGGTGAATAAAATTATTTATCTTCAAATTTATGACTGACATTTAGCATTTAAATTATTTTATTCATAAAAAAATACTTTTTACATGCACTTATTAACAGATTTTTTTCAAAAAATATCTATAGTAAATATGAAAAATGTGCATAGATTAATGAACACAAATTTTAATATGCTCTTGTTGGAAAAAATAAGCTACTAGCCATTAAAATTGCTACACTAGCAATTGGACAAATATATTATATTAGAAATAACAAGTGATTAAATTTTGTAGAAATTTGGTTGCGTAGATCCTGAGAAATAAGTACGCAGAACAATCACCTCTGGCTAGAATAACAGCACTTATATGCCTGGTCATTGAGTCAAACAGAGATTGGATGGCATGTACAAGTACAAATGCCCATGCAGCCTCAACACGATACCACAGCTCATCAACCGTAATGACTTCCATATGGTGACGAGCCAGTCGCTCGGTAACCATGGGCCAGACTTTTTCTATTGGTGAGAGATCTGATAAACGTGCAGGCCAGGGCAATAGCCGAACATTTTCCGTATCAAGGAAGGTCCGTACAATACCGGCAACATGCGGTCATGCATTATCCTGTTGAAACGTAGGGTTTCGCAGGGCGCGAATAAAGGGTAGAGCCATGGACCTTTACACGCCAGAAATGTAACGTGCACTGTTCAAAGTACTGTCAATGCGAACAAGAGATGACCGAGACGTGTATCCAATCGCACCCCATATCATCACGCCAGGTGATGGGCCAGTACGACGATGACGAATGCACGCTGCCAATGTGCGTTCACCACGATGCCACCAAATACGAATGCGACCATCTTGATGCTGTAAACAGAATCTGAATTCATCTGAAAATATGACGTCTCTTTATTCGTGGGCCCAGGTTCGTTGCTGGTTACACCATCTCCTGTCTGTGATGCAGCGTCAAGGGTAGCCGCAGCCATGGTCTCCGAGCTGAGAGTCCATGCTTCTGCAAACGTCGTCGAATTGTTGTCTTGCAAACGATCTCAATTCCTGACTCAGGGCTCGTGACGTAGCTGGACGATCCATTAAGGCCATGCGGGTAACATGCCTGTCTTCTCAGCTGCTAGTAATACGGGGACGTTGAGATCCAGCACAGCGTTTCGTATTACAGTCCTGAACCCAACGATTCCATGTTCTGCTACAGTCATTGGAGCTTGAGCAACGCGAGCAGTAATACTGCGATAGCAACGTTCAAATACAATTTTTGTACAAAAAACAGGCTGAACCATTTCCTCATTTAACCCTTTATCTACCCCATGATGATATACTGCAAATTTCTCATGCAATATTTTTTTATTTATTTTTTTGAGTTTGCATTGAAAATTAAGGGATATACATAAAAAAAATACTCAACTTTGGAAAATTTAATTCGTTAGAGCTAATTAAGGAAAATGGCACTTTAAAGTAACTTCAGCGCACAACGGTCTAAAATATTCTTATAATACAAAAAGACCAAATGACTTTTTATAACGAAGTTTTAATTCTTAAAAATGCTAAATAAACATAGACAACTTACATTTTGTGGCATAAAAAAATTTATTTTTGAAAATTATAAAATTTTTAAAAGTTACATACTTTTTTTACAATAGTAATAGGTTTTACACATAAACTTAAATTTGCTAAAACTAAAAAAAAAAAAAAATTCTTCTTTTCATTAATACATAAAAATACATTGCATTTTGAGTGGGATTTCGAATGGATGTTCCTTAATACTCAAAATTCACAACCGATTCGAAACACAAGTTGGCCAATGGCATCCACGATTTTCTAAGTTAATATCGTCAGAAACAGAGAAGTTCCCTTTTCTCCTTTTGTTTACACAAAAACCTTGTTCCTTTTTATTAGATTTGGGTCTCCTTTTTCGTTTCGGTTGTGCTTTTGATTTTGTGAATAGTCCTTTGGTTACACAACGACTGGAATAGATGAATTGTCATTCAGATGAACATTTGATAATATTTTATGGTATCGAATACGCGTGTCATAGTTTGTTGAACGACATTCACTGACATATCTACATCCGAAGACCAGTATAGATGATTCCTAGCCAGTTTGTGATAGCCGAATAAAAACTGCAAGTCAATAAATCCATATGTCTCATTAACAGCTACTGGCCTAATTGAATTCTGCTTTTGAGTGATATAGAGATTCGTTTGAAAAACAATATTTTCATTGATATCTTCATCAATGAATTGTAAAAAGAAATCTGTTGGTGTAACTAAATGCAGATTTAACAAACCCAGATTTTATGGAAAAAAATTGGAACCGGTTTGGACATCTCTTTTTTTCCATTGCCCAATAACTTTTGACTTATTGCATCCTGAAGTAGGAAATGCTGTATTTTCTGAATAAAAACTGCTGCACCCTGGGTGTTGTTCAATTTCTACACTGTCTTCTTCAGAATCTGACGAAAATTCCAGCAGATTATTTGCTGGAACTTTCATCTGAATAATCACCTGTTGGTGAATCACTGCTTTCAGATGGTGTAGGCTCTCTAATAACTCCAAAACCTCTTGAAGACTGAGCTTTAGTTTTCCAGACATTCTAAAAAAGAGGTAAAAAAAAAAAAAAAAAAAAACAAATTAAAAAAATAAAATTATTTTTAAAAAATTATTAAAACAAAAAAAAATAAAAATTTTAATTTTTTTAAAAAAAAATAAATTTTATTTAATTTTGTCCAAAAAAAAAAAAAAAAAAAAAAAGCTCAGAATCAAAGTTCAAAATTTTCTTAAAACTTTGAAATAAAACAATAATAAAACAAAATAAATAGTAATGAGGCTACTACGCAACAAAAAGCAACAATAAGCCTTCTTGCTCCAACACAAAGTTATTAAACTGTAAAACTAATTATATACACTGTTCACTTAAAATAAATAATCAAATCGATTACTAAGGTCATCCTTAACATTAAAAAAATAAGACACCTTTTGACATTAACCCCTTTTTCGGAACAAAAATAACAACCTCCACAATCCTATCAAAATGTCAGCTGAAAATGCAATTTTGGTTTTAAAACTATCCGCCTTCCTAGCTAAAAATACTCATTATATAACCTGTGCTGCCGTCTATTCTGGAAGAAGGGAATTGAAAGAGTATTCCTGCTAAGTTTCCCGGAATATTTGTAAAAATGGTTATTTTATGCACTTTTAAAGTGAGTGAGTACCGTCGGTAGATAAAGGGTTAAACACATTGTAGGTGTCGCTACCGGCGCCTGCTTTGTCTGAATGCGCTGAAAAGCTAATAATTTGCATATCATAGCACTTTCCTCTTGTTTAAATTTCACGTCTGTAGCATGTCGCCTGCTTGATGTAGCAATTTTAATGACCAGTAGTGTATTTAATCAACAAATCATGGTTTTGATCATCAAGACAGTATTGATAGAAAATAAATAAAAGCCATTGAATTGAAATTGTTTAAAATTAAATTGTAGACTAAAATTGTGTGTAACGCTGAATAAATCTGTTGCACTGATGCGTTTTTTAGACTTTAGAAAAATGTACTATTTGACATTTGAATATTCATGAATGAGACTGAAAAATAATTAAAAATACTTTTATTTACTTAATTAAATTTTTTAAAGTCTATATTCTAGTTAACTTTGGCACACATGGCATGAAGGTGAACCATATCTTATCATACTCAGTAGGTAAAAGGCTCAACAAAAGTTATGAACTGAACTATTATTCTTTTACTAAGTAATGTAGTAATTTTTCCTAAACAGAGCATTTATGAGAAAACCATTTTTACAATTTGCATGTGCACAAAATTAATATGATTTTAAAAAAATATAATTTCAGCTTAGCATATGCATAATACATTTTGTTCACTTAATAAATGTACTTTGTAACAATACAAAATTTAAAACCTTTTTGTATCTTGTCCACCAAAACATTGGAGAAAATTTATGATCAACAGTTGCATTAATATATACATTGGGAGACATAAACCCCAATTGCAAGTGGCAAGGCTTTTGTATCTGATTTGTATTAGTTGAAGAGGGTGCTTACCAATTTGCAGTAAATCAATGAAGATAATTTCTTCAGATGAAGGTGATTTCTCTTTATTAATAGTACTACGAGTATAAATGTGAATTAAATTCATGAAATTTAACAGCATACTGATAACTTACTTTATATTAATAAACAATAGCAAAAGTATCAAAATGAAATATGAAGCAAAATATGAAATGAATCACTTTTCCAATATTTCTTGTAAGAAGTAGAGAGTTAAAGCTCCAATAAAAGAAAGTTTGAAATCTACAATTAAGTTGTTTCAGATGCAACTCACATTATTTCTCAGTTTGTTTGGGAGTGAAACAGACAAAATTAAAGAGCAGTAAATTTAATTTGTGTTTCCTACCATTTTGGTTAACAAACATGCTGAGCAAGTTTAAAGTATAAATATATGGCACATACATTATTCATTTATTACAGTATTTATAAATCCATTATCTTTTCTATTTTAGCTGCCTCAGTTTAACATGCACATATTCTTAAAACAGATTACTATTTGTTAATAAGTTAAAAGTTATATCCTAAAATGTTTGTAATCTACTATTAATATGCAATTTATTTGTTTTGAGTACTTTTTTAAAACTCCTAACTTTACATATTCTTATAAAAATTATTATTAAAAACAATTCAGAAAAAAATTTGTAACTTGAAAAATAAATAAATATTACAGATGTTATAAAAATAATTTAGTATGTACCAAAATTGCAAAAAAAGATTAGTTAAATCAAATAAAAATTTACTAATCCTATTTAGATTTGGACATAACACTTAATTTTAATTTTAGAATTGTGTAGTGCAGCAAAAGCAGGATTTTTTCATAAATGTTTATTTAGAATCATAGCCTATATGTCTGTGCTTGTATAAAATAAAAGTACATTTTGTGAATTAAAAAAACAAGCAAAAATAAAACGTTTACAATAAATAGTCTGCTTGTTTGAAGTTGAAAATTTGTTGTATAAAACAGAACTTTCTTTTTAGTTTGTTCAATGGATTAATTGAACTACTTTCCAACAATTATGTATGTAATACACTTGATTATGAGTTCGATTGATTAAAAGCATTCAAAAAAACCGATGAAATTAACCAAAAAATGAAAGATTCAGTTGGTAATATTCCATCTGAATAAATCTGAAAGAAGTTGATACACAGTAGTAATAATACAATTAATATTACAAATTAATATTATGTACATTTCCAAGTTTCTGCTGATGTATTATGTCATTGTTCTCTACTTCACTTACCAATAAGATTTTACAAATTTCTTTCTTGAAACCTTGGTTGCATACTCATTTGGATTTTACAATCAGCATTGTATTATTTTGTTTGGGCTATTCTGAAGGATAGCAATTCAAAGTCTTAGAAATACAAATCTAAAATACAGGGAAGCATTTGTTCAGATAATTAAAAATAGGCATCTTTTTAGTTAATTTAAAACATTTATCTTAATATAGATAAATATGTTATTAAAATTTATAACACATTCACAGCAAACATAAATATAGTTTTAAACTAGCAAAAATTAATATTAAAGTCTTAAGTATTTTTATTTTTTTTCTCCTTATCAATCATAAAAATAAATTGACTTATTTCCGGAACTAATAATTTTTCTTCTTTAGACACCTCACATGTATTTTCAAAATTTTTAATGGGAATTAAAAAAATTACATAGAAATCAAAACACTTTTATTTCTCTTTCAAAAACTACACAATACATTAATTAATCTTCATAACTAATCTCAGAATCTTCAGAGTTAATTTATCTACAGAACTTAATAATTCCAAAACAATCATACGATTCAGAGCTTGATCATCAGTTTATTTGATGAAAATTAGTTTAAAACAAATCAGTTTATCAAAATAAATATTTATATAATTATAAAGAGCAACAAAATGAATAAAAAAATTATTTTAAAAATGATTATAAAGAAATGTGCTGTTGTTCTTACTAATACCACCTGTCTGACGTAGTCAGATCGTGGCCCATGAAATTCATCACTGCAAAGGTCTAGTTGTACACCAGTCGTTAGCCGTAGCTTTGAACACCATACAGATGACAGAATTTTTTTTGGCTCGTTTACACCCCAATTTTGAGGGAGAACACCCTGGAGGTGATCAGGGGCCTCTCACTTCTCTTACTTTTCCACCAACCTCACAAGAGGACTTGCGGCTCGAAGGCTATTTAGAGTATTATTACTGGCATTTGACGATTTTGGCAATTTTTTTCGTTAAATTCTTATGGCTCTCTGAAAAGATAGTACCTTAAAAAAAATAGGGGTTTTTTTTGTATAAAAAAAAAGCAGAAAAATTAAAATTTTTAAAATTACAAAATTCTATAAATTTTTTAAAGTAGTTTTACAAAATTCCGCTTCAGTTCTACTTGGAGCATTAGAAAAGGTAGAAAATGTATCAATCTGCTTCAAAAATAATTTTGTCTTTTTTTTTTTTTAATAAAAAAATAAAGAAAAATAAAATAATAATAAAATAAAGAAAATCTATAGAAATTTGTAAAAAATGTCATATGAGATTCCAATTTGGTTGATAACCGGTTTTCGACGCCAACTAACGTCATTGATAACGTATAATATTGTTAAAACAATGCTGGCGAATCATCCGTTTTAACGTTTTTAATCAACATTGTTTTAAATAATTGTAATTTCGGAATTGAAATGGCTAAAATTTATTCCTCAGAACATTCCTTGTCTCTTAGTACCTTTGGTGCATTTCTGCGTTCAGCGGTTCGTGAGAAGATATCCTCAGATAAATAGACGGATGGATAGATACGTTTGTTTACCTACGAATTTTAAGAGTGTAGATTAGCAAAACTTCTGATACGACTTGTTTTATTACGACTTATAAGTAATGAACTGCATTAGATGTTAATTACATCTTGTCAAAATTATCCATGATATATTTAGAATAACTAATTGTAATAGCATTGTAACGTAGGATTTTATAATTAGCGGGATTGGCAATTCTTTTTATTTCTTATATATTAAGTTAACTGTAACCTACACAAAAAAACTCATCTTAAAACAATTACAGCAAAAGTAAATAAAATAAATAGAAGGAAATACATATAAAAGCTCAACAAGTTCGCATCCATAAAGTGACATCCAAAAGCTAAGGTACAATCTATTTTTTGAGTCTAATTTGCAAATAAAATAACATAGACAGAAGAGATTTGGAGAAAAGTGTAGTGTTTCGTTCAATGTGTTAGAGAAATATGTATAAGTTTAACAAAAACATAATTTACAACAAATGTTCATTCTTGGAGAAAACAGTTTTATGTGAAAAATGTTGTAAAAACATTGCAATGCTAGATTCTGTTGAGGCATGCGACCACCTTTAACTGCATTGGATTGGAGGCAGTCAATTAAATTGTCAAAAATTGAAATCGGAAGCAATGACACGGAGAAACCGTTTTTCCAGTTCATGTGACGACTTTAGAGGTGGACTTAAGGCAGCAAGATGCCCATCAAGTTAGTTCCAAATATGTTCTATAGTAGTCAGGTCTGAAGGGCAAATTTGCTATTCAGTTCTCTCCAAACTATGTTCTTCAAAATTGTACAAAACAAGCCAGGTTCGATTGAATCGGGCATCATAATAAAAAAGTAGCAGCAGTATAAGAGTGTACATATCGATCAAGAATGTTCTCCCACGAGTTAGAGTTCCTTTATGAAAGACAACCGAGACAGATCCCTGCTCAAACCCTGATTCTGTAACTGAGTTGATCGACAATTTTGGAACAATCCACAATCTCTGGTGCTTTGTGCTTTCCAGATCAGTAGACGCCTTGAATCACTTTTTAGTGGGAGCTTAGGAATGAGAGAGAAGTCGATCTGTCTGGTCCAGAAAACGTGATGAACCCTTTCCTCGATTCTAGGGGACACATACAACTCGTCATCTTGCATTGAGAACTACTGTGTGAAGTCATCTTCGTATCGTAGTACTAGAGATTCTTGCTCAAGATGTGACAAAATAATATCTGCCCCAAGCAGAGGAACAGATATGCTTCTCCTCCTTCGGGCTGAAAAAGCAAGGAAACAGTTTGCTGCAGTTAAACCTTAAGGGACGTCCTCTAAACATAAAATCTTCAGATTTAAACCCATCCCCCTGAACGCCCTCCTGCCATCGTAACGAATTGGGCAAACGGCTTCTCCCAGACATTGCCAAACTCTCCTTGATATTGTGAATAAAATAACCCACAGCTATTAAAAATCAGCAATCACAATCCAAACATTCCTACGAAGATGCGAAAAGAGCTTGGTTTTTAAACACTTTCTCTCACTTTTTTAAATAAGTGTCAATTTCTTTAAAATAAAAGTGTTGGGGCTATCGTTTTTTGCATAAGTTTCCTTAAGGTTCAATTGATTTGATTTTAGTTTTCGCCACACTCGGAGGAAACACGAGGTGACCTCGTAATTTTGATCCACTTTTATGTGACGAGGATGGCCCCTTAACTGGAACTATCTCAGCAAATTTCCAGCGTATCCCACAAGAGGACTAAGGCCTCGACAGATTTAACGTGCATCACACACACACACACAACCCCTTTGTATGGTGGATCTTAAGTGGTACTTGGACTTGAACCTGGGATTCAACAACACCGGTTCGTGACCATGACCACTCGGCTATCGGAAATATTCACATAGAAACCCAATTGGTTGTGAAAATACAGTAAGTAATGAGAGTCAAATTAAATAAAAACATTAATACTGTTCAATTTTGTTGCTGGAAAGAGTGTGTTATAGTTGGGAAAATGTATGTTTAATAATATATCCTTCTTCTTTCTTGTGCGATTTAAAAAAAAGCTTTGGGAGTAGAGGAATTTCAGTTTTATAGAAAAACAAAAATTTTATGGAAATAATCAAATGATTACAGAATTGGAAAATTCCCAGAAATTTAGTGGGTAAAGGTATGTTCGTAGATTGATGGGTAAGGATGGGTAATCAATTGAGTTGAATTCTGAGATTATTTAGTTACAAAAAAAAAAAAAAAAAAAAAAAAAAAATTTTTTTAATTTTTTTATTTTTTTTTTAAAAAAAAAAAAAAAAAAAGAAAGAAAGAAAAAGCGCAATTTGATTATTTACTTTATAAACTAAATAAAAATACGGAAATTTTTGACCAATATATTAGATATAAGGGAAAGTTCCCCCACATTTTTAAACACGAGCACTTTTTTGTGTGGTCGATCCTTAGCAAGAATTCGGACCCAAATGAAACACGTTTAAACAGTTCGATTAGTATACTATTTATGATTTATACTCCTTTTTTTCGCATTTTAATTAGTTTTTTTTTTTTAATTTGTAAAAACTGTATACTTAAAGCAATGTATGTCGTTTGAGTTTCAAATGGGGAGTAACTTTATGGAGGTGAAAAGAAACTTATGTGACGTGCTTGGACAAGAAGCAGTAACAGCTTGAACATGCCAAAGATGGCTTGTGAAGTTTTGCTTGGGTGATTTTTACTTCAAAGATGAGACCAATTCAGGAAGGACATCATGTGTCATTGACGAAAAGTAGGATCAGAACAAATCCCATGTTAACTTCCACAGAAGTGGGCTTCAAGCTTGGAATTCATCAGACTACTACTTTGGACAACATTAAAAGGCTTGGTTTTGTGTCTCTCTTTGGACGAATGAAGCTGAAAAAATTGAATGGACCGAATTCCGCTTCAAATCACAAAAGAAAACCGTTTTTAGACCACTTTACAAAGAGGAGACACCACCCTCCACATCCTAAAATCAAAAGAAGGCTATGTTGTATTATTGGTGAGACAGAAAAAGTTGAGCGCACTATGATTTGCTGGAAGAAAATGAAACGGCCGTTACTGTTCGCAGCATGATGTTTTGCATACAGAAATTTAACATAAATGTCCATTTTTGGCCAACAGAAAGGGTGTGATTCTTCATCTCGACAACCCTAGACTACACGTGTCAAAGAGCACCGCATAAAAATTGCAGAGTTCTGTTGGGAAACGTAACCTCAGCCAGCATACACTCCTGATGTTGCACCCCATCTGGTTATCATCTGTTCAGGTCATTGCCAAACTTTCTTGAAAGAGATCAATTTATAAATTATGAGGGTGTCCAAATGGCAGTGGGGCTTTGTCTCTAAAACAGAGGACTTCTTTTCCAGGGGTTTAAATAAGTTGCCACAGAAAGCTGCAGATAGATGCAACAAACAAAGGACTTTACACTTTAGATTAAATTTGAAATAAAAGTAATTTTTTTTTCTTTTTTTTTCAGAAATAAAACGAGAGAGCTTTCCCTTACACTTAATAAATAGATTATATGTGGGACCAATTAAAATGCCAGACTGTGACAAAACGCGTAAATGCCGATAGTAATTCAGGATGAATAGATTAGTAATTAGGGATGAAAAGAAAACGACTCGAGTCCATTTGTAGCAGCAAGGCAAATGAAAAACTTTCAATAAATCACTTGAATAAGATCTTTATACAAATTTATTCAACTTAATTCTAATATTTCGAGGAAAGCAAATTCCATTGGAAGGAAACTTACCGAGATTTTTCTTGTGATAGGGATTTCACACAGGGAATAGAAAAAATACATCTCTGAAATTATTGTAGTGTCTGAAAGATTCAGATGATTCAAATCAAAATCTTCATCTAAATTATTTTCCATTTGGCTTAAGCACTTTTCTCTGTGTTTTTGACCTGATTCTTTACGTAGTTGATTTATACGATTTTGGAGCCAACGACCAAATTTTATCATTTGACCTTTACGGCAACAGAAATATTGAAAGCAGCGGGATTTCATTTAAGAAAATTAAAAACTGTCTTAAAAGGATGCAAGAAAAATACTGATTTTGGCCAAGGTTCAGGTTTCTTAGGTCTAATGTGAGATATCCGACTAAAGCAAAAACAAATTGGAATTTTAAACATGTTAAGGATTGTACGGATACATTTTGAGGGTTATCTTAAGGAGTTTGATCCATGTGTAATTTTAAGGGGACATGGTACGATTTACGGCAAAAATTTTTAATTTAAGGATTTTCAAAAAATTTTCTGTTGCCTCCTATGTCTGTATACTATGTAAAACAGATTTTGTGCCCAAAATTTCATAAAAAGCTAGCCATTTAAGTTTTTAAGGAAAAAGCTTAAAATTTGTGAAGTTATTTTAAAATGCTACTCCTCCTACAAAAGTTGACTTACATTTATGAAATTTGATCTACATGTACGTCAAACTATGTATAACAAAAGTTGGTATCAGTTTTGCGATAACATGATTGTTATTCGTACAATACTTCTTTTTATGAATGCTTATTGAAAATTCCTTAAAAAATGCATCAATTCTGAATTCAAATATTTTTAAAAAAATAAGTATTGATTTGATTTAAAAGTGCATACCAACTTTTGTTACATGTACTATTAGCAACAAGTAAAAAAAATTCAAAACATTAGGCACAATGGGAAAAAAGCTTTAGCATTTTAAATGAAGGCAAACTAGTTATTTTATCTTTTTGAGATAAGTAGGTTTTAAATTTTGATTTGCCATAGGGATGTGAATAAAAACGAGCGTAAAAGCTATCATAATTCTGTGTTTTTTAACTTTAGAGCTTTCAAATTTTGTGTGTGAGGTTATAGAAAAGTATATAAATAATAATTTAGGCTAAAAAAATTATATTTGATTCTTTGACCGGTTTTTGTCAATTGAATCGTACTGTGTGTGTGTCCTCTTATATAATCAGAGTAACAAGTCTATTAGAAGGTAAAAATGTAGGAAAGAGGTATAAATTATATATAGGCTGATGATTTGAGGAAAAAATTGGAAAACTCTCTCTCGATATTCAGAATTTTGCGAATCAAAATATCTCTATTAAATATAAACTATTTGAAAGTATAAAACTGAAAGAAGTTTCACTTCATGTGTTTTGTGACGCCAATCCAATAGCATATGAGGCTGTTGAGTTCCTAAGATATGCTAATTATGATGGGTAAATTAAGGTGTGGGTGGGCATCGTATCATGTCAAAAAGTAAATTTCTCTTGAAAAAATTAACTATTGCAGAATTAGAATTATTGATAAAGGCACGCCTCGTTATACGCTTCGGAAATTATTTACAAGGCTTCTGTTCTGATTTCACAAAACAAATCTTTTCATGGTGTGATTCTTAAATTGTTATTCACCAGTTAAAAGGATCATCGAAACAATGTAAATCCTTTGTTGCTAACAGAGTGGTTCAAGTTCAATCCTTCACTTCACCAGAGTAGTGGTTCCGACAATCCTTGCTACAAAAGGTGAACCAGGGGTTCTCTTTGGTAGCTTTGTCCATCCTGGTTGTCTAAGGTGAATGACTCGTGGCCTGGTTTGTGATTCGCAGGGTTTTCCTGATGGCATTTGTGATGAAGACAAGGTAAAAGAACGAAGAACCAGTTTCGAAACCGCCCCCCTAAGGTGACCGTTTTTTTTGATTATCCGAGGGAGCTAGAGATGTAGGGTTTACAAAAGGAACATGCATTTTTGAATTCTTAATATGACTTTATTAAGAATATTACTTAAACCTCTAACAAATAAGATAATTATATTTATGAGAGAATCTATACTATGAACAAACACACAATAATAGTTATAATGAATCGCTTAACTTGGACCACTATCAATATCTAACCCACCTAATCTCACTTCTAATAATATTACAAGTCCTAATATCAAATAGAGTCAATCCTACCTTAATTTGATAGTAGCTTCAATACTATGAAGAAGCGTCTGGGTGCGCGTGCAATGGTATACACTTTGACCTAATGGCTTAATCTTCAAGGTAACTTTTCTACTGCCTGTCACTTCGCGATCGTATCAATCGTTCACATAACATTCCCCAAATTGCCATACGACTTATTGAAACTTCTGTTATTTTAAAAGCTATTTAATTTGCATTTCTTATTCGCTTCTTGAGTTTGGGTTGGAAAAAAGTTGTCATTAATCTTGGAGGTTATGTTAAAGAAAAGACGCGTGAGCCCGTCACATCCTCCAAGAAGCAAAACGTGATTTATTCGAGGGCTTTAATGGCCCTTAAGAAATTACGTGCCTAAATTTTTATTTTTCTTATCTCCTCGCTTTCCAAGTTCTATTTAAATTTTAACCTCGAATCCTCATTTTAACTATTAATTTCCAATATTCGTCTTAAACTTTAATTTTCATTATTCATCTTAAGTTTAATTTTTAATATTCCTCCTTAATTTGAACGCTTGACAGCCACAATAAATTTTACTCAATTAATTAGACCAGGGGTCGGCAACCTTTTGAGTCGGAAGAGCCAAAAATTACAATTTACAGAATTTCAAAGCTTTTAAAAAGCCACAAAATTTTTTATTGCCAGCAATAAATTGTACTTGATAAATAAAATTTTTTGATTAAAAAAAACTAATCTATTTATTCATAAGAAAAAATATCTGTTTATCCATATATAAGTAGTGTTTTTCATAGCACATTAGATAATACATATCTTGCATTATTAGATAATTATTATTTAAGTAAAAAACTAAAACAATTAAACACATTTACTTTTTTTTACAACACTAACTTGTACTTCAATAACAAACAATTGAGCAAACAAATTCAATGGGAGCGTTGGATTTGCATGGTCTCTCTCTCTTAGAAAGTTTGGATAAATTTGGCTCATAACTTGTTTTAAGTTTCAAGCACGACTCTAAATTTTCATTTGTTAGTTGACTTCTTACTTTACTTTTAATTATACTCACGCAAGAGAACGCTGGCTCGCATGAATATGTCGATCCGAAGATAGTCAGTACTCCAAAGGCCAACTTCTTCACCTCACTATAGCAATCTGGAAGACTATTCCATACGTCCAATACTTTCAACTCGCGGCATTTCTTTTAAAGCTGTCAACTTTTGTTGTATTACGTACATAAATTTCTGGACCTCCAACTCTTCCAACTTGCTTTTCAACTCTGTAAACTTTCCACTCCACAAAGCTTTACTTTTTAAATCATTCGATTGCATTTCTAGAGATCCAGTATCAATTCCAAATGGCTCAATGTGGATTTCGTTACTATTTGGGTTGAGAAGATTTACTATGAATGCTAGAGTGGATTTGTTGTCTTTGAATTGCTCAAATCTGTCAGCAAATTCACCTTTACTTTTTTTAACTGTTCTGAAGTAATTCGTGTCAGCAGTTGCACTGGTTTTATCGCGATATTGCTTCAGAAATTGAAAATGAAGTAATTTACTGCTTTGAATATCTTCTGCAAAAATAATTAATCTTTCTTCGAAAAAAACCAATTCTTCTACCAAAACATAGGCTGGGTTTCCCTTGCAGTTTTAGTTTCACACACAGCCCATTTAATTTCGCTGTGATATCCACCATAAAGTAAAATTATTGCAACCATTTGTCGTTCTCTAATTCAGGGTGATTAATGCCTTTTTCATTGAGGAATATATTTATTTATTTCAAGCACAAAGCAAAACGTTTCAATACCTTACCTTTGGAAAGCCATCGCACTTTATTGTGGAGAAGGAGGTCGCGCGCGGAATACCGAGTCTCCCTTTCGCTTAAGAATTCTTTAAACTGACGATGATAGAAAGCTTTTGACAAGATGCTGTTAACAATCTTGATAACCAAATTCATGATCTCAACTATTTCGGCCGGAAATGTTTGGGCACAAAGCGCTTCTTGGTGTATTATGCAGTGAAACGTAATAATTTCGTGGTTTATTTTGCTCTGAAGAATCGTTGTTGCTCCTTTATTTTTTTCTGTCATACTTCAGGTTGTATCAGTTGCTATTGAAACGATTTTATTTAAATCGATCTTATTGTCTTCAAGGCATTTTTGTACGGCATTTACTATATCTTCCCCTCTAGTTTGTCCCGAAAGTGGTAGCAATCCTAGAAGTTGTTCTTTTGGACCTTGGGAAGACATATACCTGACAAAAAGGGCAACTTGTGCCGTGTCTTTTATGTCGCAAGGCTCATCTATAGCAAGTGATAAAGTAGAAGAAAGCTAAATATCTTCCACCTGCAAATATGTTACATTTGAAGACATTTTAGCTATTATATCTTGTACTGTTTTAGCGGATAGCATGGTTTTAGCATGGTTTGTTTTTGAAATCACAAAACAGTTCTTCAGATGCTCGTATGAAGCAATCTTTGACATACCATCTGTGAATGGTTTGACTTTTTTTGCAATTTCTAGTGATACCACGAAGCTTGCCAGATTAACATTGTAGATTACGTCCAGTTACTTAACATGGAAATTTTTTTTTTATTTGAGCTCATCGACAGCTTTTTTCGTTCTTCACCGGCTGGATATTTACTAGGAAACTGAGTATGTTTTATAGTGAAGTGTCTTTGTAAATTTGATTTCTTATTGTGTGCAAGTTTTTCGTGGCAAATGAGACAAGTCGGAAGGACATTTGAGTATTATATGAAAGCGAATGACTCTGTCCAATCCCGATTGGGTTCTCGACGCTTTTCTACAGTTTTTTTTTATAGATGCCATGCTTGCGGTGAAGCTGTCACAAAGAATTTTTGAAATTATTATTTAGGTATCCAAAATAGCAGGTCACAAGTTTATTTAATATGTCAACGTATACCTGCGTAAATACATACGAGAGTATACTGGTCATAATGAAATATAATTTATCAAAAAACATTTTACAACGATATATATATATATTTCCCGATGAAAGATACTTACCTAAATAAAATAAATAATTTTTTCTAATAATTTAATTATTAAAATAAATAATTTAGACACGAAACACTGTTTGCCTCACTCTCTCACGTACTGATTGACTATAAGTACATAGTTTCGTCGCATCTGTGGTCGCTTCCCGTGTGCGGTGATCGCCAACTGGCACGAACGAATTTGCCAGAAAGTGTTTATCACGGCGCAGTCTGCAAATTTTAGTTTTTTTAAAATTTTGGCAAATATTAGATACTTAGTTTACGAGTAAAGGTGTTATGTCCAGCTATGCCGAAATCAATGAAAATTGCTAATTATGTAAGTAATCTAGAACTGCAAAAATACCTAGCTACTTTGATCCCCAGAGTTCGAAAATAGGTTTATTAAATAACAATTTATAGGTACTTACACACTTATAATTATTTTAACGCTAATTTTTAAATAATAAAAGCTATAAAATATAGATAAGTAATAAAATAGGTATAATTTACTAAACATATATTTTAATAAAAACACTTTCGCGGTAATATCACACAGTAGTACTTAGTTTTTTCTTTGACAATTCTTATTGACTTCAAAAAAGGAGTTAGGTATCTTATTTGGAAAAAAATATGTATAATATGTATTTTAAAAATATAAAACTTATTATGTTACCTACCTTTATATATATATATATACTTAGGTTTTTTTATTATTATTATATATATGTACATACATACCTTTGAGAAGATATATAATTCGCTTCTAACTCTTCTACTTGAAACAACAAACTATATGTCACAGCAAAGCACTGATGAAGACGCCAAATTGTCTTGTGTCGAAAGAGAATTAAAACCTACATAGAAACATCCGACGATGGCGTCATTCGAGCTTCCGACGCACTGGCGACAGTGACGACGCATGTCACGGGGCAGGGGTGCGATGAAAAGCGAGTACAAGTGGCTGTGAGATAGAAACGGTATCTAATCTTCATTAACCCGCGATCACTCGCGCGGGGTTTTCTGTACACCCCAGCAACAAGAAAATCCTCACAGGATTCTAAAAAGAATGAGCAGAACCCCGATTTTTTCTGTAGCTGCACATTTTAGGTCATTGAACCTTCAGGCCTGATGCAATCCCTCTTTCTTGAACGATTGGAATGTAATGACGTTCAAAAGTTTATCTGGGGGCTGAGAACTCCCGCGAGAAGTTGAGGATTTGTATACAGTCTGCTCTGAATGTTTGGAAAGTGATTAAAATATTTTTCTACTTTCTATACTATCATTATCTCATTAATTATAAAGTATATTTATTACTGGTATATACGTTTTATATACTGGTTTATGAAAAAATATAAAATTATGTGTTTTAAAATGAAAATTTTGTATGTTAAGTTTAAATTAATGTTAGTCTCATTTGTATGTAATAAATTTAATAATTTTATTTGTAAAATACAGAAAACATCTTGTATTTTATAAATATGTATCATAATGACTTAATTTTATTTTCATAATTAAAAACACGGGTTAAAAGTTTGGGGTGTTCTCTACACCCCGCGAGTAACGACGGTAGCAAAAACAGGCGCGAGTGACCGCGGGTTAATCGATTCAGAACTATTTTTGAATGTGTGTGTTTTTTTTGTTTTTTTGATAAAATAAATAATATTTGCGTATGGAACTAAAGAACCCCAGCTTCACATCCAAAGAGCCACATGTGGCTCTCAAGCCGCAGGTTGCCGACCCCTGAACTAGACCAACACATTAACAGTTATGCATTTTAATCATGGTAGATTCTCACTTTTACATAAGATACGTGGGCATGCCCCATCTGGGCTACGGGAACGGGAAAAAACCATCTTTGACTTAGATGAAGTTAAAAACGAGGTCCACATGCTCCTTAACTAACTTAAATCTACTCAATGCTACTTAAAATCTATTACAATTATTTTCTTCCCATTGCTTTTCCATGGGGTTTCACTTATCTGACGTCTTTGAGTTACGTTGAAAGAAGTGAAAAAATCTGCTTGCAAAAATTACTTCTACTTCCATTCGTTATTTGAAAGTTCGTCCTTTTCTAATTGGAATTCAGGGTCTGTCACCCTGAAATAAAAACTCTTTAAGTCACTGAGCACAACACATATTCACATAATACCAGTACATTCACAATTTTTATACATTATATATCACTTTTAAATTACAACTAATTTTCATATATACACCTCATCTGGTCCTTCCAATAAACTCCCCATAAATCGCGCAGCACCGTGAATGTTATTGTTAGTATCCTATCTTCACCACGTTTCTCCGAATCAGATGTACATTAATATAAAACAATACAACAATATATATATATACACTATACAATTACAAACATTTTTCAATAAATCATTAAAACAAATAACCAAAGGAATTTTCGCATCTCAGAGAAGTCATACATCGAAGTAAACAAATGCATAATTACAATTGTTTTCCCCATCAATTGAGAGAAAAAAAATTTTACAAGTCAAAAGTAAAAAAAAAACACAAAAAAACACTCATTGTAGTGTCAACTTTTGCTTGGATTATAAATTTTAAACATCGTCCGAGACTTCCTTCTCTGCAATAATTCTTCCGACCACTTGTTGGAAAGAATATAAAATGAAACGGTACAACCAGATTTTTATGCCTTGGCGTCTCCTATTAGAACCTCCAAGGATAAGGTGCTGCTGGTCTTCGCTCCTCCTCTCCTTTCCTGGCCGTTTTGCTGTGAGTTCTCTCTCTTGTTGGTCTTTTTGCTACTTGATCTTGCTTGTTCCTTGATGTAGGGTCTGCAGTGTTCTCCTCGGCTGTTCCTGGCTTGAACTGGCCCTGCTTGCTGTGACTTCCTCTCAATGGTTGGTCCGGACTCCAATCTCTGCTCCTTTCGCGGTCTGAGGTTAAACCTCTCTCTATCTTGCACTACTGCTTCATCCGTTCGGTTCCTCTTCCTACTTACATAAATATTAGTAGTATTATTTGACGATAATGTTCTTTTATTTACTTTATGTTCTACACGTTTCTGCATCTTTCTCTCTGGTCCTCCTGACCTAGATTCACGCGATCATTTATATCCTATACTCTCCTTTTTCTTCTTTTAATCTTTTTGTTTGGATTGGAAAAAGAGTAGGTAGTGATCTGATAAGTGGTCCACGCTTATCGGCTCTACCTGTGTGTCTCTCACCCTGATTTATCTTAAAACTGATCCCTTTTCCCTCTAACTCACGTTTTACACCTTGTGACGTCTCTCGCGTCTTTCCGCTAACATAACTCCTATGTTCTTTGACGGCCACGATTAATGGCAAAACTTTTCCAACCCAATACCAAGAAGATAAACGAACATAATATGTAAATGAGATATACTATAAAAGGATAGAAGCTTTGATGATAAGATATAGCGCGGCAAGCTTAGAGATAGTAGTGTGGAATTATTCTGATCGATAGCGTG
>BMAV01015239.1:330506-394165 GCA_019973955.1 Trichonephila inaurata madagascariensis
C
This sequence comes from Trichonephila inaurata madagascariensis, assembly GCA_019973955.1. Classification (NCBI taxonomy): domain Eukaryota; kingdom Metazoa; phylum Arthropoda; class Arachnida; order Araneae; family Nephilidae; genus Trichonephila; species Trichonephila inaurata. The sequence continues at coordinate 330,508 of BMAV01015239.1, forward strand.
CCCCCTAAGGTGACCGTTTTTTTGATTATCCGAGGGAGCTAGAGGTGTAGGGTTTACAAAAGGAACATGCATTTTTGAATTCTTAATATGACTTTATTAAGAATCTTACTTAAACCTCTAACAAATAAGATAATTATATTTATGAGAGAATCTATTATGAACAAACACACAATAATAGTTATAATGAATCGCTTAACTTGGACCACTATCAATATCTAACCCACCTAATTTCACTTCTAATAATATTACGTCCTAATATCAAATAGTCAATCCTACCTTAATTTGATTGTAGCTTCAATACTATGAAGAGGCGTCTGGTTGCACGTGCAATGGTATGCACCTCGACCTAATGGCTTAATCTTCAAGGTAACTTCTCTGCTGGCTGTCACTTCGCGATTGTATCAATCGTTCACATAACATTCCCCAAATTGCCATACGACTTACTGAAACTGCTGTTATTTACAAGCTATCTCATTTGCATTCCAGCTTCACGTTTCACTTCTTGGGTTTTGGTTGGAAAAGAGTTGCCATTAATCTTGGCCCCAAAAAAACTCAGAGGATATGTTATAGAAAAGACGCGTGAGCTCGTCACTCAGGTGAGTTCTTTCTATGGTCACCAGTTTCAGTGAAAATATTTACCACTTCTGTTGCTGAGCGTAAAGGACTTTAGCGATCTAGGCCGATTATTGCGTGTTGCAGCATGGATTAAGAGGTTTGCGCACAATTCAAAACCTGATTCTTTAAAACTGAGCTCCCAGAACGCTTAGAGGAGTTTTGGAGCTTAAGAAAATGCTTTGTGTTTTTAGATAAAACTATTAAATTGAAGTATTATGGTAAAAAAGTTACTCAGTTTTTATCTAAAAATGCAATTGGCAAAAGTTCATGTATAATCCAGATTTTAATGATAAAAGCTTACATTGTTTGAAGAGACGATTACAATTCTATTGTGAAGATATGAGAGCCTAACACCCTTAGTTCCTTACCTCTAATGAAAAATTTATCGAACAACTCACTCATCTATTGATGCTCAAGCTAAAATGACTCATTAATGAGTTGATATCCTTATTTTTTTGGAACCATTCTGGATTGTAAATGGCTGTAATTTGTGAAAACCGTACTAAGCAATTATTTAATTTGTAGGAATTTCAAAGTGTAACGCAAGTGATAGCTCCACTATCCTTTGATAGAATTCAAGAGCATTCCCATTTAATGTCTGTGACATTTTGTGCGAGATTTTAATTTCAAGTGTTATCTTATTGTTTTCACTTGAGAAAGAACGAGAAAAATTAATTTAGAAGGAGTTCTTTACATGATTCTTTTTTATTAGATTTCAGACGATTTCTTTTTCGTCGCGAGGATAATGTTCTGCTCACGAAGAAGCAGTAGTTCGGTTGTAATGAAATTTCGTATGCAAAGACATTTGAAACGATTAAAACTTGGTGTCCAATGAATGAATAACCGCAGCTCCAGCACATCGGAACTGCACTTTCAGCAGGAGTATATAAGGTACTGATGGTAAAAATTGTACTGATGGTTTACAATCTGATAGTAAAAATTTCTGTTGCATTTTGACTGCGATATCTAACGTCGGTTGTAACAATGCCTCGCCGAAGGATTAGTGCCAATTATGAGCAGATGCCAGTATTTGAAATAGGTTGATGGATCAGATTGAAAGGGGCTGGTTGGACGAAGCGAAGAATAGCTCGACATCTGGGTCGAAGGGACGTCTCCAAATACGTCTGAGGTTGTCGCCTGACGACAACCGCAGACGTATTTGGAGACGTCCAGAGCAGCGTGGAGATCCTGTCCTGAATATCGCATGCACACACGCCCTCAACAGGGTGTTGTGGTCTAAGATGTCATCTATTTTGATAGCCGGACTCCTTTGAAAGTCCTTTTTGGAACACTGGCAACATAGCGGCACGTTGACGACATCTTACTATCGGTTGTGTTTCCCCTCCTTCTGCGACACCCAGGACTTACGATACTTAGTACCCAGGACTTAGTACGATAATGCTCCAGACGCATATGGCGCGTGTTGCTATGAATTGTCTTCAGGCTTACTTTACACATCCTTCGCTAGCTAGGTCACTTGATATCTCTCCCATAAAGCCCATTTTGGAAGTCGATCCTGGAATGCTGACGATTTAGCCCAACAGCTGGAGACAATTTGGCACGAACTTCTGCAGGACACCATCCGGGGACTTAATGAGTATATGCCATGACGGGTGACACCTTGCATACGGGCCAAAGTTGGACCCCCTCCTCATTGACTTCCTTTCCTTTGAAATGGTCTAACTCTGAAATAATATAATTAAATTGTTCGCAAATTTCGTACGTATGTTTTTCTATGTATGTTCTTTATATCCACTAATTTTTATAGCAATCGGACAACTCCATATTAATGTGTCGTTTCCTTGTTTTAGAATGAATATTATGTTGCTTAAAATTCATTTTGGATACAAAATGTTTCAGAAATCAGAAGTAAGTGAACTCATGTGGGTTCAGGAGAGGTCATCACTAGAGGAGCGAGCTTGTTAATAATAAATGGGAGCTGTGTGAGAAAGTGGCCGGCGAAAACTACAAAGATCTTATAGCTGAATGAACTCTGTGAACTGATTTATTACTAATTGACTATTGAACTAATAATTCAAGGAAAGCTAATAATTAATTATCATTATGTTGTGTTATGTTTGATAAATTTATTGTGATTCAACAACGAGAGGATTTTTTGACTCCACACTTAATCCAAAAAAACAAGAATACAGCATTATGTATTCAGCTTTCTTCTAGCCTCGTGAATATCTTAGGCTAAAGGATGATTTATAAATGATGCTTCAATTTTTTTTATTTAATAACGCACAAAACACAGACTTCAATTACAATATGCCCAGATTTACGAATATTTATAAATGTTCGAGTCATTGACATGAACCAAAAGCGGGCCATCATGGCATCCGGCACACCTGCCCTCTGTAGACAAAATCTCCATACTTAAACTTACTGGCGGAGCTTACCAATCACTCTCTTCGTACAACGTAAGTACTCTCCGAATACCATCTAGAATATTTTGCTGTTCTGCTCGCGCAGGTACAGTTCATCGGATGGTCTTAGTTGCCATCCAGGTTTATGTAATACTGTACATTACAAGTATATTTGACCACCTCATGCTGTTATACAAGTCACAAAAGGGTCAGACATTTATTTGAGTTAACGTCTGTGATGTTGTCTTAAAGAAAATCGCTCCGAAATCATGAAACTTGCGGAATGACTGCATCTTGAATTTCAGCTGGTTTTAGAAATTCTGAGTAGTCTGGAGAGAAAGCAGTCTATAGGAGAATTTTAACAAGATGTAGGAAGTGATGAAAAAGCCAAGCCATATGCATTATCTTGCTAGTATAAATACGGTAAAAAAATGAAGGAACATGGGAGGTTAGAATATTATCAGATTTACGTACCTCTGTACTGTTGATGTCCCCACAGTCACTATCATAATACAGCTGCTACTATAAGCGTATCATTATTCGGACATTAAGGCCGTGCGGTATGTGATGGGGGTAAGTCTCTACATGTTTTCTTATATGTCTGTATTCTAGGTGCAGTTTACTAGCAAGATAAATCACTCTCCACATGTATTATACTTAGATTATTATACCAGTAGTAAGTTGTGTTGCTTGATAGCGAGGGTTGGACTGTACTGTTCACCAGGTAACATCCGTACACAGTGATGACCTGTTACCAAAACAAAATTTAATTTATCCCCAAATACTACAGGTTTCCAATTTGTATCATTCCACAACTCTAATTTTGCATCACTGTACACTTAAAGGGTGTTTGGGATTAAAAAACTGCTTTCATTAGACGTTCTGAAATGGTTCGTAGAAAAATAGAAACCTCTACAGCTGTTTGTAAAATGAAACGGGTTGTGTGATCCATGAACGTTTGCCGCACTATCCTGTGATCGCTCGTCTTATTCTAATTGTTTCAGATCTGGTAAGCCATGCGTGGGTGCCAACAGGCGGTGCCTGTTCCCAACACTTTCTGATGACATATTGAGAATAATTGACCTAGTGATTTTGCTGACTTGATCTCCTTACGGTTTACGGTTCCCTCTCAAATTTAGTTAATTCAGAGAAGTTTCTTTTACGTCAAATTGGTATTCTACTGTCTTAGCCCTTTTAGCATCGACTTATAATTCAACCCTTAAAATCTTCCTACTACCGGGACGCTAGGGGTCTACGACGCCGGGCTCTATTAAGGGCAACGCTGTTGAGTTCGCTGCTAATGCCGGAGACTTTTTCTGATGAAGGTGGCGTTGAAACAAGCTGGTAAATACTGGGGCGCAGGTGCTGGTAAGGCTGTTGGAGAGACTGTTGTAATACAGAAGCTTGTAGCAATGTCTCTGTGTGTCAGTGTTGGTGTCTCTGCTTTTCTAGCGATTCGGGAGTATCTTTAAAGGTGGAATACGTCCCGCCCACGAAAGTGACACGTGATGTAGAATCACTTCTGTTTGGACGTATTCGGGAAAACCATTCTCTGATTGTCCTTGTAATGTAATTGCCTTTTCCATCCTCATAGGATATAGGTTTTAATCCCATCAGTTTTGTGCTCCTTTCCTTTCAGGTTTCCCAAATGTAATCTTGTCAATTAGACAATGGATAATACAGAACAACTATAAAGAATAGAAATACTAATAAACACTAAAGGAGATTCTGAAAGTAATCCCGATGTTATATAGATTCATGATATAAAAGAGTTTCATTCAAAAGATTTTTATTAGATATATTCCATGAAACCTATTATTAAGATGCACATCATTCGGAGAAGATTCCCCCTCAGGGGGCTCATCTCCTTTAGATGAGTACGGGTTTCATGCTCCTGAGGTACCCCAGTGATCTTTTCTTCCTCTACTCTTCTCCCTTTTTTTCCTTTGGGCATTTGTCTTGATTAGGGAAATTTTTTTTATTGTTTTGTGTGAAGAACCACAATTTATTTTAACTAACCCAAGATTATATTTTCCTTTTTTTATTTTAAAATTAACATTTTGTTGAAATAAAATATAAAAATCATAAAAAAATAAAAAGATATAATCGTAAAAATCACATAAGAAACGCTTTTCTTTTTGCTGACATAATAACAGGTCAGTGGTGTATCAATACCGATCTGCAGCGTACCCAACCCTTAGCTCTAAGGGGTCTCAGTACCACCCTGTAGCCTCTCCCGCGAGGGATACTATTTGGGCAGCAGAAAGGACCCTTGCGGGGAAGGATATGCTGCGGAACAGGTGCATGCGTCGCCAGGGACGGCTTCGAGGAACGCTCTGCCAAAAGCGTCCCAGACGTTGAGGGCCTTGGTTGTGGATGGCTAGGCGGCGGAGACTCGTTCATATCGAGAAATCCTCCTTGGCTTCGGCCTTGGACCATACCCGGCAGCACTTTATGGGGGTTTCCCCGTTGTCTAACTTTGAAGAATCCTCCGGTGGTTTCATTTGGCACGTTAGAGAAGTGGGGGAATTCGTGGCCTGGCGGGGGCTGCGATGGGACTGGAAGTAATCCGTGTTATTGCCAAAATGGAGACAACTATAGAGAAAATCGTTTTGTCTCCTACGGAGAAAAATGGCGTCTCCTCTTTGGCTCCAACGGCAGCTAACTTTTCTTGGGCTGACCGGGTCGAAAATTCGATCCCATCATTGAGCCCAGGGTATTCTTTGTGCCCCGACGGAGGCCAGAATCCGTCAAATTCCTCCCTAGTGAAGCAACAAATGTTCTCGAACCAAATAATACTTTCACCCAATGCACAGCAACAAGAATTTAGCGATCCCGCTAGATTCTTTATAATTAAAACAGCAAATAGTTTTTCTACTGTATCACCTTTTCTGATCCAGAAAGCGATCACGAGTGGTATAAGGCAGGTTAAGACGATCCGTAAGAGGCTCTCCGGGGACTTGTTCTTCGAAGTGACATCAGCGAAACAGTCTGCCAACCTTATGAATCTCCGTAAAATGGCCCACTGTCGTTCCGCATAGCAGTTAAAACTTTTCACGAGGAGTCATCTCTGCTGCGGATTTGTTGAATGTGTCATCAGAAGAAATAATGGAGAATATACAGGATCAAAAAAGGTCTGTGGTGTTAGACGAATTACGATTCGGCGGGATGGACAGGTGCTTAACACTAAGCACCTCATTCTGACCTTTTCTACGCCAGCCGCCCACAGCCCGTAAAGGCCGCATATATCCATTGCCTTGTTCGACCTTATATTCCGAATCCCCTACGCTGTTTCTAGTGCCAGAGATATGGACATTCTAAAACAGTCTGCCGCGGCCAGCTAACCTGCTCTAGATGTGCAGAGGTAAGTCATGACAGCACTGAGTGTAAAGCAAAGGAACGATGTGTGAACTGCAAAAAGAACCATTCTTCGTTTTCTCGATCACGTCCAACATGGATATCAAAAGGAAATAACTGCAGTAAAAATAAAAAAAAATAAACTGTCATATATGGAGGCTCGGTGTGTTGTATCATCACGCACACCAGCTCCTGGGGAAAGTTATGCAGCCACAACCGAAAATTGTTATGAATCAAAAGGTATTCAATGTGATAAAAGTACGTGTCCTACACCCAAAAAATCCAATAGTACTGCAGTGGATACAAGTAAGACTGTACCCACTCCACCCAATGTTAAAAAAACAGAAAACCTCGAATCAAGGAATCTGGGGTAATGGCAAACAAAAAAAAGAGGTCAAACCTCTCGAAAAAACCTCATGATATAAAAGAAGATGTGATGGAAATCCATGTATTGGAAAGCGATGAATGCTTAATGGAAGACCTATCACCCAAACCGTCGTCCTCTAGTTCCTTACAAGGAGCGAATGCGAAAACTTGATGAGACCTCCTTTATTTCCTGGAACTGCCGTGTTCTAAGAACTCGACTTGATGATTTCAAATCCATCATTTCCACGTACTAGCCTGCATGCGTTGCTCTTCAGGAGACATTTCTGAAGAGAACCATGACAATGCGAGTGCGTGGTCATAATTGTGCGCGACGGGATGTAGATAGCAATGCATCTCCAACCGGAGGTGTATGTCTCTTCACTTCCCATCTCTATCCCAGTAATGTCATCACACTGCACACATAATTACAGGCTGTGGCTGTACGGATTCATATCCATTCTTTAGTCACAGTCTGCTGTGTTTATTTACCACCGAATGATGTTGTGTCAAGTGGATTTGAATCAATTAGTCAGTCAATTGCCAACTCCATTTATTTTGCTCGGTGACTTTAATGGACACGGCCCTCTATGGGGCATGATGATAAAAATTCTCGCGGGTGACAGATTGAACAGTTGATCTCAGATCACTGCCTCTGTCTACTAAACAACGACGAGGAAATGTATTTCCATGAGCCCACAAGGTCATTTCACTCCCTCGATCTAGCCATCTGTTCGCCAATTCTGCTACCGATGTAGAATTTTGAGTTTGATAAAGATCTACACAACAGTGATAATTTCCCCCTCCTAGTGTCGCATGTTAATGGTGTGGGGACACGACTTCGTCCTTCCACTTATCATTTCCTTCTCGCAGACCGGGATAAATTCACACGGTTAGAAGTTAGCACCGCCCCAATGCTTCAGAACAGGGCAGCTGATGATGCCGTTTAAAACGTCACTGCAGCTAATAGGCTTGCTGCCGATGCAGCAATTCCCAAAACATCAAATTCTACTCTGAAGCTGTGCAAACCCCATGGTGGAACTCTTCCTGCCAACAAGCAAAAAAAGAACAAAAGAGGGCGTGGGGTATTTTCAGGAGATACCCTACCACTGAAAATCTCATAGCGTTTAAACGTGCAAAAGTGTTAGCTCGTAGAATACGACGTCAAATTCAGAGAGAATCTTAGATCAAGTATGTGTTTTCAATCACATCATATATAAACTACAAGTCAACAGTTGTGGAGAAAAGTTAAGGCAGCGAATGGCCTCGATGAGGATTTTACAATTCCGATATTAGAAAAATCGTCTGCTATTTGCTCGTCACCTGTTGATGTAGCCAACCTGATTGGCCAAACATTTGTTAGCGTGTCCAGCTCCGATTCATATAGCCCTGCATTTCGGGTGACTAAGAATCGCTTAGAGCGGACACCTATCAACTTCATGTGTCGTCAACCTTTACCATACAACTGTGACTTCGACATGTGGGAATGGAAGAGGGCCTTGACATCGTCCCACAATACTAGTCCAGGTCCTGATAGAACATCCTATGAATTGCTTCACCATTTAAACGAGGATTCCATAGTAAGTCTCCTTTACCTATTCAACCAAATATGGAAGGAGCAGGTGTATCCTACTCAATGGCAGGAAGCCATAGTGTTCCCCATCCTAAAACCTGAAAAAGATCTAAAGAACCCTCTCAGCTATCGACCCATCGCACTCACGAGCTGCCTTTGTAAGACACTGGAACGTATGGTCAATGCCCGTCTCGTTTATCAGCTAGAAAAGAACCGATGCATTCCTTTCTTTCAGAGTGGCTTCCGCAAAGGAAGGTCCACTCTCGACAGTATCATAACGCTGGAAAGCACAAAATTCGAAATGCTTTTGTCCGGAGGAATCATCTCGTTTCGATTTTCTTCGATATCTAGAAGGCATATGATCGTACTTGACGCTATGGGACACTTCGCACTCTTTTTAATTTTGGCTTAAGGTATCCGACTGGGTTCGGAGACAATTTTCTAAAATATAACTTAAATAATCATTTAGTTGTTATTTTTTAATTAAGTACGTTGCAAAACTATGAAAATACAGAAAGAAGAATTTTTTGAAAGCTTATTTTTCAAAACATTGAGAAATTTCTACCAAAATATTACAAAAAATTGCTCTTTTGCAAACAACTCTAAAAAAAATATATATCACAAAAATAAATAAAATGTTTGCAAGAATACAATTCTTTAACACACGTTTATATATATATAACTATGCTTTATACTAAAAAAGCTCAAATTCTATTGTAAAATTATGAAATACGGGTGTTCAAGATGAAAAAACCCAGAATTTTCTTAAAAAACTTTTTTTTTTCATATAAAAATTACACACACACACACACACACATATATATATATATACCTTAATTGAAAAGTTACCCTTAGCTTTTAGCAGAAAGCATTCATTATAATACAAAGAACAAACTCAAAAAATTTCATAAGAATATTTCATTTACTTTAAGAAATATCACTCTTACCGTTAACCATTATGTTCAAAAATAATATTCTTCACAAAGTGCCAAATAAGGATTATATTTGCCATAAAACGTTTGAATGATTTAAGAAGGTTTTAAAACTCTCCAGATTTGTATGTTGTGTCTTCCTGAACCTCATACTTCAAACTTTTACAGTTTTGAAGGGCCTTTCTTGTTTTACTTGACAGTTTCTTGTCTGGTTTAGAATGCCTCGTAGAATCAACAATTCTCGTTTTGTCGAGGTACCAAAAATATCCTTTCATTTCAGAACGTAATTTCATTCCTAACTTTTAAAGTAGAGGTAATAGACCAGCAAACCCAGAATTAAAAATTATTATTGCGATATAATTCCTTAAACGGAGTGTTTGTTGCTTAACAAAGTTGTATTTTTGGATTATGCTACACACGACATTGTTATAAGATTTTCATTGCAGTTCTGAGCTTTCCTGTGAAGACATTTTCTTAGGAGATTTTGATCGCAAAGTTCCTTATAGGTCTTTTCAATAGAATTAATGACTGAATTTGGAAGATCCGTTGATATTTCTATCGACGTTTCTCCAACGAATACTGCTCTCTGAAAATCTCTTCTTTTTTGGCCTCATTAATCTTGTTTTTGGCATGAAAACTTTAATTTAATTAAAAATAACTATAACTCTATATAAAAGTACTAATAAAAAAGTTATAAAGAGATCTAGTTTTGAACACAAATGATGAAAAGATAGCAACTCGTTTAAATCAAAACCAACATTGCAATCAGTTTACTGTTGCCTATTTTAAAGCAAAATATATCTATTAAAGCATTTATAAAGTGAAATAAAGTTTACTAAACATAAAAAGAATTCGTTAAAATATTTTAAGTGATTAAAAATCTCATTTTGCGGTAAAAATCAACCTAAAACTCACCCTTCTAGTTTCGATTTGGGCTGACTACCTCAAACAAAAACAGCTATAACTTTTTTTCTAACTGACTCAGAATTAAAAGTACGATATAGTTTTAGAAAGCTTATTAAACTGGCTACAAAAATAGACTATAAAATAAATTTAGATTTTTTTTTATGAAATTGGTGATTTTAAACCAGTCGGATACCTTAAAAGGCCATTTACCAATATTTATAAAAAAAAATTAAATCTCCGTACTTTTAGAGTGAGACTGGATGGCACTCTCTGCTCCTTTTACTCAAACTGAGGGAGTCCTTCAGGGGATTATTTGAGTGTCACCTATTTTATATGTGTCTCTCTCTCTCTCATATCTCACACATTTTAAATATTTTTTCACCCTCTATACAGGCGTTATTATACATGGACGATCTGCAGATTAGTTGTGAAAGCTCGGACATGCGCATGATTGAACGGCAGTTGCCGTCAACAATCTTATTAAATGGTGTGACACCAACGGTCATAGTATTTCTGCCAACAAGAGTTTCTGCGAGCACTTTTGCCGCAAATGGGGTCTTTATCCCGACCCCGAAATACGCATCCGTGATGTACGAATTCCCGTAATTCCCGACGTACGATTATTCGGAATAATTTTAGACCACCGACTCACTTTGCTTCCGCATATTTTACATTTGCGGAAGAAGTGTGAAAAGTCTCTCAACCTCTTAAAGGTGTTGTCTAACACCTCCTGGGGTGCGGATCGAACATCACTGCTCCGAGTGTATCAATCTATCGTACTGTCCCGTAGGGATTACGGTTGCGCTATTTAAGGATCTGCATGCAACTCTGTGCTGAAAAAACTTGACCCTGTATACTATATGGCACTGAGAATCTTCTCTGGTGCGTTTCGCACATCGCCAGTGCAGAGTCTCTACTTTGATTCCAACCAGCTTTCTCTGGATCTTCGATGCGGGAAGCTTTCTCTTGCCTAATACTTTAAGATCTTGTTCATGCCTCACAGTCTCTGAAAAGTATGAGCCTCACCACCAGCATGAAGAGATTTTATGATGTCCGGTCGTCTAACATCCAGCCGTTTATGGATAGGATGAAGTGACTCATAACCGAACTCGACCTACCTAATGTGGATATCCTGCAAAGGAACCTTTACTATTCCAACCTTGGAATACACCACGGTTCCATTATATTTACCCTTTTGCCAGTTACAGTAAGTCCACTCTAACACCTATCGTCTTTCAACGCGTCTTCGCTTACCATCGCAGTCAGTATAGTGTTTATTCGGCCATCTACACAGATAGTTCGAAACGTGCGGGTTACGTTGGATGTGGAGCCGCGGTAGCCGAGTGGTATAGGTATCGGACCGTGGCTTGCCTTGTCACGAGTTCGAGCCCAGTACCACTAAAGACCCGCCGTGTAGGGCAGCGATGCACGTTAAATCTGTCGAGAGCTGAAACATCCTCCCGTTGGTGTGGTGTGGTAGTTAGGAGAGGGGGTGCCAGCTCAGGTGTCGTCCACGTCACTTGACCATGGTTCAAAAATACGTGGTCCGTCGCCAAAAGCCCTCGTGTAGCTAAACAGTGCGACGTTAATAATCAATCAATCAATCAATCAATACGTTGGATGTGGAGTCGTGATTGAAGGTAACATGCATGGTTATTGGCTCGATACTTCTTGCAGCGTTTTCACTGCCGAAGCTGTTGCCATTTACCGTGCACTTCAATTAATCGATTCCAATATGCTTCGAAAATACTGCATTTATACTGACAGCATTAGTGTATTAGAAACGCTTGAAAACTACAACGATCGATGTCATCCAGTGGTTTGTAATGTACTCGACAGTACGAGTCGACTGTACACAGCAAGGGCATATAGCATTTTGCTGGCTGCCGAGCCACGTAGGTATCATTGGGAACGAGTAAACGGACAACGCGGCACGGTCGGTGACGGCCTATCTGCCGTTAGCAGTTCCGCTATCGGATATGAAGCGCGTCATCCTACATCATATTTTTACGACCTGACAGAAATCATGGAGTCTGCAGGTGGATAACAAACTGCCCTCTGTTATAGGAGCATGGCCTGTGATGCTAATGCAAAGGGCCGAAGTCAAACTGACTCGCCTTCGCATTGGTCATACTCGCTTCACTCATAGGCATTTGCTGTTGGGGGAAGATGCTCCTCAATGTCTTTCATGCAATGTCTCATATTCTGTTTGACACATTTTAGTAGATTGTCCAGTATTTAACCATTATCACATCACCTTTTTTAATCATCTCAACTAACCTTATCTGACTTGGTGGGAGAAACCCCCTCACCAAAATTTAATTTCTTTTTTTTTCATATAAAATTGGCTTTTTGTATTTAATTTAACTAATTATTTTAAACTGTTTTAACTTTATTTTTAATATGTGTGCATGCAGACATGTACATATATAAATATATATGCATATATTTTATTTTTAATGCATATTTTTAAGATTTTTTTAAATATTTTAACAAACATGTGGTGCAGTATAGCCAGAATTGGCTCTTGCGCCATTAAACACTACACTCATTCACTCGGAGAAGATTTGCAAGCGTTGTTATTTATTTATAATGTCTGCACTTAAGACATTGGTTGGACTAATGTTTATTATGTGAACTGTGTTCAAGGGGGATAGGTAATATTCAGTAATAAATCGTTTTTTAGCGCATTTTAAATCTTAGCGACGAAAATGCTTTATAAAGGGTTTGCTCTTATTTTATCAAATATTATCGTCTTTGCAAGTAAAAGACTAGTTACGTAAACAAGGATTTGATTATGAAGACGCTTAAGATAACTCTTACAAATAAATAATAGAGAGACGTTCACAAAGAATTATTTTAAATGCTTCAATAAAACAACTCAATTTTGCGGTAAATGTTCTGTTAAGTTGTGTAACTATCAAATCCATGTTAATCGTACCAAAAGCGGTGGCCCCTTGATTTTTTGAATTAGATGAGTCTTTCTTTTTTAAGCACAGGGAAGTAAAGTGGCAGATAACTCGCATTTTAAACACACAAGAATCATGAAAAAAGAAATAAGTAAAATGAAATGCTGTATCATTGTCGGTCCCGGGCTAATGTGTCAATAGCGTGCCACCACTGCATAAAGCCTTGTCATAACGAATTTGTTTTGGCATCTCTTTGGATAATACTCACGCCAGTCCCCTTTTCGCAATTTTAAGCCCCTCCCATTTCGTAGAAAGTGTCTCATACGCGATTCCTTTTCATTCATTTATGAGACAGTCCCAGATATCGAGATTTTTCTTACCTAACTCCTTCCTTCGAAGGAATTTCGGTACGAAAATGGTTTTTCGGAAATTTAATACTATCATGATAATGTTATTAACTCATTTTTAAATTCAATGCGCATTATTTTCCGTCTGCTGGCCACAATATTTAAAACTACTGTGATGAGCAATAAGACCACTACTATGGCCACAATGGTTATTGTCGACATATATCTTAACTTTGTGTGTGTGAGCTATAACCTACCAACACACACAATCTCTCTTAACTTATGAATCATTCTGTTTGGTTGAAGTCGTGATGAGCAGTAGTATCTATTATTTCGCTTTAGTAGTTACGCCTGCAATAACCACTTCTAAAAGAGAAAATAATAGCTTAGAATTTCAGCTGAATTGATCATTGGCATAAATATTTAATTTATATTTGTTGACAGCTGTTCGATCATTGAAGAATATTATTTAAGACACTCGTTAGATTACCTTTTTTTATTATTATCAACAAGGATAATTGAGAGACGCACTTTTCTTTTGGTTCACAAAAAATATCACTCTATGCCAAACGCAGCAGCAGAAACACAACAAAAAATATGTTAAATATTAAGCAAATTTAGAAATAAATTTAGTTTGAAAATTAAAAGAATGTGCAAATATTTAGACAACTTATTCTACATTTTTAAAGGAAACATGTAATTCCTTACAATAGTTCAAAAGGGGGCGAGTGAAGATCTCAGACACTCGCCAGTGGCTGTTAAGTTACAGCGTCGATCAGAAGACTGAGAGAGAACAAGTAGTTTTTTCCCATTATGTTTCAATTCAAATATGGTAGCTAAAGGCTCATAGACATGAATTTGTGGCCAGCGCGTCGTGAACCCCCTGCCGTGTAAAGCGGTTTTAAAATTTGTTGAGGGGGGTGAAGAGTAGGTTGTAGGGTCGAACAAGGTTCCAAATGACGTCGTGTTACTTAAGAGTGCGATTTTAAAGTGGGCAAATGTCTTGGGTCGCTTTCTATCGCTCACACACATGATCGCATTATTTCCTTTGATGTCTCACGTTCTCTGAAAGTGGAAACACAATGTTATGAAATGCTATTGTATTGGCTTATTTTATAGCTACCGCAGACTTAGTAAGCAATGCCGAAGTAGCACCCGGTTTTGTTTTCCTACTGTTTCTGGGAATTACCGTCTCAACCCACATTTAATAAGACACCTGGGAACTTGATTATCTCTGCTAAATATACAACCTCTGACAATAAAGTTCGGTGAATAGTCCTGCAACATTAACGTAGATGAAATATTAACGAAAGCTACCTTACTGTCCTTCGAAATAATCACCCCCCCATAATTATGCACCACTGAGATCTGCTATAAGCTTTATAAGAAGTCTTCTCTTGGGATGGAGTTCAAAAGCCTCGTCACATTTCGTTGGATGTCAGGAATATCGTCAAATCTTTTTCCCTTCAAAGGGAGTTTGAGTCTTGGAAATAGGAAAAAGTCAGGATTAAGATCTAGGGAGCCTAGATGTTCAATTTGCACCACCCCTTTTTTGCCATGAACTGTTTGACTATATTGGCTATGTGAGGGCAAGCATTGTCGTGAACAAAAAACCATGAACCTTGTTATACGTACTGGAGTCGTATACCCACATTTTTCTGATTCCTAAATACTGAGTAACGATTTGTCACACGGAATTACGGTTAATCTGCAGTTCTTCATTAGTTAATCGGCGATCTTTCGTAATTAATTTTCTCAATGTTTTCGCCACTGACGGAGGTCGCCGGTCTTCCGCTACGAGTTTTGTCAGAAACACTTTCCCGGCCTTCACGAAAACGGGCAAACCACTCTTACACACCCTTCATAGAAAGTGCTTGATCTTCATGAACACGAAGCATCATCGCATAAGTTTCTTTCTGTGTCTTGCCAAGCTTAAAACAAAATTTTAAATTTATCTTTTGTTCCTTCATTTTCCTGTTCTCAGTTAAGAACCAACCCACTGAACAAGCACTTTGTAAAACAAGTCCCACAAGGAATACAATCGACGCTCAACCGAACAACGGTGGGGGGAAATGGTCAACATCTGCCGCTACACATGTGCAACGTTTTGTTTCGCCAGTGTTGCCAGATCGGCTGTTTTGACTTCATTCACCGAATTTTATTGTCAAAGGTTGTATATAAGCTATGCTATTTGTTCATTCATCTTCATAAAAAAAAAAATTCCAATGAATTTTCAAATCGTGGACTGAAGAGAGTCTATTTTTTGTGTAGCTTGCTTTAAATCAGAAAAGTCTTTTCAAAAGTTAAAAGTAAAAAATATTAGGACTCAAAACATGAAAACTGCAAATTCAACTAAATAGCTTTTTGATATTTAGCTAAACTGCATTGCTATTGTTTATACCATTGTTTTTAATGGGAAGTAAAAAATGCGTTTTTCTTTGTTATTTTGTATTTGACATTAAATAAATCTGTATAGAAGTTTTTAATTCCTTTTGTAGGAATTATTTTTATTCTTTCTTAATATAGCCACTTTGACCTTTAAGATCGTCCAAAAGTATAAGAGACAGTCTATCTGGTGCATATTAATTGCCAGAGTAATTTTTCAACCAACTGATATGGATGGAATTTTTGGATGTTTGAATGCATTTCAAGTAGTCTACAGAAATGCTTCACCGGAGCTTTTGGAGAGAACACGAATAGCTGCTGACGGCCTTAATGATTAAAAGAAAGGTCTTTACCAGGTGGCTTCAAGGATGAAGGACCGCTTAATGGAGAGGAACGTCTCCCCTACTTCAGCATTACTTTGAAACGCAGTTTTTTCAGTCATTGAGAGATTTTTATTATTCTTTTACTATTTGATGACATGTGTTGAATTTTCTGGCCAGCTAGAGATTCTCTATTTCTTTGCTATTTTCGTTTATTTCTTTTTTATATTTAGACATGTCCTTTTTTTTAAAAATTCTCATCTGTGTAATGAGCTGTGACAAATAGTATTCCACGACGTCTAAAAACTACGTAGCATAAAAATTCTTCAATAGCCATTTGCTGGAGCACTTTATCTATTCGGTTTTTTACCTTACTTTCGCGTTTTTCTTGCAGTTTTAAAATGACACAAGAGTGAAAATACAACTTCTTTCCCCTGGATAGTTATGAAACATCGTTGATAGAACTTAAACAATTGAATAAAAAACGACTTGTGTGAATTAAACTAATTAAAGTTTCTATCACTGTATATAGCACGATAATATAATACATGCTTTTCATTTTTTTTTCTTCACCTATTCGAAAGACAAAAAAAAAAAATGGCACCTTACTACAAAAAAAGTCTAATAAATTAAAGCGATAAAAAGGTAAATAGAGGGATTTATTTTTTTTATTTATTCATTCATTTTTTTATGTAATTCATGAATATTCATTTACAGTTTTTTCAAACTATTTTTGTGAGTTTTACGGAATCAATGTTTTATTTTAAAACTAAAGACATATTCCGAACCACATTTCAAGTCAAATACATTGTTGAGGTTTTTTAATCAATCGCACCAATTAAAATCGTCATTGAATTTTGAGATTATAATCTTGAGTGTGTGATCAGAAATAAAGCAAAATGACATGAATCCTGAAATCAGAAAGAGAATTATTGCAGCTAATCGCTGTTTCTTAGGTTTAAAATCATTACTGAAGTCTCACTTAATAAAAAAAAAATGACAAAAATAATGTTGTATAAGGGAATGATGAAATCTGTTTTGACTTATACCTCGAGACATGTACCTTCACAAAAAAGGAAGAGAAGATTTTGGCGACTTTTGAAAGGAAGGTCATGTGAACCATATTTGGTGCTGTTTTGGATAATAACAGTTGGAGAAAAGGATATAATTTTGAAATATATATATATATTTATTAATGATGATGTATTAAGTCCATAAAACTAAGTAGAATGAGATGAGCCGGGAATGTAGTAAGAATGAGATCAGTACGAACAGCATTGAAATAGCCTAAGTATAAAAGCCTAAGGGAAGGCCCGAAAGGAGATGAAAAGACTGTGTGGATGAGGACTTACCCATTCTAAAAGTGAAGAACTGGAGACCAATTGCCGAGAGAAGGGTAGAATGAAAAAACTTCTGAGGAAGGCTCAGGCCCACAAAGGGCTGTCATGCCAATCCTGATGATGAATCCTGAGTGTGTAAGTAAAAATTTCGGTATTCTAATCTCTTTAAATCAAAATGTTAAGCTTTGCACAGCTCGAAAATTTTTCTTACTACCTTGAAAGATGGATTTAATCCCGCCCCTCTCTATACAATTGTTTGTATAGAATTTACGCAAACAATAATTTTGAAATTGAATAAATAAAATAAATTTAATTCTCTAAACACTGAATCTCATTCAGTTATATTGTCTTTCGCAGATGGCATTCGACTTGGACCAGATTTTTTTGTTAGTTCCAAAACTCCTAAGTATTTTTCAAGATTACCAAGTGTTTATTTTTCATTTGTAGGTTGACTGAGATGGAATAAGTATGTTTTGATAAAAAAGGTCTTTTTAAAAAGAACATGAGATATTTTTTGTCTCGATTAGAGTCGATTGATTCTTTATTACGGTCGCATTCATAAGCAAAACGAAGGTTTTTGACCTCATAATTTCGAGCCATGGTCAACTTTCCTCCCCCTGAACTTTCTACCCTTTCTTCAAGCTTGTAAGCAATGCCAATGTGGGAAGATTTGACAAATTTAATGTGTCCCTCTACATGATAGATCATTATAGGGGCATCGAACCCATGACTTGATAGAAACAAAGCCGATTACCAAGACCTTTTCAACTGTGTTTGTGTGTGATCAAAAGATATAATAACGCTCTCAGCATATGATATAATCGAGTGTTGATCCATTTTTCTCTTCTAAAGTCATCGATCCTATTTGCAATCAGAATTTTCATATTAAAGCAAGTTAATTAGCATTCTTTTGTATCAACTATCATAACAATCTTTTCCGTACACATTTCTATTTGTAAAGAAATTATGAAGAGTATGTTTTTAACTTTTGTAAATTAAATGTGTTCTTATTTAAGTTACCACATTACTTTTCCGTCAATTATTTGAGTCCCCATTTGTAGACATACTTCTCCAGAATGGGAGTTATAATAACACAGGGGACTTTGACGCCATCCTACTACCGGTTCCTTCGGCAACACCCAGGACTTACTTTTCAACATGATAAATATAGACACAAAAGAGTTATTGCGAAAGGACTTTTGAGTCATTATTTGTTTTAATAATGAAACCTATGGATAGAATTTTACTTTTTTCCGACGATATCTGTATCCATTCATTCCAAGTTGGGTTGAAATAATGGAACTTACTTAAAGTAAGTGACCAAAGTATCTTAGAATGTAAATTGATAAGGTTTCAGTACTCACAGTAACTTAATTTACATCCAATATTTGAAAGGGTAATTAGTTATAAAAGTTGACATTTTTCATATGCGTCTTTTACATTCTTTCCCCCTCAGGGGGCTCATCTTTTTTAGATGAGTACTGGTATTACAATCCCGAGGTGTCCTAATGATTTTTTTCTTTTCCCAAGGTTTTTTTTTTTCCTTTGGTAAACACGGATGTCTCGCTCCCGTGGTACTTTAGTGATACTTCTCTACTTTCAACCCTCCTTTTTGTCATCATTTTTCCTTTCTTTCCTTTTCTGGTCTAAACCATAAAAATTTAAATGATTTTTTATTTGAATACACTTATGGTTTCATTTGTAATTTTATTGTTATAGGTTAATTGTTTCATTTGTTGAATTACTTATAATTTAATGCAAATAACATAAAGTAGTTTTCATTTTGTATATTGTTAATTTGGTTTATTTGTTATTAACATTTTCTTTTTGCTTATTTTTTACTAAAACCGTTTGTTTGCTTACCCGGATGTTCGCAGTGGACGGCTTCCTGTAAAAAGGAAAAGGTGTCCTTTGGCCCACGCTTCGCTGTAAACGGGAGGCAGGAGTGAGCCCACTCTTGTCAATTGGCTGGTGATAAGTCTCTTCGGAGTCCCCGAAGACACATTGCTGTGCTGTAGGGCTAGTGCTTCAGATAAAGGGTCCTTACCCTGATGCTGTAGAGCTATATCCTGGATGTACTCCAGGTAAGCGCCGAACGTGGTTATTGCCAATTGACCGGCACACTGCCTTTCGTGTTGGACTCCGTGGTGGGTGGAGTCACGTCAGGATAAAGACTACTTCACTCTTATGGATCCACATTTGCTGTGCCCTGGTAAAGGCCTCATTTTACCCACTTTTAACATAAATATTGCTATGCACGTAAGATTTTTATTGGTTTCCTTACCAAATAACGAAATGTCCAAAAAGTCTCCATTTGATGTTCATAAAGCCCTTATTAGAATAGGTGGTGAACCGAAATCCGTAAAACGATTGCGTTCCGGTGACCTGCTTATTGAAACCGTATCAACTGTGCAAACAAAGTCCTTTATATCCTCGCTAAAACTTTTCTGAATTCACGTGTTACGATAATCCACATAAATCAGCTTGACCTGTTGTGCCTCTCTGAAGCAGAAATCCTCGATAGATTCCCTGATCAGGATGCAATTGAGGTTAGAGAAACAAAACAAAAACAAAAAAATTTAAAAAAAGATACAACCGTTATTCTAAATAAACACTTAATTTTGACATTCAGTAGAGCAAAACTTTCGACTACAATAAAAGCAGGTTACCTTAACTGTAAAATGCGTCCAAATATACCAAATCCTCTGCGCTGCTTCAAATGTGTCTGAGGTTCGGACATTCCCAAACTTTCTACCGTGGGCAACTAACATGCTCTAGGTGTGCATCTGTCGATCATTCTTCCAACATATTGCAATCTAGAGACAAAATGTGTTAATTGCTCTCAATCCCATCCGTCTGATTCAAAACTATGTCCCAAATGGAAAACAGAAAAGCAAATTAAGGAAATTAAAACTAATAAAAATATCTCTTATTTAGAAGCCCGTAAATTTATCGCCTCAAAGTTGTCCTAAACCTACCCTGAGGCTGCCAAATCCTCAACTGTAAACAATACAACACAAACAGATGAAAATATTACAAAAGTAAAATGTCCATAATATTAAAATCACTTCAACTGTTCTTCCTTCCTGAAACCAAATATATCCCCATCTTTTCCTTTTAGTTTCGGTACCGACATCTTTAACTCAAGCAAACCTCTTGTCACCCATATCATCAATAGCAGCTACAATGTCTTATTCCTATGTCTAATGTCAGTCCATCCACCACCAATAATCTGTTTACCCCTATTGCATCCTCTTCATCAGCTATATCAGTGTTTCTCAAACTTTCAATACTAGCGCCCCCCTTTTCAATCACAATTTTTATCGCGCCCCCCTTATACATTAATAAATTACTGAATGCAATAATAATGCCCTTTGACGCTAAAGCTACAATACGCGATCCTAATTATAAACCGTACAAATTAATAACATAAGTATTAAATTTTGTATATGTTACTTTTAATCAAAAAAAAAAAAAAATAAGTAATAGGATAATTATTATGTTATTTTTCTTTCTCTAATTTTTAAATTGAAACAGATTGAGAAATAATATTTAATTAAAGATTTATTTCCTTCAAGATCCATTTCTAAAAGTACAAATGTCATTCTAAAAAATAGCCTAATCTATGTTGCTCTTTATCATATCCATTACATCTGGCATCCTCGCGAACGTTTATGTGAGTCTAGGCAACCTAACAGACGTCTGCACAAAACATGTAAAAATGCTGTACTTCGTACAATTCTAGTCAGTCTTGGCCGAATCGATTAGCTACCAAATCTCTCTTGAATGTACATTTCATAATTCACGCGTTAATTGTAATTCACGGTATTAAGTATTTACGGCAGTGGATTAAAACAAAATCGTAGATATATTTTTAAATCACAGCGAGCATTCGACGATAATAAAGCATCAACAAGTACACAGACGAGAGCAAATTGATAGCAAGTTACGAATGGGTTAGGGATCCATTTCAAAATACTTCAGAAGGGCTCTCAACTGCCGAAAAATAGATCTTCATGAATTTCACATCCAGTGACCAAATTAAAGTGCAATTTTGTAATAAATCACTCTTTGAATTCTGGATAGAGGTGGATGCTGAATTTTCTGCACTGAAAACAAAAGCATTTCGTATACTATTACCATTTTTAACAACATACCTTTGTGAATCCAGATTTTCTGCGATGGCTACTTTGAAGACAAAATATAGATCTGAGCTAAATATCAAAAAATAACTGAGTGTCAATTTCTAATTTTTAGCCTTCCTTTGAAAACTTTGCTCTGCAAGACAAGCCCATGGAAATCACTGATAATTATTAAACTTGTTCTTATATTGGCTGAAGTACCCACTCTTAACATGAGTTTATTTTTTTAAAAAATGATAATATATTATTCTTGATATAATAGCTTAATTATAAGGAGAGTAAAACCAAGTGCATGATAATGTATACAAAAATGTAAAATGATTTATTGAAATGAATACTCATATTATAAACGGTTTTGAATGAACTGTAATTTTAAGCCTCGCAGAATTAGCATTTAGAATAAATGTTAAGTAATAAAAAAAGAATATAAAATTCTAATGAATAACAATTGTGTTATTTTTTTAATATTTAAAGGGAGAAAGCCCGGGATCAGGTGTGCACTCGATACTAACGTTAATGGTCGCTGGGAGTGAAGCACCACAATTCTTTTTTTTATAATTATTTTCAATTTACAAGATAAAAATCACAATTTCAGTGAATAATTTAACTAAGAGAAAATATACTTACCTATTTCAAGGATTTTTCAATTTGTCTTTCATAATTTGAAAAAATATCCAATAAAACTGAACTAAATTGTTCCAAATGTGCGTGACCTTAATAAAGGACACAAATCACAGACACTTTTTGCTAACATTATAGGAAAGCTATTTGCAAGCAAAACTGTCACATTTTGTTCACGTTTTTGTAATTTTAATATCCTTTGATGATCGACAAATATCCTGTTGAACTTTTCCTTGCTTGTGTCTTTTTGACAGGGTGAAGTGCATTTTGCGGTACAGTTATGGCTTCATATTTTCTTGATAAAATTCTTAATGTAGCTATTGAAAATTTTCCTTTCGTTTCATGTTTATTGCTTTTCTCAAATTTACTTTCGCTAACATGATTAATATGCATTATTTCAGCAAGTGTTTCCCTTGTTTGATCAGCTTCAATTTCCTTTCAGAGAGATCACAGATGCCCAATTCTTTTTTTAGATTCTGCTCATTTACATTTATAAACCATAATCAGTCGTACAACATCACAAATAAAACCACTAAGTTATTCATAGGGGGAAAATGCAGCATGTTCAAGAAAATATTTTTGAAAAATAGTGGTCGTGCCGGGAACTCGGTCTAAACAAGTACCTTAAGATTCTAAAAAAACGTTTGCCACTCCCAAAAAAGGAGATATGTTATCAATTCATTTTAGATCCCATTAAGACTGTCATATTAGAGGATTCTCTGTCAAGGTCATTGGTAACAAATAAACAGTTTTCCTAGAATTAATGATTTTTGTATTATATGTTTCAGTACACTCATAAAAATAAATATTGGCCAATTAATCCTTCAAAGTGCTCAATATGCTTATCAATGTATCAAAAACCTCTTTCACATTGTGAAAAAAAAGCGCAACAGAATTATATAATTTACAACTTCCCTAAAAAAAAGGATGCAGGTAACCATACCAGTAAGTTCGAAAGCCAGCAAAAGTAATATTTTAAGAAAAAAGAAACGTAATAAAAAAAAATCTCTCATCGTAGGATTACAGCAAAGCAAACAAAATATTTTTTTTATTTAGTTATAGGATCAAAGATAGCTAATGAGCGTTCAAAGTAGAATCTTTTATTTTTGATGACCTTTTTTCACCAGATGATATATATAAATCATATCAATGAAAATCTGTATTCTTTTATTATATAAGAAAGTATTTTGTTTTTTTTTCATTCCAGTAAATTAATTTTTGTAACCTTTTATTTTCGATATGCTCGCGCCCCCCCAGGGGGCACGCCCCACAGTTTGAGAAACACTGAGCTATATCCAATAGTCTATGTTCCTTAGCTCCTTCATTCTTATCGAATTAAACAAATATTTTGCCATTAACGAGTCTCAAATTTACAGACGTACCAACTCTGAACCTCTACCTTCTGTTCTTGTACATATTGCTTTCACTCACCCCCATACAAT
Organism: Trichonephila inaurata madagascariensis; assembly: GCA_019973955.1. NCBI lineage: Eukaryota > Metazoa > Arthropoda > Arachnida > Araneae > Nephilidae > Trichonephila > Trichonephila inaurata. Next base: position 354,129 of record BMAV01015239.1, read on the forward strand.
AGTCAATCTTAATCTCCTTCTGTTATAAATCAGGATTTAAAACTAAACTCTAAAAATCGTGTGAAAAAGAAGAATTGAGTAAAATGAAGAAATAATCCTAAACTAGAAATAAAAATGCCCCCCCCCAACAGAATAAAAGCAGGAGGCATCAGACGAGGAGAATACCAGACAGACGAATACTTCTTAACGGAATAATATTGGAAAAATGCAGAATATTTTTTTTTTTTCACACATGTTCACTCCGACTCGTGTTAGAAACAGTAAGAAGTAATTTTTTTTCTTTTACTTTTATAAAATACATATTGATTTAAAACTTTTTTGTCTAGTTTTTAACAATTTTTACTTCTCTAACGAATTACATTAAATGCCGTCGTATTTCGATAATGAATTTCTTTTTTTCCTCCATTCTCTCATTTGATTTAACCTTCTCCGTTATTTTAATATCTTCTCTGACTTGGTGGGGGAAACCCTCCACTGGAATTTGTTTGCTTGTATAACTAGAATATGATTTTTATATTTGATTTGATGTTTTGACCTCTACTGAACCTGGGTTGTCAATATATTTTTAGATATTTTATCAATTGGTTTTAATATTTTAACAAATGTTTGGCACAGTTTAGCCATAATTGTGGCTCTTACGCCATAAACCCAAACACTCACTCACTTTACGTTCTTTCAATTCGTATAGTAAGTGTTATGGATTTTTTATTACCGTTCCGTTTTGAAATCGAACAAGAGGTACTGGCGATGAACATCGGTCAAGTGACGAGGATAAAACCTGGTTTGGCATGTCACTCTCCAATCTTCCTCACCAGGCCAACATGAGCCTCAACAGATTTAGTCCCTCTAAACGGCACTAGAATTCGAGCCCACTACTCGAGAACACCGGCAACGTGAGGGAGTGAATATTAACGCCGCACTGTTCACCTATACCAGGGCTTTGGGCGACGGACCTCATCTTTTTGAACCATGATCAAGTGACGAGGACGACACCTGAGCTGGCACCACCCTCTCCTAGCAACCACACCAACGAGAGGATGTTTGAGCCATCGACAGATGTAACGTGCATCGCTCCCCTACACGGCGGGTCTTTATGAGTACTGGACTCGAACTCATGATATGCCAGCCACGATCCGATACCTTGACCACTAAGCTACTGCGGCCCCATCGGTCATGAGTTCATGACGATAACCCCAGCTACTCGTAAGATGAGAGAATATAAGCTTAAAAACAGTATTTATCTCGGTAGAATTTCAATCGAAAATAAAACTCGAACAACTCATTTTTTCTCATTAAAAGACTTTTTTAGAGATATATCTATTTCTTATAAAAGGTGTTTTGACATTATAGGTTAATTCTAATTAAAAATTTACTGAAAATATATTGTAATTACAAAATGTGCTGACTAAATATTTGAAATATTTTAAAAGTATTGATAGTATTTTTAAAGTAAAGTTAAAAGTATATATATATATATATATATATATGAGACATTTTTTTCTGAACAAGCTGAGTTCTGAAGTGAGCTTTGAGACTCTTTTTTTTTTTTTAAATCTGTCTCTTAAAATAAAATTTTTGACCAATAGCTTTTTATTGGTTAGTCCTATCTCAACCCTGGCAGTCTGGAAAAATTAGGACCCATAAAGGTTATTCTTTAGCTCAATTTTCATTTTTTTTCCTACTTTTTCAGAAATGATTTCAAGCAATATCAATAACTGTGTGTAAATTCGTTTTTTCCCTTTTTACAAAAAGAAAGAAAGAAAGAAATACCCAGTGTTATACTTGAAGATAAATTGAATGTCGTTCGGAGAAAAGGAAATAGAAAAAAAGGAGGGGAAGAGATTTTACTATATTGTCATTTAAAATAACCTCCATCGCGCGCGCGATCACTTAACTTAGAAGGAAGTCTTAAAAAGTTTGAACACCTCCAGCAGTACTAAAAAAATAATCATTTTTCGGTTGAAAACCCTCCTTTTTAAGGCTCCTTCCTGGAAAATTTGAAATAAAAGGCTATTCTGGAGGGGGTAAAAAAAGGAGGCGGCAGTGTTCAAAATGATAGATGGTTTGGAAACTTTGAGAGAATGACGTCATTCTAATGGATCCGGAACCAAATTATAGAGCAGGAGCTAAGGAAACAGTGGCTGGGAGGGAGGGAAAAAAGTTGCATAGTTTAACTTTCAGAAGCAAAACATAAATATGCGCTCTTGAAAAGGATTTTTCATTGGGATGAGACAAGACAAAGAGATTGGCTCTCAAAAAATAGAAGGTTTGGGCAAAGAGATATTGTTTGCTTTTTCATCCTCTTTATTACTTCTTGCCTAAGCATCACGGAAAAGTTCAAAAAATACACGCAGATTTTTTTTGTATAGAGGTGAAGTTCATACGATTCCTGTGTATTGAAACAATGCGTCTTTTTCTCTTGAGCGGGAAATTAAATTATTCTGGTGTTCTCAAAAGTTACATAAATAATCATTTAAAAGGTCGTTAAAATGCGCTAAATTTAGGAATCGATCTGATGTTGAATTTACGAAGGAAAAAAAAATTCTTTTTGTAGTAATAATCTGTCTTCAAGTGTTTTTTAATCTTTTTTAAAAGAGGAATAAGAGTGTCTATAGTATGTTCAACCTATTTTACATCATTTTAAGACTCTATTTCGTAAAGAAGATGTGTCACCAAAAGAAAAAGAAAAACAACAAAATTTTAATCGCAGATCAACTCAGTATTTAGCTGTTCGCGTTCTTGCAAAGTTTTCTTGTCTTTATAAGCAAGCAGTTTGGGAAAATGCCCACCTAGGTTGACCTTCTCTTTGACTATCTGCGTGAGCTAGAGGTGTAGGTTCAACTAAAGAACGAGAAGTTTGCATGTTCTTAAAATATCTTTATTAAGAACTTGAACTTAAGCGTTTAACAGATTGGATAATGATATATGAGAGAATCTACGATGAACAAACACACAATACTAGTACTACCGAAATAACGTAACTCGGACCCCTATCAATATCTATCCCGCCTAATCTCAATTCCAATAATATCGCAAGTCCTAATATTAAATAGTCAATCCTACCTTAATCCAATCGTTGATCCGATACTAAGGAAGCTGCGTCTTTACTCGAGTGCAATAGTATGCACCTTGACCTAATGGCTCTATCTTCGGGATAACCTCAGTTGGCTTGCACTTCATGATTGTATCAATCTCTAACATAACATTCCCCAAATTGCCATCCCACTTACTGAAATTTCTGATATTTAAAAGCTATTTAATTTGCATCTTCCCTTCACGTTTCACTTCTTGGGTTTTGGTTGGAAAAGAGTTGCCATTAATTCTGGCCCCAAAAGAGCCCAAAGGACATGTTAATGAAAAGACGCGTGAGCCCGTCACAATTTGTTTATCTTATTATCTTTTCGGGACAATCAATGAAGGTTACTAGAAATAGCCTTAAAGGAAATCTTTTTCTGGCAAAATTGTATGTTTTTCTTTATTCAAGATTTTTCTTCTCACGAGGTACAACTATTTTTTTCAGATAATATGTTTATAAATTGTCATTGTTTTGTTCATGAGCGATACTTTAAAGATCCGAAACATTGGTATCCAATAAATAAATTTATTATTCGATAAAGGGTTAATCGCAAGTTGTCAAATTAACGAAATTTTAGTAATACATTACCTAACTGTATGTCCTTAAAACCATTTTTACTACGATGTCCTCGCGTTGGTGTAGTGAGGAAGTTAGGAAAGGGGGGGGGGTTCAGCTCAGATGTCATCTTCGTCACATGACCATGGTTCAAAATTACGAGGTCAGTCCCCAATAGCCCTCGTTGCTGTCTTACAGGGCGACATAAATATAACTCTAAATTTTACACAGGTTGGAAAGGATAGAACCAACTGCTACGTATTGCGTCTCTCCTGCCTCTAAGCGACAGATGGCATTTCAGGCTAATGATTCAATTATGCTGTTGAGTCGTCACTCACTGTTGAAAAACATTTGAACCTATTTTTTTCTAATCTATTTATATATATATATTTTTTTTTTACTTCCTTATATTTTGTGTTTAATATCAAAGAGAGTAATCATTTTTAATGTACACTCATGGACAAAAAAATTAGAGCACCTAGAAATGATTGCGGGATCGTAATGAAACTTGGCATGAAGGTACATGTTGAGGAGATATGCAAATGATTAGAAATGCAGCGTAATTGCGCATTACGTATAGCCACTAGAGGGCGTTTAACGTCGTTCTCCGTGGAGTATTAAACAGGTAACCAAAGCTTGTTTGAGTGTGCTGAATCGCTTACAAAGTAAGAGCTGAGGTAGACATGCCATTTTTGAAGACAATATGAACAGCTGTCGCAGTTTAAAGGGGGGGAGGAGAATCATCGGCATGATGGAAACTGGGTAGTCGGCTAGGCGAGTAGCTCGTCAATTAGACCGCTCTGATTGTCAGGAGGTTGTCCGAGAGATTTCATTTACACGAAGGTCAGGCTCAGGATGCCCTCGACAGACCAGTTGTCGAGAAGCCCGCCACATCGTAAGATATGCACGCGTACAGCCAACTGCCATCTAGGTACAAGTAGCACCTTCACTAGGGGCCCCTGCGTCTTCTCGAACTATACGAAGGTGCCTGGCTGAAGGACATTTGGGATCGTGGCGCCCATTACATGTGCTGCTCTTGACGCCCATCCATCGACACCTCCGTTTGGAGTGGTGTCGCGCACGAGGAAACTGTACTGCAGCGGTTTGGAACCAGGTCGTCTTTAGCGACGAATCCAGATTCAATCTCAGCAGTAATGACGTCCGTGTGTGGAGACCCCGTGGTAAACGCCTCAATCCTGCCTTTGCTTTACAGCGACCCACAGCTGGAGTGATGGTATGGGGTGCCACTGCCTACAATACACGATCACCCCTAGTATTGATCCGTGACAGCCCAGCGGTATGTGCATCCATACTAAACAGGCAGTTTTAGCAATTCGAGATATTAAAAATCCTGTATCATATCCAAATGGTCGGTTTTTTGTCATTTGTATGTGACCAAATTGTGATGGCACTGAAGCATCATTTCACGTTGTTAATGTCATTCCAAAGTATTCTCAAGTTCTCATAGAATTTCTTTCTACTTCTTTTTTTCTGTATTACGTTTTGTTACAGCTGTATTCTCCATTTTATGCCCATGTATGACTATCGCTCAACGCGATTTCTTCACTTTTTTGCTTGCTCCTCTCATTTTTTTGAGTAATCTTTATTTAACTGGTTTAAGATAATTATTTAAGATTGTTGCTTCAGTAATATAAGTTATTTTTCATTAACAAGGCTTACTGAGAAATATTACACTTATTTCTAAAGCAATAAAAGTTCAATTTATGGGTAAAAGTGCTGCCATAGGAAAACACATTTTAAAGTGATTCTCAGCAACGTTTACTTATTTGAGTTGTGGAAGGCACTTATGATTTTCAATCCATACCCCACACACACAGAAGTGATCAAAACATATATTTCGTGTTTTATAACAAAGTTATTAAAAAATGTGTTGAAACGACTTTTGTATACAAGACCAACTAAAATCAATTTGAATTATTTATGTAAATAAAAAAATCCTATAATAAAGCACTTGTGGTATTATCGGAACATTATTTTTTTTCATGAAGCTTGAAATTTAAAATCCCATTTTGAAATTTTCACAATGGATGTTCTTGTATTGATACACAAATTAAAAAATATATTCCATAGTTTTTGAAGAAATGTAAAGTATTACTTTGGATAAAATTCTACTCAAATGTAATAAAATGATCACGACAACTAGCAAAGCCCTCCCCTTCTCCAGCGCAAGCGTTTGGATATAAATTGTTTAGGATAGTTTAATTGTTTCGCGCTTCTCTTACAAATTACGTGGCTGCGGTAGCCTAGAGGTCAAGGTATCGGATCGTGGCTGGTTCGTCACGAGTTCGAGCTCAGTACCACTGAAGACTCACCGTGTAGGGGAGCGTTGCACGTTAAATCTATTGAGAGCTCAAACTTCCTCCCGTTGGTATGGTGTGGTAGTTAGGAGAGGGGGGTGCCAGCTCAGGTGTCGTCCCCGTCACTTGACCATGGTTCAGAATTACGAGGTCCGTCGCCAACAGCCCTCGAGTAGCTGAACAATGCGACGGTAATATTCATTCACTCACTCTTACAAATTGGCTCTTCTGTCTCAAAAGTTTGATTTCGAGAATTTAATTTAGATAGAATCAATTAGTTCTCTTATTTTGCAAATCTGTGGATGCAATTTAAAAATTAGAAAGAAAATCATTTTCATGTTATTTTTAAAAAACAAATTTTTGAAACGGTTTAATTAGGATTGATTCTTTTGCATTTTCCAATAACATGTGACATTTCTTTAAACATTAGTCTTTTGAATAATATTGAAGAAAGTGTCTGTAACTTTTTCCTTTTGGACGTATATCAAGCACAGTTTCTTTTTGGGTATCAGATAAAAGCCTTTTATACTATATAATTAAAAATATTACAATAATTCCAAAGTTTAAATCTTTTGATCTCTATCAAAGAAACTGAAATACAATATAAAACTTTTAAAATTAAATCAAAATTGATTTCGTGGTATACAAAAAAAAAATTGGATTTTTACAAATCTGTCACAAAATAAATTCTTTAAAAAAAAAATGTAAATTTTTGGAGTAAAAGAGTAAATGTCCTAATTTCTTCAAAATTTAGGTATTTAGTTCAATGATTTTATTTTGTAAGATATCAGCATGTAATATCTACTTTTCCATCACTTTAAAAAACTGTCTTATCACAAACAATGTTCTCTTTCAAAGTTTTTAAAATATGATACTTTGATTAAGTGAGCGGAAGAGAAACTCTAACACCGAAGAGTTTGAAAATAATTGTTCATATTTCTCCGAGTGAATATTAACATCGCAATGTTCAGCTACACGAGAGCTTTTGGCGACGGTCCACATAATTTTGAACCATGGTCAAGTGACGAGGATGACACCGAGCTGGCACCCCCTCTCCTAACTACAACTCCACACCAACGGGAGGACGTTTGAGCTCTCAACAGATTGAACGTGCATCGCTGCCCTACACGGCGGGTCTTGAATGGTACTGGTCTCGAACTCATGACACGCCCGCCATGAGTCCGTTACCTTGACTACTCCGAGAAGTGAATGGAAAGCACATATGAAATCTTCAAAGGAGAGTAATTAAAATTTCCCTCATAGACATAATAGCTCTCTTAAGGTTACTATTAGACAAAAAATAAAAGATGTAATGGCACCGAGAGAGAAAAAGTTGGTCGAGAAGTTTTAAAAAACACTTCTGAAATATTTCAATAAATTCTTTTTCATCTTTTCCTTTTAGTTTCATCGTGATGGAGTTGATATTTCGTCGAATATGTCTTTCCATGAAGACATTTTTCATTTCAAGTGTCTCAATGAATATAAAAATTATTTATTTTTCTTAAATTTGTCGTACTTAAAATTGCTCACATTTTACAAGTATTTTTAGGAGGGAAATAGAACCTTCAAAAAGTCGGAATAATAAAAATTTCAAAATGGTATAGGATGAGATAGAAAATCTTTTGGAAAGGGGTTGATTTACTTGGAATTTTGATTTCAAAGTATAAATTGACATACTAAAAAATATCATATAAACGTATCATAATCATTTCTATCTGTATAGAAGGGATTTCGTTTTGGCAGTAATTTCTTATGCAGTTTTCTTAAATATTATTCCCTATATAACCAGTAGAGTAGGAATGTGGCAAAGGATTCTATCGTGTGACAGAACTATTATTTTATTTATTAAATTACAATTAATGATTAAGTTTAAGTAATTATTTTGTAAAATTAATGTGTTTAAATATTATAAAATATATTAAGTTTTATTTTGCTTCTAGTCACCTACGGACGTTACTATTGTTTCTCAAGCACATCTTCATCTTCACACCATTGTAAAATCTATCTGCAAAGAGGAAAATGTAATGTAATGTCGCTTCTGAGAAAAAAGCATCTTCGTAGACCTTGGGAAATTCATTTCTTCAGTTGAAAACCATTATTTTAGATTAAAAGCTGGAGGAATGCATTCATTCGTAAAAGTTTCGTTTGCGAAACATGCAAGTTAGTTATTACCTGCCTTATTCTATTTTCATTTGCTCTCTCACTCCTCTCTTTTCATTCTATTTATTTTCTACAGCTGAGCACTGATGTATATTTTGTTTCATGTATTTCGAGGATAATCAACTATAAAGAAGCTCCGTATTTTTTTTCCTGCGCATATCTGGGACGCGTGATTCCATTGGATTTGAATATGAATGTCTTTCTAGAGATACTCTGAGTTATTAGTTATCGGTATTTTACTTGGAACACTCACAGATTTTCTATTTATTACCCATTTGCGCCGAAAAATTTTAGTGTTTTTCTTGTATTATGGCTCTCACCAATCATATTTTGTTATTGGAATTCATTTTAGAAAAGCTGTCTGAGAGTTGTATCTCTATCAAATGGGATACAGTATAAAGAGGATGTCACGATTTGGATATTTTTTTTTAATACATTCTCTGTAGAAAAAAAAAGAGCTTATGTATACTTTTTTGCTCTAATTATTTCCCAATTCAAAAAAAAAAAAAAAAAAATGAAGCTGGCAAAATATTTATTTTTAATCTATTCATTTATAAATCAAAGTATTAAAGTGATAATGTCCCTATTATTTTATCAGTTTCACTTAGAAACTACTAGACACAGCTTTCGAGCGCGTAACGATTTATCGGAAGGAAATTTCTGAAGAGACAACATGTGGCGTTTGGAGGTGTTGTTTCGATTGTTGCACGCATTACATCAAAGTACGCATGCTATGTTGCATGTTTACCTCGGATGTGATGATAGTATTTATGTAAATAGGTCCCCTCTATTGGTGAAATACAAGCCACACAAATCGTTACGCAGGCTAATGAAAGCGGAATCTGAAAGGGGCCGTCCATTCATTGATTCTCTGACTTGCCTTTAAAGAAGGGCATTTATTTTCTCTCCCTTTTCTGAAAATAGCGCTTATTTGACTTGTTTCAACACAATTTTTCATTTCAAAATCAATACATTTCATATCATTGAAAACTAATAAGCAGTTTCTGGTAATTGAAGGGAATCCTTCCTTTTGTGGGATTTCATTTGGGATCTTTGCTGCGAAATCACTTCAATTCATTTAGACGGTATTTCTAAAAAAATAAAGCCATCTTTCTTGAAACTAGATTCTACAAAAGATGAAAAACCTTTATTTCATCTATACAAATTGGGATTGAAGATGTAAACATGCTGTAGTTTTTTTATTTCATCTTTTTCTTCAGAATAACTTTCGCATGATCAATGGGCTACGTTGCCATGATTTCCCATCTTAAAGATAATTATCCTTTTAAAAATATGTGTGAAATATATCAATAATTTTTGTTTCAAACTCGACAGAGATGAAGAAAAACCTAGCGCACTTTCAGGAATCATCCTATTTGGCGTTAAGTGTTGCGCCTTAACAATAAAATAGCTCTATTATATTTCTTTCAATTAAAAGTGTTTGCAACAAATAATGCTCTGATAATATTTTATGCACATCTTATCAGATCTTTGATAAGTAAATTTAATTTTCTGAATTAAAATTTTTTAATTTGGGTTCACACTAATAGTACACTCAAACAAACAGTACCATAAATTTCATTAAAATTTTACGGAGATTTGTAATTACATATATATAAAAAAAAAAAAGATGAATTATTTTTAAATGACTAGAATTTCACCTAAATTTGAACACTTGGGAGATTTTAGAATGGTCAAAAAGTGGAACTTGTATCAATATGTTGAAATTCGAACAGGAACTCGCATAATTAGAAAAAGTATTCACTTGGCGCTAAGCAAAAACTCCCTAGTAATTTTTTTAAAAAGAAAATTACGCATATTTATTTATATAAATCAAGTTCTCTATTTTTTTTTTTTTTTATTGCCTTCCAAAAATTGATCTTACTCAAGGTTCAACTGGTGGTCGGCCTGGTGAGTTTCCCTCATTTCGAAGGACTTGGTTCAATCCATCTGTCAAAGGTTTCAGGATGGTGTGGAAGTTTGGTCAGATGTCACCTGACCGAGGTTTCAAATGATGAAAAGGTCACTTTGCTTCAGAGTGCGACGTTAATAAACAATTCAACTGAATCTAAAAAAATTTATCAAAATTACTTTATACTTTTGAGATCGAGTTGATATTTATATTTTCTTTCTGCCGTTTTAGTTAATGGTTCCATATATCAAATGGATCACAAATTTTCTTTTAAATTTGTGAGGAGACATTAATTATACTGCCCCTTATGTCCTCTGTATTTTTCTGCTGGTTGAAATTTGAAACACTATAAGAAACAGCGTCTAGTTTAAGAGGACTTGGCACCTTTCATAAGTCAAAAATCGATGAAAATATCGATTTTTCAATTTTTATCTTAAAATGTAGTTTGATTCCTCTGGTATAACTGTGCGATGTTTCGAAACGATCTGATTATTTTAAATGTAGTAAAATGTATTTTAAATGTTTTGACACTCTATCAGATGTTTAAATGCCACACCCATCTCAATGTTTACACTTTTTTACTTGAGAATAACTCTAATATTTTACATAAAAAACTACACAGAAGAGGAATCCATTAAGCTGTGACTGTAACTTCCAGCAAAGTTGTTTATTTACATTAGCTTTGCCAATTTCACTTGCTCTGTGCGCTTTTCAATTTCATAACTTTTTTATTTCATAGAAACCTAAAACAGCATTTTTTAATGCTACTTTAATCATAATTCATTTTATTAGTTATTATTATCGCTAATTTGCTTCTTAGGAAACGTTCAGTACGTGCTTTGAAAATGAATGTAAAGCGATGGCGTAAAGAGAATTCTGAATGTGAAGTGATCAAAATTCAAATGTGTACAAAATGTACGCCTGGAAAAATTGAACACTGTTGTAAAAAAGGATAGGTCTGCTGTTGGAAATTACATATTGGTGGACTTTAACCAAGTTAATAATCTACTTCGAAGTGCAAAGTGCCAATATTGTGAAAAACAAACTTTGAAACTGGAGCTTGGACCCAAGTTAGGATTTTCATATAATTTGAAACTATTGTGTAGCAATTGTGATGAAAACAAAACTGTTTTGAATACTTCTCTAAAGTCTGGCCCTACCAGCCATGATATGAACTTGAGAATAACTCCAGCTTTTTCACACATTGGGAAAGGTTATTCAGCTATAGAAACATTTTGTATGGTAATGAATATAGATCCTTTTCCCTCTACTACATATGGGAAGTTTGCAAGACGGCTGGATAACGCATATACTCTGGCATCTGAAAACATATTTGCGGAAATCCACCGAGAGATTAAAGATACGTACAAGAGAATGGAACAGAAATCAGCGACCTAAGCGTTAGTTTTGACGGAACGTGCCTAACTCATGATCACACCTCACTCATCAGTGTAGGATGTATTATAGATATGCTCACCGGATATGTGTCGTTGACTTTGATTGATTGATTGGTTGAATATTAACGTCGCACTGTTCGAGGGCTGTCGCACGAGGGCTTTTGGCGACGGACCACGTCAATTTTGAACCATGGTCAAGTGACGTGGACGACACCTGAGCTAGCACCCCCCTCTCCTAACTACCACACCACACCAACGGGAGGACGTTTCAGCTCTCGACAGATTTAACGTGCATCACTGCCCTACACGGTGGGTCTTTAGTGGTACTGGGCTCGAACTCGTGACAAGGAATGCCACGATCCATCGTTGACTTTGAAGTGATGAGTAAGGTATGCCGTCATTGCTTTGTGGCAAACTAGGTGAGTCAAGTGCTGAATTCAGCATATGGTATGAAGGACATAAAAGTGAATGCGATATAAACCACTTGGGCTCATCTACATCAATGGAAGCAGCGTTTACCTTATGGAAAAGATCCACTTCACTCGGATTTCGTTACATCACAGTTTTATTCGGTGGTGATTGTAAAAAGTTCAGCTACTTGTGTCAGAAAAAAGTGTATGGACCTGACATTGTGATAAAAAAGGAAGAATATATCAATCATGTCAGTAAGCGGTTAGGAAGAGCTTTGAGATCTACTGTGAAAGACTATCGTGCTCAAGGTATTTCTTTAGGTGGTAAATCTCACGGTAAAGAAGAAACGATTAAAAAATTAACTACTTACTACCAAAAGGCTGTCTTGAGAAATAAAGGGGATGTTCTATGGAAACAGCAATATATGCTACATTGTTGCATAGCATTTCTACAGATGCTAAACCACAACATTCGAAGTGTCCAGTAGGAGAAAACTCATGGTGTTTCTACCAATCTGCGCGATTGCTAATGGTGAAAAACCTAGCAATCATAAATTAAATGTAGGAACACCAATAAATGAAAAGTTTCTGCCACACAACAAAAATTCTCCCAATTAATCAAAGACTTGCATCTAATGAATTGTTAGAAAGATGCATTCGATGTGGAACACAAAATGCAACGAAAGTTTGCATAGCATGATTTGGGCAAAGTGCCCAAAAGAAATTTTTGTGAACAAAAGACGTGTTAAGCGGGCAATAACAGAAGCTATCTGCGAATACAATAAGAGTACAGTACGTACCATAGTAGAAACACAGACAGCATTAGGTGTAGCTACTGGAGGTTCTACCAAAAAACTTGCTATTATCTTGGATTGTTGAAAACAACAATTTAGAAAACGTCGTCAAAATGTCAGTAATAAACTGGCTCTTAAGCTTATTAAAAAAGCAATACATAGAAAAGAGTTATTAGCTAATAGGAGAGAAGGAATGACTTATGGTGCAGACCAATTTTAAAACAAAACTGTTTTTAAAAAATAGTACATTTTAGATTAAATTTGTTTTATTTTATTTTATATTAGATGTTGTGATTTAAATTAATTTTATAAAAGCTTTTAAATTTTCTATTGTACATTTCATGTACTTTCACTTCATTTATTTTATGCATTTCATTTATTTTTGAATATATTTTATACATGTTTCTTGCAAAAATAAGTCAGATAATGATATTTCCCCTTTTTCGTAATTTTGGGCTCACAGACATACATTTTATAAAAAGCTTATATTTTTGTTTAATATTTTAAAATTGAATTGTATTATGCTTTATTTCAAAGGTATATATCTATACAATATATTGAAAAAATTATTATAAATCTTAGACATTGTTTTGATATTTATTAACTGATTGGTATTTTTAAATTTGCGTTTCTCAGTTGGAGTTTTTTCGTGAAATCATGGTCTTTAAAAGTACAAAACTTCTACAAATATTTATCAAACAACTTGAATTTTAGTGTGTATGTTTATTACGATGTGTTTAATAAAATTAGGGATCCGTTTTTCAATATTTTGAATTAAAAAAATTTTATAAATGAAAATGTAGCAGAAATCATGTTTTTTTAGCCTTTTTTCCATTGATATATACATTTTAATTCTTTTTTTTCCAAAACTTATTTGTTTATTGCAAAATCGATCCCTAAAGTTATTACTCATAGTCTTATAACCCTAATACAAAATTTTGTTGTTAAAATAATAATAATTCGAAAAGAAGAAGAAATTTGAAAATCATTAAAAATTTTGGTTCAGTCCTAGGAGAGCCCACACCCTTGGCGTGAATTATTTGGGGTTGGCGATAATTGTTCATCTTGGTAACCCTACTTCGATACACTAGATATGGTAAACCTAACTATTTCTGGAAATTTCGTATTTTGTCGGCGGGCATTTCGAATTTCATTTTGTTTTGGGGAACCGGACTGGAATGGTTGTGTGTGTGAAGGAATATATCTTAGAATTTTTTACTTTGTTGAATGCGAAAGGTTAGAAAGAATTGATTTAATTTTGTATGAAGGAAGAAATGATTGCTTAGAGTTATGAATGTCCTAAATGTAACGATCGGCATGATGTAACATGGTCGACAGTAAAACGCTTTCTTCGAAATTGTACCAGCCTCACCGAAGGTATGTTCGATCATTACCTCGCAGAATAAAAATGGCGGCACTCACACGATCATTCACTTAGCGATGAGACATTCAAGACTTTTTTAAAATCTATTGTTATGCTGTACACTCCACTCGAAAAAGATAAGCAGTAAGAAAGTAAGTGCTGTTTTTATATATTTTTTTTTATCTTAAATGTTTAATTTCTGTATTGTTTACATATATTTTCATTACGCATCCACCCCGCTATATTCACTTGCCGCCATTGTCGGTTTCGCTTGGCGCCATCGCGTTCTGGCTTGGCGCTTTTTTTGTATTGTCGCCAAGGGTGTGGGCTCTTCTAGGATTTTACCAAAATTTTTTTTAAAAATTTAATTTTTAAAATTTTTGTTAAATTTATCCATTTTTTTCATGGTAAAATTTCTTAGTTTAATAGTACTTGTTAATAATCTACACAAAAAATATTTCAAAACCCTTAAATAAAAAAAATTTGGAAAAAGGTGCCGAGTCCTCTTAATGTTGAATATATATTTATGTGTGTTTCTTTTTGTCTGTTTCCTAGTTTTAAATAGCCTATTCTTACTAAATTTAGGTTGAAACAAAAAAACCAATATACAAATGGAATTTATTTATTAGCTCTTGTTTTTAAGATATACAACATCCCATCAATCAATTTATGGGCAAATTTGAAGAACAAAACATTACTAATTAATAAATACAATACAATAAGTCATGTTTCTCTAAAAACAGTGCTCATATCAGAATTTTTTTAGTTTATTGCCTATGAACATTTCCTTTACCTTGCCTCTTGTATGTCGACGCCTGTCCCTTATAACTATCCAGCAATAGTCTGCGAGCATTGGCTCATCCAAAGACCCTGATATCTAAGTTCCATTGCTGCGATATCTTGATGAAATCTTTCACCGTGTTCATCGCCACAGTTCTTTTAGAAAAAATCAAGATGGGAATGTAAAAAGTGGATTTTTAGAGACATACTGCATCCTAGGTCATGGAAATTTTAAACAAGTTCTTTCATCAACTGTTGATAGTTCTCATCTTTTATTGCTGTCTAGAAATTCTCGTATCACATTTTTAAATGCTTCCCAGGCTGCTTTCTCTTTCCCTTCCAGAATTTGATCAAAAGTGGGTCTTTCATGATTCTTTGTATTTGAGGGTCCACGAAGATTCCCTCCTTAATCTTTGCATCACTCAATCTTTGGAATTTCGATCTAAGGTATTGGAAAGTCTCTCCTTCCTTGTTTATGGATTTCACAAAGTTCTTCATTAATCCCAGCTTAATGTACAGGGGCGGAAGCAGAATGTTATTTAGGTTTACTAGAGGATCATTTGGGATTTTACTCTCGCAGGATTTCAGATTTCTAGACGGCCATTTGTCTTGTATGCAGCGCGATTTTCGATCTCTAATGTCTCATCAACACAGAAAACAGCAGTACTTGGTATAGTCTAACTGCATTCCCATGAATAAAGCAATGACTTTCAAGTCACCACAGATCTGCCATTTATGATCCTCGTACTTTACTAACTCTAGAAGTAATTGCACATTTGCAAAAGTTTCCATCACATGAACGGAATGTCCGATGGGAATGGAAGGAAGAATGTTGCCGTTGTGCAATAATACTGCTTTCAAACTAAGCTTGGAAGAGTCTATAAGCAATCTCCAGTTATTTGGATCATAACTGATGCTCATGAAATTCATCGCTGACATCAATACATGAAACCACATGTCCTTTTTTCTCAAAGAAATGAAGATTCTTTTCACAAGTCCTGTAACCTTGACGTCTGGTAGGAGTAAATTTCATTGCTACAGTCTGGATGCTAGAAGCTCTGCACTTCTGTTTTTAGAAAGTCAAGATCTCTTATGAGGTCACTCAATTCTGCTTGATTTAGTCTGTGGGGTTCATTCAAATCTTCTGCCTCGAAATCAGAATCATAGAATGTCCCAGAGACTAACTATTCCAGTTAAGTGTTTATCTGTTCATGAAAAAGGTAAATGAAAAAGTATAGTTAATATACTTGAATTGATTTACCTTGAGTTTTAAGACGAAAAACAGCGAATGTCACTTGAATTGTGCACTATTTTTTCTTCTTTTTTGTTCCACTGAAGTTCTAGATTCCATTCAAAACACACTTGCAGAGGTGGCGCTGTTACACGCCTTTCGTAGAAGTTCAAAATCGATCCTGAAGCAAGTGTTTCCATCAGCCCGCTTAAATAAACATCACGAAGATAATACACATAAAGTAAAGATGAATGAAAATACAGCTACTTTTGAACAAGGACAAATTCTGATTCTTGAAAACAAGAGCTCATCTGAAATTTTTATGGTGATTTTCGTGTTTAGTGGGTTAAAATACTTCATAATACACTATTTTTGAGCCCGAAAAATTTTTGGTGTTGCCTTATGTAACCCGTGTAATCCATGCATATACTGCAACGGTGTGTAACACAGAAAAGAGCCAATGATTAGCCACGTTGAAGTCAATTACATTTTCTTATCCTTTCGGCAAATGCTATTTTAGTAAAGTTTTTCTATAAATTTACATCGAATTACTACAATGCATAATGAACATTCTTATTTTGCATAGTCATATAAAGTGGTTGAATTCCTCGTTTATTGCTACTTTCTTGCCGTTTATCTCTTCTATGCTCAAGCGGAACAAAAATCAATTACATTTCATAAATGTTTTTCTAAAAAGAGGATTTTGCTTTTGCGATTTCAATATATCCCTTAAAGACCCAACCCGCACGATCGTGCGGGTTAGGTATTCTTATACGTTTTTGCTTTTGTCGTATGTAAGAAAAGCAGGAATTGAATGATTGAGCGGGTTTGCAGAAAGCGTAAAGTATCATATTTTATCAAGAGATGGCAGTTGTAGCCCATATTTTACTTTCAGCTGGCAAATCTATCTTTGTTTACAAATACAACGAAAACATGTCTTCTTTTTATCTGTCGTAAAAAGGTAATTATCAACATATTTCTAATTGCTTGGATACACTTTTTTGCCTTGATGTTTAAATAATTGTAAAATAGTAAAAATATTAATTATACTCTATTAAATGTTGTTTGTAAGACTCAGGATTTCGTTACCCAAACGATCGTGCGATTTAGGCGTTACTTGAGTAACTGCAGTTGTAAAGGTAAGTGCTTGTGTTGGGGTGAAGCGAGTGAACTGTTTTTTTTCTGGCGGAAGGATAACTGTGTGATCCGTCCACGCGCGGTTTTTCCCGCTTCACTCCCACGCATTACTTCTACGGGGTTCACTAGCTGACCGGTCGCTGTGTGCTTTTGGGTCAGACTTGCTGTGTGCTGTTTCCGTGATCGTTTTTCGTATCTGTATATAAATAAATGTGCTGTCCTGTGATACCTGAGTGGAAGTAATTTCACAAAAGAACAACAAGTGGTTGCAGAGCCTGGCTAGTCAGTGTGATGTGTTAGTTGACTTTGTGAACGTTTAATTCTTTTTACCTACAATGGATAAAATAACAATTCCCGATTTAAGCGAAACGAACTATTTTATTTGGGAGCGTAAGAGGAAAGCTGCCCTTAGCTTAAAGAGATTAGACTCTCTAATCATAAACGAAAAACCCGAAGACCTTAACCGTAAGAATGACATGGAGTGGCAGTCAAAAAATTTAGACGCCGTATCCTATATTAAACTATCGCCCTCCAATGAACAACCGTTGCAGTTCGCTGCGGAAGACAACGCGAAAGTGCTGTTGGAGAAAATAAGAGCGACTTTCATCGGCCGAGGCGAAGACCGAAAAATTGACGCGGCAATGAACTCAAGAACATTGTCATAAATAACGACGAAACTGTAGGGGATTATATTGCAAGAGCGCGGGGGATATTGATTAAGTGTCACTCCCTAAGATTGGACGTGTTGCAGAGGGAATTGGTCTACCATACCGTTAGAGGGTTGAATGGGAAATTCTCTTAAGTGCGCGATATTTTAAAAACTCAAAAAGATAAATCCATGGAGGAA
The DNA here is from genome assembly GCA_019973955.1 of Trichonephila inaurata madagascariensis. NCBI lineage: Eukaryota > Metazoa > Arthropoda > Arachnida > Araneae > Nephilidae > Trichonephila > Trichonephila inaurata. The sequence goes on from BMAV01015239.1 coordinate 372,109, forward strand.
GTTCTTCAAATTCTAAGGGAAGAAGAAACAATTTTCAACTTACCAATTAAAACTCGTATGCATGGGATTAATGCTGAGGCATTTTATTCCAGGAGAAAAAATGGAAAACAAACGAGACTTCGCTATATTTGTAGAAAACCCAATCACCAGGCAAAGGATTGTTACTATAGAAACAAGAACTCTCCAAGTACAAGCCAAAGGAATATAACACAAAGAAACAATTCGTCTGGAAATGGACAATTATTTACAGCTTCCCATCGAGAAGAAAAACTTTGTGACAATACCTGGATCCTGGTGCATCCTGTCATATGGCTAAAGAATCTGTGTGGTTTAAAAATATTATTCCAGAAGTTATGGACATTTATTTAGCCGATAAGAACACTAAGATGGTGAGCCAAGGAACTGGAAACGTTTCAGCTAAAACTGTGAGTACAAAACACTGTAATTCTACTAATATAACAATTACTAATGTCAGTTATGTTCCTCCATTAAGATGTAATTTACTGTCTGTAACATGTTTAATGGATAAAGGTTGTAAGATTAAATCAGAAAGTAATTGTGTATTGATATATGATAAAAATGATAAGTTAATAACTAAAGCATTTAAAAATAATGGTAGATTAGAAATTAAATTAGAACCTATGTATAATTCTGAGTGTTATATTTCTCTGACCAATCTACTAATAATTATAAAATTTGGCATAACAGGTTGTGTCATTTAAATTGTAAATATATGCTTAAAATGAAAAATTATATTGATATTGATAATGTAAATAATTTCACATGTGAAACTTGTGATATAAGTAAGGTAACCAGAAAAACTCATCAGAGTATTGATATAAGTCAAAGCTCATAAATTCTTGAGTTTCTCAATGCTGACCTGTGTGGTCCAATTAATATCGAATCGCATGGTGGTGCAAAATATTTTATGGTAATTGTAGATGATTTTTCTGGCATGTACTTGACTTATTTCTTAAAAAATAAGTATGAAGTGTTTGATATATTTTCTCAATTTAAAACCAAATATGAAAATTTTACTGATATAAGTATTAAAAAGATAAGAACTGATAAAGGGTTAGAATTTGTATATGAACAACTAGATACTTACCTGGCTAATCCAGGAATATTTCATGAAAAAAGAATTCCATACAATAGTGAATCAAATGGCAAGGCAGAAAGAGCCAACCGCGTTCTTCTAGAAAGAGCTAGATCTTTATTATATGAAAGTAAGCTTCCTTTAAAATTTTGGGCTGAAGATATTAATTGTAGTACTCAAGTATCTAATATTACACTACGAAAAGGGAAAGAAAAAATCCCATTAGAAATTTGGACAGGTAATAAACCGAAATTAAATTATCTCAAAAAATTTGGCTGTGTGGCCTATTTTCACGTTCCGAAAGTATTGAGAAATAAATTTGAGGCTCCAGGAAGACGTGGAATTATGCTAGGATATGCTAGAGAAAGGAGGGGATATCGAATTTATGATATTAAAAATCAAAAGGTAATTGAGGAGAGATCAGTTAAGTTAAATGAATCTTTAAAAGGTAACAATTATTTAGATGAGATTGAAAATGAATCATGGGATATTGACTCATTTTTTGAAGTCTCTCCCGAAAGAAGCGAAATTAATCAAAATGTAGAAAATGGAGTATCGTCTAATTTTGATATAAATAATGGGCCTGTAGCAATTGAGAATGATAACTCAATTCCCCTTCAGACCACGTCATCTCCTCAGACAGGCAGAATCCAACTCCCAGTACTTGAATTGAATGATGTACAAAATCAAATCCCTGTTAGACGATCGGAAAGACTAAAATCCAAGCACAGATGACTGTTCATTTAACGAATAATGTCCCAAACTCTTATTTTGAGGCAAAGAATAATGCAAATCGGCAAAATTGGAAATTGGCAATGGAGAATGAATTAGATTCGTTAGATAAACATAAAGTTTGGGAAATCGTACGAAGACCTTCGAAATCAAAATTAATAAAAACTAAATGGGTATATAGTTTAAAACAAGATGATGCTGGGAAAAATATAAAATGCAAAGCAAGGCTTGTAGCAGCTGGTTTTAATCATATTAAAAACATAGATTATTCAGAGTCGTACTCACCAGTTGTAAATATTGAATCTTTTCGATTGTTAGTTGCACTTGCAGCTAAATTAAAATTAAATGTTAATTTCTCTAATGTAAAAACTGCATACTTATGTGGTGATTTAGAGGAGACTGTGTATGTGTTACCACCTCCTGGTTATGAAAAATTAATTTGAGATGACTAAGTTTGTAAATTGAAAAAGAGTATTTATGGTTTGCCACAGTCTAGTAGAAACTGGTATATGAAAATAAAAGGTGAATTAGAAAATTTTGGTTTAAAACAATTAGCTTCTGATAATTGTGTTTTTATTAAATCTGATAATAAAAGTGTTCTTATATTATGTATGTATGTAGACGATTTAGCTATTTTTTGTAACAATGATAAAATTATGAAGATATTGTTAGTAAGATTAAAAATGTATTTGAAGTGGTTGAAAACAAAACTAATAAGTTCTTAGGCATGGAAAGTGAAAAATGTGAAAATGGTGTTTATTTATCCCAGTGTGACTACATTAATTCATTATTAGTCAAACATAATTTAGAAAATTGTAAAAGTGTCAAAACTCCAACTGTGAAGGGGGAAGACAAAAAAATTTTCCCTCTCTACAAATGAATTTATTGATATTACTATGTATCAGGAATTAAAAAAAAAAAAAAATTGGTGATCTTTTATATTTAGCTAATAGAACTCGCCCTGATATTTCTTTTGTAACGTCTTATTTATCCCAATTTAATCATAATCCAGAGAAGAGACATTACAATTTGGCTAAACGAGTGTTAAGATATTTGATGGGCTCAAAAGATAAAAAATTGTTTTATGAAAAAGAATTTGGTATTTTAAATGCTAGTTCAGATGCTAGTTGGGGAAATGCAGAAAATGGAAAATCATTTTCTGGAGGTGAAATTTTACTCGGTAATTCATTAATTTTATGGAAATGTCGTAAACAAAAGAGTGTTAATTTATCAACATGTGAAGCAGAGTTATTTTCTATTTCTGAAATTTGTAAAGATATAATTTGGACTGTAAATTATTTAACTGAATTAAAATGTGAACAATTTATAAATAATGCTGTAACTTTAAATTCAGATAGTCAAGCAGCAATTCAGTGGATTAAGGGTACCCGTTCTTCAAATAAATCAAGGCATATGAACTTACGTTTTTGTTTTATAAAGTATTTAATTGAAAAGATACTGTAATTAAATTAGAATACATCCAAACAGAATTTTTAATTGCAGATTTTGTTACGAAAGCCATGAATGTAGAAAAGTTAGAATATTCAATGCAAAAAATTTCACTACTGTCAATTTTATGTCACTGTGTTTATTGTTATATTTTATGTGTATTGTGTATGTGTTTATAATATTTGTATTGTTTGGAAAAAAAATTGTATCACTCGTAGAGGAGGGGTATGTTGTGGTGAAGCGAGTGAACTGTTTTTCTGGCGGAAGGATAACTGTGTGATCCGCCCACGCCCGGTTTTTCCCGCTTCACTCCCACGCATTCCTTCTACGGGGTTCACTAGCTGACCGGTCGCTGTGTGCTTTTGGGTCAGACTTGCTGTGTGCTGTTTCCGTGATCGTTTTTCGTATCTGTATATAAATAAATGTGCTGTCCTGTGATACCTGAGTGGAAGTAATTTCACAAAAGAACAACAGCTTGCTTTGTGAGTTTTTTTTTTTCTGTTTTAATAATTTTCATGGAAGCCTAAGTAAAAATGAAAAATGCGTTGTATAATTAATGCCATATTTTTGTGGGAGTTGTCATGGACGAGTCCCTTTTCGCTTTCTCTCGCTCTTTATTGCAATTAATTTTTTCTTTCATACATTTGTTGAGGGGTATGGCATTTTCATGCTATACACATATTCATCCATATTTCTCCTCGCCCCCCCCCCGAAAGAAAACCCCTGGATTTTATGGTAAGAATTTTTAAGGTGTGGTTTGAATTTTTTATTTTTTTTAAATAATAAAATTTTTTGATGCATTTTATTATTTTTCATGGAATACTGTGCTAGCTTTTAACCAAACACTTTTCTAAAAGAAAAAGAATTCTCACACAAGAAGAAATTTGACAGTTTCAAATTTTGAAATTAGACATTCCTCATATGATGACTATGCTACGGATAAACGTTTACCGGAAGGAAAATCAAGCTCATATGAGAGCGATGAAGAAAAACATGCAAATATTTGTAATAGAAAGAAAAGTTTGGAACACATCCTTTACCATCAAAGCCTCCTGAGCTCATTCATTTCATTGTTTTAGCTGTAGCAAATTCTTGGTTTCAGTACATACAATATCAAATAAAATTCCTCCAAAAAATCAAAATGCATCTCTTAAAATTTTAATTAGAGATAGTTGAAGCGCGATCTCTACCTATTAACAAAAGTACTTTAACTGATGAAAAAGTTGGCGGTGATGTAATTCCTCCTGCAAAAAGATTCAAGTATATTATAATCCGCCTGCTAAAAGGTCAGGCAAGGATAAAAAGCATGATATGTATAGCCATATTTGATGCGTTGATGATATTTCAAGTTCTCGCAAGTGCAGATTTGAAAATTGCGAAAGCAATTTGAAAACACGTCGTGAAAAATGCAATGTTTATTTATGCTTTTCAAAAACAAAAACGTGCTTTTAAGATTTTCACAGTAAATAAATAATGAGTCAATATAAGAATTAATTATACATTAATAAAGTCTTTATTTGTAACAATTTTAGTTGAATTAAGTTTGCTGTGTCTAAACTTCGAGACAAAAAATGAATAATTCGTAAAATTTCTCAAGTGACTGTTTCACAAGTAAAGCCCTAACCGCACGATCGTGGAGATACCGTCTACGTTCTAGAGGGGTTGGGGAAAGAGAACGAAATTTAAAAAAAAAAATTTCCAGTGTCTATGGGGTGCATATAGTGTTAATAATCAGAATTTAATATTTCAAGCTAAAGTATTTCGGGTCTTAAAGGGATATATAAATCTATTTTATACCCTTATATGTATAATAATATTCATATTTACGGGGTGCCGCGAAACAATGTCAAGTGAAAAGAGGGAGGGGTCATATCATTTCTGGGAAGAATAGAAAAAAATTTCATTTCACTTGGTGGACCGATATTTTTGAAAATGTGGAAATGTTACGCCCTCCATCACATTATTAGGCTCTATGACCACACATTTCACTTTCACTACACACCTTACTCTAACGTGATCTTAAATAGCTTAAATTGAGAAACAATCTCTGTTGGTTTAGTTAAAATTAACGTAGTTTGAGTCGATTGGAGAAAATAATATCACCTAAATTAAGATTCTCTCCTTAAAAAAATAAAATATTAAGTACTACCCTAGGTAAGTTATTTCAATAGATGACCTATTCGGTCTTCCAAAATGGTACACATCTTACATTTCTATGAATAACAATTATGGTCATTTTTTTTAACAAAACGATTTCAATTAAAAAAAAAACTCAATCTTAAAGTGTGTAACTCGAACTAAGCAACGAATTAAAAAAATAACGTAAAACACACTTTTTATAAGACTTTAATGTATTAAGTGTTACAAGTTTTGCCTTCTACCTGAATGCAGGCTCTACCTTTTTTTAAAAGTGATCACTTGAGTTGTGAGGTAAATTTACTTCTTCTACTGCTTCAGCAATCCTTTGGCGCATTTCAGTTACAATTACCATTAGTTTAAAAGAAGTTAGAAAGTTATTTTTCATTAAAAAATTATATAAAAGGAATAAAGTTTGGGGAAAAAACAATCATATTCCCCCTTAAAGTATAGACTTAGAAAAAAAAGGTATGCACGAGTAGAATGCATCTTTTTTTTCTTTAGAATAAAACGCACGCATATTTACTTTGAAAAGTGGGAATTTAAAAAATATATTTGTAGTTTTTTTTAATTGGAAAGGAAAATGTACATCTCATTAATCTATGAAATATTAAGTTGAATCTTTTGGCTGAATGAATGAAAAAGAGAAGCGAAGAATTGCAAATTATTAGCATCAGTGGCACTGTGCATTGAATCCAATTAGATAGGATGACAGGAATAACACGTGAGCATTCATAGCGGACATTAGAAAAATTTCGATTCTTTTTGGCGTAGATCAGGGGTGGCAAACCCGCGGCCCACCATGAATAAATTTGCCTCCCGCCAGATTCATTACTACTTTTCAAAATGCGATGATTTTCTTCAATATTTTTTATTTTAGTGCAATGTCATGTAACAAATATATCCCATAACTGTTTCTATTTTATTCCGTTGCTTCTGTTTTTATATCTGCTCAGAAGTATTGCATTGTAGCGATCCCCCACAGCATCCCGCTTGATTCCTGTCATTTTATCACGCTGCTTATTACTACAACTAGGCTTATTTGATCATTGCATTATTATTATTAAATAACCTATGTTTGTATGCGTGAAAAATAATGAAAACAATAATAATAATTCATTCTAACATAAAGATATATATTTTTTTTTACGTGGCCCGTGGGATTCTAATGATTCTTCGAAATGGCCCGCAAAGTCGTTTGGGTTGGCGTACATACAAAAGCTGTTGGCTTATGCTTGCTTTCAGCTGTCGAGAACCGTTTCATTTTTTAGTGAAATCAAATAAAAATACTTTAAATATAATACCTTTTTAGAATTTGTATCATTAACTTAATGCTAAGCCAGTGTGTTATAAGAAAGTACATATCGGAATAGAAACGCCACAATAGCAAAGCAAGTAGATAGCAAACTTTTAGGCTAAAGACTAAGTTTCAAGGCCCCAACTTTCCCGTTATTTGTTTGTATTACTGGGCTGAAATAAGAAATCCTTTTTCTTTTTGTAAAAACTGAAATTTATTTCTAGAAGTACAATATATAAGTCCCATATAGCATAAAACACATACACAGGAGGATTCACTACCAATGCGACAAATTTGCTACGGTAACAAACACAAAGACGATTAGGGAACATTACACCATCGAAACTGCCTTCTCCATGAGCTAGGGTCAACAGAAACAAATATGAAAAGAACAGAGTGTAATAGAAAGCATTTTAAGACTAGCTTTACATTAGTAAAAAGTACATATGATAAAGAAGGGGTTCGAAAATAAACACTTGCACAGACTTTATATATCACTTGATTCTGTAAGATTAATCAAGTATCTCGGATATCCCTGGTAGATTCGAATTTAAGGGTCTAGACTTCCCACCTATTCAACGGAGGTTTCTTAAACTGATAATTTCATATCACTTTAGTAGAAAGTCGGACACGATAGATCTGGTATCAATGCTTGACGTACTGTAAATAATACAAACTCATGTGATTTTCTGACAGTATCTTCTATACTGTGGGCTGGGAAATATCCCATTGTTGCGCTATCGCTGAATTTCTACAAGGTTTAGGGCATTCTTCTCATAATACTGCGTCCTCTTTGATTTGAGGTTATCTCAAACAAGACATTCACGTGCAAATATCTGAGCAGAAGTGCAAAGATCTATGATGAGGAACACATCTGTTTGGAAAGTGTTTCTAGTACAAGCGCAAATTGGTATTTCCGTTCCAGTTCAAGATTTCATACGTGAGATGTATGCCAGCTATATTGAATTGAGTATTTGACCCTCCTACTATCTCAATAGCCAGCCCTCAAATAGTATTAAAATTTATTTCCTTCGGGATTGTCTCACTCGAACTCAATGTTCGCTACTTTACGCAGGCTTTTCCAAGGCTAATCACCTTGTATAAATATGTGGCAATGAAAGGGCAACACCAAGAAGGAAAAAATTATGCAAAATAGGTGCACATTACTGAGTAAAGCAAATTAGGTCATTGTGGAGATATCACCCTTAAAAAATATGTCAATTATTTAAGAAATTTATGAGAAAGTACTTCCAAACAAAATAAATAATTCAATTCTCCACATAGAAACATTTTAAAAACATTTAATTTCTCATCGTATTGTAACGGGTCAATCCGCGAGCCTTCCCTAATCCTCTTGGGGTAAATTGCTTTCTTTTAAATGCTGTTCTATTGAAAACTTTATCCCGAAGAAGAAGACATGGTTTATGTAAATGAAGAGTCAATTAATTGCTGAATGATCCAAGATTTAGTCACTAAAGTTAGAATTGAATAATAACGACCGGAGGTCGAACAACTGAGAACGGAATTACGGTCATTTAGACCGTAAATAACCAAAACGTTGCAAGAGTAAATTAATTGAATTATAATTAAATAATAAGTATCCTTCCTGCCGTATAATTCCTCTTATACTTAGAAGTGTTCATTTCCTACCCTGGGTTGTTAAATTAAATGAAAGAACGATTAATTAGAATTGAAATGGCTATGGCTGATCTTTATCCCCAAGCACCGATAAACGCGACAGCTCGTTTATCACAGTATATATGGAGACATTTTCAAAATGCTCATACATAATTCACTGCTATTCATCGTAATCAAAGCGCGCATCTTCCTGTGATGATTTAGTTCAAAATCGCTTTCGTCACTTGAACATACAATTTCAACTGATTTTTTTTCATTTGATAAGTTTTTGCGACGACGGTCGGTTGGTCAGTTGATTGTGCACGATACCCAGATATGAATGATTGAAGCTTTTTTTAAAATTTCATACTCCTCTCGGAATTAGTATCTATTTTAAGAAAATGCTGTTCCGATTTGTTGGAAAACTGAACCCCAGCATATATTGTATCCGCTCTCAAAGAACCCGGTTCTTCATGTCCATCTTCATAATCTATCAAATTATTTATAATGTTACTGTCATTGAAAGTTTTGTCTTCAGTCAAGCTCGTGTTACTATTGTGTTGCGAGAAAGCAATTGAACGTTTATTGTCGAGAGAACATTTATAACCAATTAACAGAGCGTCTTGAAGTATATATATGTATATACACTGATAGAAAACATTACAGTGGTTTCAAAACCTTTGAAATTCACACATACACCGCATAAAAAAAAAAGACCGCACCAAAAAATCGTCCAAAAATAAAATCGCGCAAAAATAAATCGCATAAAAAAAGGACCGCCCCAAAATAGGTTCTACTGTACTTTTTGGGATTCTGAAGTCACATGTAATAGCAGATGATACCGAGCCACCCCCAACGGATGCAGATTCAAGTATACTGGAGATTTTACGTAAGGCATCGTGATTGGATTGATATGGACTTGTTAACCCATACGCTGAATCTGAGCCAACACCCACCTAGACGCATCCACGGAGCACCGGTTGAGATAAGAATAGCTGAAATAAGGAAAAAGGTGTTAGTTTGAGCACTGACGGTAAGGCAAAAATTACGTCAGCACTTGTGAATCAACACATTTACATTCCAAAACTTCTGTCTCCATTTTGCAGCATGTGAAGGATGCACTTGATATGCACGTATTAACCAGAACTATTACCCATCGTCTGGTTTCTAGTGACATGAACGCATGAATCATTAAGAGACTTCCCTTGACCCCACTGCATGAATGACTCCCGACTCAAATGGTGTCGGGCTAAAGTGACCTGAGCATATAGGGTCATGTTTTCAGACTTTTCACGTTTCTGTTAGTCTCTGTATAAGAGTTTAACTCCAACGTGGTGACAGGTTTAATCCGGTTGTATCTGTCGAATACGCGACAATACGACATCTTGTTTTGGGGCGCCATCCTGTATGAGAGTAGGTCACATCTGATCCGTATTCAAGGCACTTCGGCGGCCTACAATACGAGGATAATGTACTTTCCTCGTAATGTACTAATGTATAATTGGGGACTTTCCTCTTCCATCTTTGGGTTTCCAACGGTCTTTACTGGTCAACGGTGCTAGAAAATGCCCGATTGTACACTGTATGCATTGTATAGCGTACTCTGCAAGATGCTTCCTTGGACACCATTTTTTTAATTTTTTTTTATCTTTCACCAATCCAACACATCTGAGATGTTATCGAACGCAGCTTCTGCGATTGAAACGGTCAGAAAAACAGCAGCAAATAGGTTACAGAAAACGGAGAGAAACCCTTCAGAATATCATCCATTTTCTTTGTACCTAAACATGTTGCTTCGTGTATCGACATTTGCGATCCTACTGAGCTGATGTTGTTCTCGCTCTGGGTTACGAGTATCACTGCAAAATAAAAATCATTTATTGCTTACTCCAATTGTCAAATTTCTTTACTTTCTAGCCATTCCTTCTTGCAGTTGCATTGTCGGTGTTACCTAATGTACATACACACTATAACGATTTATGGAAACAGTGTACCAAGAACGAAACATTTGATACATGTGAAAAGTGAAATTTAGTATACATTCTTATATAAACGATATAACATAAAATCAGAGCAGCAGAGCAGTTAGTGAAGTAATTATGTGCCTTAATCTTCAATAGGTGTTGTACCACCACGTGCTGGGACCATCGTATTGTGACACATTCCGCAACATGAGTCAAATAAATGTCCTACAATGTCCCTCCTGGGAAAAATTGGGTCACACTTGTTGTGTGTGAGAAAGCACGGGGGTGCTTTTTAAATACTTAATATTTTAATAAGGTTGCGGGACATATTTCATGCAATCCTTGACTTACTCTGAAGGACTGTCAGTCATGAACGTCTATATACCTGAGATAGGTAATCCTTCACAACACATGGTGATTGGAGCTGTGAATTACGTTACTAAACAAAACACCAGGACTGGGAATGGAAGTTACAAGGAATGGGAGCACATAAGGCTGTACAGAATCTATATACCACTGAGATGTCATTGTGCCACAAATCTTAACAAGAGAAGATATACCAGGGGTCGTCAACCTATGGCACACGAAGCAATTCCCTCTACAAAATTATAAGATAAGGTTAAATTGCCCTGTCTCTCCTCTATGCCTCGCGCATTTTTATTTTAAGGCTATTTCTCACTTTCGATTCTCTGTCATAAAACGATTCTGTTGAATCAGCTTGCAAATAGTTTGTGTGTTTTATGAAAAAAATAACATCCATTCTGTACATGTGAATCATGATTCTTGTTAAATATTTAATACAAATTAAAATGATTATGTAATACTTGTAAAATGAAGCATAACTCGTTGCTGTATAATGAACATAAAAGAAAGTAACTTGTCCTTTTTTCTTCAAAACGTGGCCGATGACTTTAAGAGAGAAAAAATACATGTCTTAAAAATGAACAAAATTCTGCTAAGTAAACACTCTTTTGTGTGGAAATATATAACAAAAATAGTTATTCTATCAACGTGCATGATTTTGGTTAAAAATAAATTCGGTGGAAAGAAACTCGCTCGTGGGATATTAGGTACGAGAGTTGAATCTAATTTCATAACAAAAGCTTTTTTAAATAGATCTTGAGAGCAACTGCAATTTTTTCTAAGGTGGGTGTGTGTGTGTTAAAGAAGTCATAATTATTATATTTTTTACTTTTGGTGCGAATCAAGCTAATAGAGAAATAGATACTAGAACATAATTTTATTTTTTTCATGTTCCTCTCATGTTCTCTATTATTCACGCTGATATACAAATATCAAATAGGATTTCAGTCCAGAGTTGAATTTAGTTTGATGCACGACGTGATTTTTAGGTTACTTTTAACTGTGTCACTTTGATAGTTTGATTGTGAAAATTTGTATATTGTTTTTGTTTAATTATTGCGACAATTCCTAGTTACATATTGAATCAAATGATGATAAAAAAAAAAGAATGCTTGATGTTCGTGATTTCCAAGATTCTTGGGTGAACGAATTTGGATTTGTACAACAAAAAGATCACGCTATATGTGTCACGAAAGTGTCGTATGTTGTACGTGAAGTGTACGAAGATATTTTCAAACTAAACACAAGGCCACATTTAAGAATTTTGATGAGAAATGTGAGGTTTTAGAAAGAGCTGTTTCTGGATATAAAAAGGATATTATACATTTTTACGTGAAACAACTGTTGTTAAACCAAAAGCGACAGAATGTAGTTTCGTCATTGCTCATTGTTTAGCAAATCAAAGGCTTTTACAAATGGCTAATATATAAAGAACACATTTTTAGAAAGTGTTTAAGCATTTTTTACATAATTTACAAGCAAATTTATCCTGAGAACTGTTGAAATGTAAGATGGTAGATAAGATAACTACAAAGCAAAATTCGGATTTACAAGAAACTGTTGAATTTAGTGTTGGTCTTTATGAAAGTACCGATGTGACTGATGTTGTGCGCCTTGGAGTAATTGCACGATATTGTGAAAAAAATCAAGTTCATTAAGAGTTTTGTATCTTCATTCCTCTGTCTGGAACAACTAAAGTGCAGGATATTCTTTCTTCATTTGTAAATCATTTTGAAAATAAAAACATAAATATAAATAAAATATTTGTATTACTTCTGATGGCGCTCCTGCAATGGTTGGCAAGGAAAGAGGATTTGTCAAACTTCTTGAAAATTGTATTGAATATAAGGGGTATTGAACTTTTTTTTCCATGTATAATACATCGTGAAAGTTTAGTTGCTAAAATTTCGTCACGACCTTAATTTTTATAATAAACAGTGTTGCTAAAATAGTTAATTTCATTGTGTCTCGTTCTTTATTAGTAGACAGACAATTTATAAATCTCTTTTAGAAGAAATGGAAAGTGAATTTGAGAATCCTATCTTAGACTCCCTTCACACCGAACGAATCCAAGTCAATCGCAACTAACTCGAACCACAGCGAATCTGACTGATCAAAATTCTGCTTCGTAATTTCCCGCTCAAATAAGCCAACCAGTTCCCGCCTTCTCACCAGTCCAAACCAGTTCTACCTGTCATCAATCTCGTTCCCGAGTGATCACTTGGGTTTCTGATTTCCCAGTTTTTCCTATTCACGGGATTCTCCCAGAAATACATACAAATTTCGAAAAATTTAAGGACAAATTATTTTTAATTCACATCAATAAAAATTATGTAAAATAAAGATACATGTAAATTTCAAAATTTCAAAAATTCAGCTAAAAATACAAAAAAATATGAAATATGTTAATTATTTCATTTTTGTGTGATTTGAGAAAACATAAGCAATCTATGCTTTTATCCCTCAACCTAGAGGTTATATTTATTATGAATAACCCTGCAACAAAAAAGGTTCTCTCAGTTTCAACTGATGTCTGAGGAATTGTTTTCAAAGCCTCACCTAGTTTCATATTTCAGGATCGATATTCAATTATTTTTCTAATGTTGCTACTAATAGATACTAATATATATAAATATTTGAAAGTTTATTTACTGTTGGAGTACAACGATCCTGTAAGTTAAAAATATTAATTCTTGTATTTAAGGTCTTCTATTTTTGTAACTGATTTCTTGTTTATGAAATTGCTATATTTTTGTTACATAAAAATAACTAAATATTAATGTAGGAATCACTCATAAAAATTTGGTTAAGAGAAATAAAAAAATAAGAAAAGTTGCGAGATTTTTTAAAAAAATTATCTTTTTCAAATTGCTGATTCAATTAAATAATTTGTAATGAAAAAATACCTGAAATTTTTTTAAAAATAATGTTAAATAAATAACAGTTTTTAGTATAAGTGCTTATATATTTTATATAAGTGCTCAATGCAAACCAAGATATCAGAACTTTATCGGAATCGTCATGCTGGTAGACTACGAAATATGTGATGTTGTTCTTTCAAAAACTATAAATACTTTTAGTTTACGAAGCGATGTTCAACAATCAGGAACTTGCCAGAACAATAGTTTTGTGTATTTACTTTTTCCTACGATAAACCGCAAACAACCCTGGTTCTCGGGAAAGAGAACCAGTGATCACAATCCCGCATCAACAATCGGGTGTGATGGATGTTGCAATTTGTTAAAGAAAAAGTGAATTGAAACAAATAGTGTGTGGATTGTTTTCAAACATTTTAGTAATGATTATGTCATATAAAGAGTTTCTATTCAACCAACTGATTCCACAGGAAGTGTTCGTGTCTTATTTTATTAAATTTTAGAAAAACTTTATTTATTTAATAATATATTAATGCAAAATGGATGTAATATTCTAAAGCAGGAGTACTCAACCTTTTTTTCTGCTGCATACATATCACGCGGGTCACAACATGAGGATTAATGGTGAAGTTTTACTAGAAATGCTTTAAGACATTGGAAATTTAAAATGTGGAAAATTAATAAAAATATTATAGCTCCTGTTTTTTTTTTATTATTATTATTATTATTTTTATATATATTTTTTTATTTTTGTTACTAACATTAAATTAGAAGTATTTAAGAAACACTCCTTCACAATTTCTGCATCAGTAAACGGTTTCATATGATTACCAATAATATAACAAGCTTCATATGTTTTTGTTACCGCTGTCATATTACCACTAACAAAACCCTTTGTTTCTGTTGCAAAGATTATTCCCAAAAAAGCCTATTTATCACCTCTTCATAGTGATCTTCGAGGAAAAGTGTCATTGAATGATTCCTGTTTATTTGTATTTTTTTAAATACAGCACTTCTGTGACAAATCAAACAATTACTGATCCAAGTTTGTTTTTCACTACCAAATGGTCAACCTCTCAATAGTCTTTAAGCGATTTATTTTTGGGCTGCAGGTTGAGTATCGCTGTTCTAAAGGATATTTGAAACAGCTTGAGAGAGTAATTTAGTAAGAATTTATTTAATTTTGGGAGGAAAAAATTAAATATATTTATAAGAATGTTAAGATATAATAAAACATCAATACTGCCGATTGTTTAATTTAAAAAAAAAATATCATTTTATTACTATATTGATCCCAAACTTTGTAATATGTTAGATAAAACAAGCAAAAAAGTAATTGACAAATATGTAAGGAGTAAAACCTTTAGTTGATTAATGTGTTAAAATGTCGAGTAAAAAAAAAAAAAACATTTTTAAGTTTATAACTAAAAAAATTGTTGTTATATGCTACAGTTCATTTGAAATGCCTTTTTAAAACATTAGATATGTTATTTGTAAAAGTAATTGCATTTTAATATGATTGCAATACATATTTATAATTTGTTACTTCTTTTCGAAATACAATTACACTTGATACTACAGGGAATATATATATATACATATATTATGAATAAATCCTTTCTTATGGGTTTTGTTTCATGTATTTCAATTGGAAAATAAGTGAATAAGAATACAGTTAAGGAATTAATAGCTTGATATCTTAATCGACTTAAAACATTGAAAACATTATCTATGTTTGACAGTAATTGATGGAAGAAATCGTATTGACTTGCTTGGTGGTGTGAAGACGAAGC
This sequence comes from Trichonephila inaurata madagascariensis, assembly GCA_019973955.1. NCBI lineage: Eukaryota > Metazoa > Arthropoda > Arachnida > Araneae > Nephilidae > Trichonephila > Trichonephila inaurata. The sequence goes on from BMAV01015239.1 coordinate 387,432, forward strand.
TTGGTCAGGCAGATTCGCTGTGATTTGGATAGATTGCAACTGATTGAGATTCGCTTGGTGTGAAGGAAGCCTTGCACAATCCTACCCGCTGGCTTAGTGGTGGTTCAACTGTCTTGAATTGGTTTGTCATGATTCAAATTTTTTTAATGAGAAGGATCAGCATTTTCCAGAAGTGAACGATAAGACATGGTTATGCAAATTTATGTTTCTGACAGATATAACTAAACAACTCAAGGAACTAAGGATTGCAATGCAAGGAAAAACCAGTTCTTGAACTTTTTGAATATTATAAAGGCTTTGCTACAGATTTAAGCATACTTTCCCGTGACATTAACCCTTTCGCGAGTACAAAGCTAAAATATACTTTTCTGTGATAAAGTACTTGATAAATGTAATGTTCTAATCTTCTATAAACATTATTTTGTCACAAAAAAAAAATAAATAAATAAATAAAAAAAAAAGAATCTGATCTGGAGTTTTTTTTCCTGGGTGATGGCTAGACGTTATAGCCACTGCGCACTTAGGACATTCAACTTACTTTTCGGGACAGAAATAATGAATCATATTACAATAAACTTTTTATGAAAAATTAATATTTATGCTAAGAACTATTTCAATAACAATTAAATACAAAGTATAAGTGTAATTAAATAATAATAGAATAGTTACACAATATGGAATACTTACTAAAATATACATTGAAATTGGTATACATCCACGTTTTATATTTTATTTAATTTTAGTATAAAAAGTAAGAAATAAAGAAATATTTTTGACGATTTAAATTAGAGTTATTTCATAAATTTGATGAGCTATTTACTGTGAAACTTTTCAAAGCAAGTAGGACTATTTGCTTGAAGGCACAGTGGTATGTACAGAAAAGCTATAACAAAAGATTTTCGAACCCAAGAATCTCGTACCACATATTGTAAACAAAGTTTGTTTATATTTCCCACTCCCAGGATTCTCACGTGATTCTAAGTGCTCCCTCTCGAGTGGAGGAAGAGAGAAAATTTCAAGGTCATTTATCTGTTCTATGTGGGCAGTGTATAGAGCCTCTATCCACATATAAAAGCTTTCCAAAAACCTAAGTAAAACCCTTTTTTAATTGCCCGTTCGCTTAATTAATTCAGATGAGAGAAAAGTATACTTAAGACTAGTCGAAATTTTTTTCACAGATTAGAAATTTTATTTATAGTAATCACAAAATATATACAATTTGTAGATTTACACCAAGAACAACTGTTTCTAACTTCCCATCAGAGGACATGAAATGCAAGAAAAGGTATCGTGTTGCCATCTGAATTGATTATTACGTGTCTTAGCTTCTATTAATGCATATGGATAGAATAAATATCCACCACGCACTTGGAGAAACTTTTTTGTTATGTGGCTAGATTCATTAGCCACTGCCCGCGAAAGTGGTAATACTAGCACCTACAAACACTTGTGAAATGTTAAAGCGCTAGCAAATACATCTACCATAAACAAAAATGAACTTAAAACTTACGTTGAAGCACTTAATACGTTTCTAAAAGATGCAAAGATTTCTAAGCTCGTATGCCTATATTTTCCTTCTTAATCAAACCTGATTTAATAGATTCATTAACAATCTCATTCGATTTGTCAACTCTTAGAGATTGGAAGTTGACAATTTTGAAATGGAACTTATAAAAATAACATCTTCAGAATTATGGATATCAAAGTTTGTGGCACTACGAAAAAATCGGAAGCATAACCCTAACAATTAGCCAACAGCTATTTTAAATTGCTGAAGCGGTTTAATTGTTTGAAGAAAATAGCATGTGTGTACTCTGCTTTTTACTTTTGGTTCTACGTGCATATGTGAAAAAAAAATTTTCTCATATGCAAAATATTTTGAGTTGACAAGAAAGTTGTTTAACAACTGAACATTTAAAATCATGTGTCAAACTGAAAGTCACAAACTATACCTGTTTTGCGTTATTAAGTAGAGCTTTGCAGGGACGAGTTTCACATTAAAATTTAAAATTTTTGTTTATTTTGAATGAACCTCTATATTTTATGTGCTGTTTATTTCTTACTTTTATAAATTTCCTTTAAAATATATAATATATGTACAGTTAATTTTTTTTTTTATTTTCATTGAAGTCTAATCATATTTTATGTTTATTTCTTATTTTAATAAACATTTTTAGAAAAATACATATTTATGTTTTAATTTTTATTTATGTTGAGGGGATAGTTATATTTTATGCACTTAAAGTAATTAATGTATAACAAAACTATAAATCTCTCTCTCTCTGTATTTTTGGTCTCTATTCCCTAATGGGAATCGAGTTGCTTTAAGTATTTTTTACCGCGTGGCGGTAGATTGGTCAGGCATCTCAAGGCTATAAGGTTGCTGATCCCTGAGATTCAGACAATAATGCCTGCTTTTTGGGAGCTTTACAGCTGGATTTCAACGTCAGGATTAGATCGGAACACTCCCTATCAGGGCACGATGTTTATCTCACTCAAAACGAAACTTGAACATCACATAATGCCATCTCACAACTTTCACCATTACAAGCGTAGTCGGTGACATTTCGACGATGTTGTAGAAATCTTAAATGAGGTTAGGAACTCAGATTTGCTTCTTGGAATCGTCTCCAAATAGTTTTCTCACTGTGACGTCAGCACAAGAGCAGAACTCTCCCCATCTATATGTGTCAAGATTGACGTATGGAGGGTCAAATTGTCTAGAGGGGACATTATGTCTCCAAAAAAAAAAAAAAAAAAAAATGGCACCAGCTCACAGTGGGCAGTTTTCCCAATCTGGCGCACGGAAATTATTTTATGGCTTTAAAGTCTTCATAATTATATCTAATGGATCATAATTAATAGGGTAATTTTTTTCTGTTTTTTACTAAGAAATAAAGTTAATAGGGTCTTAACTAATTTATCTCAAGTATGAATTGGATCATGAATAAATAATTGCTAAGCGGAATGAGTTTTTGAACAAGAGTCTAAGGATATTAACAGAAGCAGTAATTTGACACATGGGAGAATATATACAAGAAATAGAGTGGAAAGCTAAGAAAATTAAGTTTTATCAGATTAAACAAATACAATCAAACATAACATTGTACATATACAATAAAGGATAATAGGTAATGTTTAAAAAGACTCGGCAGCCCTTGAGCATTTCTTTTACTTATGTATTTAAAAATAATATTTTAGCATTTCATATAATGTTTCTATTTAAAAAAAAATGATTCAAGATGAAATTTTGCACAGATTATTCACACAATTTTACAAATTTAGTTTTTCTTAAAAAATTTGGAAATTTTTAAAATTCTACTTTTTGTGTGTTAATTAATTTTTTGACCAGAAATTTTTGCAATATTTCTAAGGATGTTTTCAACACGTTTAAGGATCGATTTTACTATACCTTAATTAGTTTTGAAGAAACAAAAATAATAAAATGTTGATATATATGTTAAAATTCAACCAAAAGCCTAATATCTCCCACATTAAATTTTTTTAAAAAAATGACTATTCAACTTAAAACAAAGTGAATCCCTAATTTTGTAACATGCATTACATATAAGAGACACAGGGAAGAAATGGAAGTGATTAATAAATAATTATGGAAGAAGTAGTATTTTGAATGCGAAAAAACACAAACTGAGAAAAACCATTTTAAAGTTTATGATTCTGAAAAAATAATTATTATAAGCTTTAATAAACATAAAATATCAGACTAAAATATTGGCTATATATTTTTCTCTAAAGAATAATCCGTTTTCATATTATTTCAACCCAAAAATTTTATAAATGATCCCTTTTTAGAGTGTATTTATTGCGTAAGAAAACTATAGAAAAATGTTAAAAAAATATTTTTCTCTTGCCATAATAGAAATTTTAAAAGTTTTTTACTTCATATAATATCGAAATTTTATATTTTTATGAAAAACAAATGATGAATAAGAACTCTGAAATTATAAAATTATTAATATAAAATGTCTTAATTAAAAATTTTTACATGTACACATTTAAAAAAAATTACATTAATGTAATACATTGGAAATATTCTGCTTTTTATTTGTAACACCTTCTTTTTTTTAGTTATTATTTCACTTTTTAAAATGAATTTTTTTTTATCACAAAGTTTTTTTTATTTTTTTTATTTTTTTTTTTTTTTTACAAATCTGAAAAAAAGAGGTGGGAGGGGGTTGAATTCCCTAATTTGTTTTTTCACATTTTTCAACTTCTAATTTTCAGGCATACGAAAGTAATCTATCAATTGAAAGATAATTTAATTAAAGTAAAGAGATAATATAACTATAAATTAAAAAAAACCATACTTGGTTATTTTTAGAGTGCCAAGTCACTAGTAAACAGAAGAACGAGGAATTGCATTATGCCGAGTCACTAGCACTATGCTCGATGGACTCGTGTTTAGAAAAGGATGCTTGAGGTGCTTGTAGCATACCAATGACTTCGTTTGGCAAAGATTCTTTTTTCTTTATTTTATTTTTTTAAGCTTGTAATGTAGGGATATGATGAAACTAAAAGCATCTGTATCGTGTCCTCCATGGTTTGCTTCCGGTTGAATTTACTAGAGTGATGCTCGCGAAAATATTTCGAGTCTTTGTTCCTGGCCTCTATCGCCTCTTCCGACATTTGTTCCATTGGTAAGATTGAATCATTGACGAGAAGACCTCCATGTATCAGTTCTTTATGGAGGCTCTGAGGCATGTAGTACCAAGGATACAGAGTTACATAAAGTTCAGTGGTGGTCAGGTAGAATTCTTTGAACTTCTGTGCATCAATTTCCTGCCCACAAGCTATGATGGTCAGTACCACATGAAGTTTTCTAATTAGCATTTCATCAATCTTTGTGATTGATGAGGCGATTACTGGGTTCAGGAAGAATGCTCTTGCAGTATTGCCATCAGTTGTGGTCCCAAAACCAGGTTTTGGAGCATACACCAAAAGTCCCATTTGGCACCGAAATTTTTCCTGCACTTCCTTTTTGCGTGCATCTACTACAGGTCTGCCCTCCTCACGGACCATTTTTTGATACCCAACCTGTAATATATAGGCAGAAGGCATTCAAAACATTTGATCCAGGCATGCAAGCTGGATATTCCCATTTTCACATTCTCCGCAACTATTTATCTAATTTTCATAGCATCCAGGTCATTCATGGAGATAGGCTTTGCTTGGCACAAATGACAGTTTTGGGAAGAGGAATACGACAAATTTTTCCATCTATCATCGTCAATGACAAAATTGAATCTCAGCTGTAGACATCGTCATTTAGAGTCACGGTGCTAGGTTGGAGAAGGGAGATTTGGTTTTTGATTTTTTTCAATTTCCAGCTTTTCAAATGTTTCCCTTTCTTGTCTGAAAATGAGTTAAATTGGCCGGCAGTAACTAGTTGATGAGGTTGACGGGTTTTGGAAAACTAATATTTCCTCATTGTTTTTTGTGATGGTTGTTAACCGGAGAGGAACCATGCATATCGTGAACAAGAATGCATCATTGCAATTTTCATTCGAAACAAACTGTTCATACTTGCTTTGTCCGGCAGCCCCATCACAACCCCACTTAAACCACACCTTCAGTGATATAATGCTATTTTGTGTATCAATTTTTTTTAAAACATCTTCCTGAGCTTTGGCTAATCAGCATAAGGTGTGGTCAACAAGCTCTTGTTTTGGAATCTCTGCTGATATTTCATTAGTGACGATATCAGGAGGATAGCAGTTAATTTTAGACTCTTAGGTTATTACAGTTGGGGTAAATATCAGCGTGGAACTCTTTGCTCTATTTCCGTTTATTCTTTTATATTGGCTTTTTGACATTTTGGTGTCGACATAAGGCTTGGTCAGGAGACATTTTTTTCGCCGATTCCGGCTGTCGGGCTAAGCTTTTCTTCAGCGAGTAGCCCGTCTTGGTGAGCAAGTAGTCACTTGTTTCACAATTAGGGTGACATCTCTTTTTCAAGCTGCTTGCATTGACATCCTTGTTGCAAATGCTAGTTCTTTCTGAATTGCTTTGAATTTTCAAACGCTTGCTGAAGCAAGAAGAGGACATACTCTTTCCCTCTTTACCATGGCTTTGCTTTCCCCGAATGATTTTGAGGGTCGACCTGGAGTGTATTTGGATGGTTTAAATCTTAGTCTCCCCGATAAACCACGCATCATTCGACTTGGAGAAGAACATTTCATTTTTACTGCAACTCATCCATTTTCGCCTACAAAAGAGCAGAAATTTTTAACAATTTTTCTAAATTTTAATTGCTGCCTGTTCTCATATTTATCAAAGTCCGTTATAGTCCTAACTAAACTGAAAACAGCATCAGTTTTGCACTTGGGATCTTGCTCTTCCTTCCCAGCATTGAATAAAGCATGCCGAGTAATACCATCAGCCAACGCTGAAAAAAAAATCATAACTTTGGTAGTAGCAGCTAAATTTGGTATTAAATTAAAGGTCTATATCTACTCTATGTGACTTAAGTGTTAGTGTGATCACACACACACTCACAAATCCGTATCAATCCCAAAAGTTCTAGTGCAATAAACACAAGAAACCGACACATGTTAGTAGGTATTTTAATATGTTTAGTTTCTAGTGAGGATGTTTTTACACAATTTTTAATCAAACTTGAACCTAATATGAAAACCAAATCAAAAAATTACTATATAACTCATGGCATTGTGACGTCTTCAATTGATGTGAACCCCACCCTGCCAATTCATCTG
>BMAV01015239.1:401169-443375 GCA_019973955.1 Trichonephila inaurata madagascariensis
ATATTTATTTATTTATTTACTTAAATATAATACTCTCAATAACGCATTTATTAAATCTAATAGCAGCAGTAGAGAAATCCTTAACCGTATTTCAGCTTTTTATAAAAAACCAGATTTATATACAAAGAATATCAATTTTCCTTATATTTTTCTAACACCAAAATTTCATAAGTGTCCAATTAAATTTAGAATTATTACTAATGGTCTTAATACCTATATTACACAACCAGGCAAGGTGTTGCAAAAAGTTATACAACACACTCTAGACAATATCTGAAACTCCATTATTTTAAAGAATAGTAAAGATATCGTTGAGTACATGAAAAGTAAGAGTATGAAATCTTTGCATAGCTTTGACTTCGAAAACTTATTCAATTCTATTGATATAGAGGATATTATTAAAGTACTTAAAAATGTTTATATTAAATATTCATTAAATAAATTGATAAATTATGATAAAAGCTGCATGGCCCGGCGTTGCACGGGTTTTCTGTACTTTTATAAATTTTCCCTTTCCTTCACAAACTCAGCACTTCCATTATTCTTTTTCAAAATTACCTTGACTTTTTTGTTTCTTTTCCTTCTGCTTAGCCCGGCATTGCATGGGCTTTTACCGAATGTATAACTTAATTTCCACGTTAATTTCCTCTTTCCTTCATGACGCTAGCACTTTTGTGTGGGTGTGTAAGCGTACGATATGTGAGTGATTGCTATAATGATGTCATTAAAATTCCCTTTTATCGAAATTTTTTGACTTCTTTTTACTGTCAGGCAGGTTTCTTTCCCCTTCATTTACCTCCTGCGTTGCATGAACATTTTTGAATGTATAACATATTGTCATGGAAATTCCCCTTCTCCTCTAGCTGTCAGCACTTCCTGTTGTGTGTCCACTTTCCTGATTTCTATATTAACGTCATTACAATTCCCTTTTTCGAAATTTCTTCCATATCTTCCCATTGTCAGACACGTTTCTTTTATCTCTCTATAGTCCGGCATTACAGTGGCTTTTTTTAGTGTAGAACTATTCCCCCCATTATTTATAAATGATGAATGAAAAATTTTACAGATAGCTATTGAAATGACTTTTTTTTCTGATCATTTGAATGTTTGATTAAACATATGCAAGTGTAAAAAAAAACAACTAATATATATATATATATATATAATATTTAGGGAAAAGCCTATATATATGTTTACATTCACTATGAAAAATCATTCAAAAACAAAAGAATACAGTCTGATAAAAATATTTTAGTATTTTATTATAATTTTTGTTTTTCATCCCACTGTGTTTAGTAAATCATTTAAACATGTATCTGAAGAAAAAAGTATATTATACAAAACTTACATATTCATTGTTTTAACAATAATTATTTTCATAGAGCTTAAAATAATAAAATGGTTTTGGTATTTTAATTTATTCAATCAATCGTTACATAAGAATTATTTCCTTCTTAGGTTTTGAAATAAAAAATGGATTAAAAATGTTCATTGAGCAATTAGTTGTGACATACCCTTTGCTTAAAAAGTGGTTGTAAAATAAAAAATCTCGTTTATTGATAAAGACTTATTAAAACTTTTTAAAAAGTTGTAAAATAATTAAATCAAAAGAAAGATATATATTAATTTTATTATATTAATTATAAAATATTTTTCTTTAAATAATTATAATAATATATTTTATAAATTATATACCAGGTGAAATACCCGTTCTTCGCGCGCGCGCGCATGGATTAAGTTTCCAAAACATAAAATTCCCCTCTATTATAGCAATTATAATATTTATATAGTTTTAAGTTTTAATTAATGTTAAAATTATAAATATTTTAAACAAAGTACAATTTGGCCTCAAGTTAAATAATAATTTAAGAAAAACAAATATTTTTGAGTATAAGAGAGGAAATTAGCATGCCATAAAGTAAACAGAAATGACTGAATGCAAATAGAAATAAAGTTATATCAGAAAAGTAATAGCAGTAGTAAGTTTCTGCTATTGAACTATGGGCGAAACAACCTGAAATAGATAAGCCGAAAGAAAAATTAATGATGATAAACTGATTAACAAAACAATATCATAAATAAGAAATATTAGGAAGCCATCAACAGGAACAAATTAAATTAGTATTACATGAGGGGAACGGTTTAATACTGTAATTGTAATTCAATAGATATAATTGTAGATGTAATTCAATACCAAAAAAATTAAATTTGTATGAACTAAAATAAAAAATCTATCTAAAATAGGTCCACGTAGAAATAATCTAAAATCAACAACAGTACTGAATGAAACAAACAATAAAAATTAATTATTCAAACAATACTTTTCGCAATATTTCTATTAGCAATTGTAATTCTATTACAAAGAGCAAACAAATGAGTACATACAATCATAAATAACTATAGTAATAATTGAAATATATATATTATATGGGCAGTATGATAATATATAAAATATGTATATGATCTCCAAAACACTGCATAAGGAACAAATTATCAGAAGCAATAGTAAACCATCAGATGTAAAATCACATCAACACTGAATACTAAAGAAATCCAAAAGGAGATATGAGAAAATCTTTTCAAGGTGCATATTTTTTCTGCAAACACTTTTTTGATCACAAATGATATGTTTATAAATTGCAAGATTGTCAGAAGAGCAAAGTTAAATTGTGATAAAAATATCAAGTCAACATTGAATTTAAAGGAATCCAAAAGAAAATATGAGAATATTGTTTCAAGGTCCACCTCGTCATAGTTCAGCAAATAGCATTTTGTTAAAAAAAAATTCTGATTTTTTCAATTTAAAACAAAGATGAGATCTTATCGGTCATAGAGATCATAAGGCCATAAACAGTGACATACAAAAAAACATGGTTCACAATATTACCAATCTGTCACAATAGCAATTAGTTTGAATTTAGAGTCATTTTTTTTTTTTTTTTTTTTTTTCGTTTCTGTTATACTTCAAGAAATATTTTTCTACAATGAAGAAAACATTGAATTTGCCGATGTAAGAAGAACAGCGAAAATCTTTATTTTCAACAACAGAAAATATTATAGCAATGTGTTTATATATAAAAAAGATATATAATGCATATGTTTATGTACAATTAGCTAAAAAATACATGAATTTTTTGTCAGAAGGAACGTTAAACAATGATGCCACAAACAGTTTTGAACAACAACAACAACAACAACAAAAAAAAAAAACACAGAAAATCTTACATACCATAAAATCTGGCGTACAACACCCACTTTGAGCACAAAAAATTAAATCGATATTTACGGGTTCAAGAGCTTTAAAAATAAAAAAAAAGATGAGAATAGAAAAAAATTAAGACTTCTACAAATATCAAAATACTGTTTATTTGAAAGAAATGACACTCCTTATGAACTTAAAGGGTTGTAATTCTATATAGAAGTATACTATTTTTTTCCATACCTTGGAATAATGACTTCAAAACATGAAAGCATTGCATATGTACATTTCAGGTTTCTTCGTATAAAAGAGAGTGTGCATTATACGGCGAACATAACAAACATTGAAAAGTGCAGCTCAAAAGTATAGGTGAGCATTATATGCTGGATTTTACGGTCATCTGATATTTTTCTTTTCATTGTTTTTTTAGCAGCAACTTGTCAACAAATTGTTCGATATCGTCCATTTTTTTATTCAATTTACCATTGGAATGCGAGTCTAAATAACTGCTCATATTTTTCATGATGTTCAACATTGATCAGCATCTGCTGATGAAGGAAGAAAAGCGATCCTCTTTTTTTTTCAACCAAAGAAAATGTCATAGAAATGTACATGCGTAAAATCTTCAAAAATCTACATGAAGAACAGATTGTAAGTAGGAAAGTTAAACCTTAATGCCACACGACAAAAATTGCATTAACTCTGAATTTTAAAGTGCAAAAGAAAATTAGATGTAATTCAATACTAAAAAAAATTAATTAGTAGGAACTAAAATTAAAATTCACCTAAAACGGAAAAAACAGGTTCCCGTTGAAATAGTCCAGAACCAACAACAATACTGAATGAAACAAATAATAAACCGTGTTGCTCACAATTAATTAACAAGACAATACGTTTTTGAAATACTTCTATTAAAAATTATAATTTTATGGCAAAGAGCAAACAAATGAGTACATACAATGATAAATAGCTATAATGATAAGGGAAATATATACACTCACTTCCAAAAGTTGAGCACGGAGAGGAAAATGCTAATTTCAGGAAGCCAATCAGAATTGAAGAGGATGCAATTCGCTGCAGAGGTAGATTGAAGTATGCAAATATGTTAGGTAACAGCCAATCGTGCTTTCATGTCAAGAAATATGCAAAAAGGGCAGTCTTATAAGAAGTCAGCTTTATGAAGGGTTACACAAGCTGATTGTAAGTGCTGATAGAAGGTGTTTAAAACTTTCGCACAATTTGTTTTCAAGACATACGTGTTTCTATGACTTCCAGAAAACGAATGGAAGATTCTGAGCACTGGCGTGCTGTGGGGCGCATTGAAGCAGGACATTCGATCATGGATGTTGTTATTTTCTTCGGCGTTCATCATTCTGTAATTTCACGTTTATGGAAACAATTTCAAACCACACAGACAGTTGTCCGAAGGCCTGTAGGCGGTGGCTCAAGGGTTACAACCCCCGCGGAAGATCGATATATTGCTATTGTAACCAAGCGGAATCGCAGAGCGACCTTCACACGTGTGACATCTATGGTTACAGCGTCCATTGGTAAGGCTATATCTGCAGCTACTGTACGCCGAAGATTACATATGAATGGATTGTATGCCCGGGTACCTCGAGTTTGTGTTCCTCTATCCATCCAATCAAGAGGGGCACGATTAAAGTGGTGCCGGGAACATGGCAATTGGACTGTGTCTGACTGGGGCAATGTCATGTTTACTGATGAGTCAAGATTTTCTCTGGAGCCAAATGACAAGCGTATAAGGATATGGCGTAAACAAGGAACACGCAATCAGCCCCAAAACATCACCGAACATCACGCATTCCGAAGCGGAAGCATTATGGTGTGGGCACGGATTTCATTAGGATACCGCACCGACCTGCACATCCTTAAACGGGGTTCTGTGACGGCTGTCCGGTATCGAGATGAAGTCCTAGAACTCATTGTGAGATTGTACGCTGCAGCAGTTAGCCCTTCTTTCGTTTTAATGGACGATAAAGCACATCCCCATAGAGCTGATATCGTCGATGACTACCTGGAGAGTGAAGGAATTGCACGTATGGCGTGGCCAGCATATTCGTCCGACATTAATCCCATTGAAAATCTTTGGGATGCTCTCGGCCGTGCTGTATCTTCACGTTTACCACCTCCAGCCACTCTTATTGAGCTGGAAACTGCTCGACAAGAAGAATGGCGATTGCTTAATTCTGCGGTGGTTGACCACCTAATTGAAAGCATGGTCAGAAGGTGTAAACTTTGCTTACAGATGAGGGGGGATCACATACCCTATTAATGTCCTTTTTTTTCATTTTATGCTGTTTATTTTCATTTTATACATAATTCTGTTGAAGTCTCCAGTATGACATTATCTGATAACTTACAAAAAATTAATATTGTTTTCATTTCTGTATATAATTATTGATTTTGTTTTATGTATAAATATATATGCTACTTTACTGCCAAATTTTGTGTCAATCAAAGCAGTATTTGTTTATTTTTTTTGCATTTTACATCTTCGTGCTTAACTTTTGGAAGTGAGTGTATATCATATATGGACAGTATAACATACAATATGCATATGATCTCCAAGAAACTATGTGAGGAACAGATTATCAGAAGCAACATTAAACCATGATGACATGAGACGTAAATCACTTCAACACTGAATTTTAAAGAAATCCAGAGGGAAATATGAGAACATCTTTTCAAGGTGCATCTTTTTTCTGTGCAAACATTCAACAGTGACATGCAAAAAAACATGGTATGTTCTGGTTTCTCATAAATAGGAAGCATTATCTTCACATACTACCAACGTGTTAAGAGCAATTAGTTTGAATTTAGTGTTATTTCCTTTCTGTTATACTTTTAGCAATATTTTTGTATAATGAAGAAAACATTGAATATGCCGATGAAGGAAAAATAACAATAATCTTTATTTTCAACGACAGAAAATGGCATAGATATGTAAAATATGTAACATTTATATGTAAAAATGTATACACAATGCATGCATATATATACAATCAGCATTAAGAACAGATTGTCAGAAGAAAAAATACTTCGTTGTGCATTTAATCGCATTCATAGTTTTTTGAACAGATGTTTTTTTTTAGTTTTGTGAATAAATAGACATGACATGTGTGTGAGAATAAAAGCAGGCGAGAAGCGATGGTGCAGTTTCATTGATTGTAAAAAAAAAAAAAAAAAAAACCTTTGATATTTGTGTCATGAATAGGTAATCATGATCTAAGATTCTGTTTAAAAAAGCCTCAAATTATTGTTCAGCTGAAAAACTGACTTTTGAGTCTTTGTGTATCACATATAATTACTGTACCTACAATAATAAGCAAGATTCTCTAAAGTTACAAAAGTAAATTTAATTTCAAAATATTTTTCCATTGTTTTACTGAACATAAAATAATTTCGTATTACAATTTTTCATTTACCTACCACTTCTTATAAAAATATTTCTTAAATATGAAAAACATTTTACACACATACGTAAAATAATAAACAAAACATTAATTAATCATATATTATTTTTGAAAAATATAATATAACTGATGATCTTTAATTATTTTTTTTTAAAAAAAGGTAGTTTAAAATGTTAAAAAAGTATAAAATAGACATTTTAATCAATTTCATTTGTCATGTTTTACATTTATTTTACAAATGCTCATATGAGTGTAAACATTTTTTGATTATGAAAAATATGCACTGCAATAGGCCATGCGACGCAAAGAAATTTCGAAAAAGTATATTTTGCTCAGGCTTTTACTTATAAAAGTAGAGAAAGCCTGTGCAATGCTGGGCCATACAGCTAGTTTTGTAATATTAATTTAAATTAAAAGGTTATCTAAAATAGAAAAAGTAAGCCCTAATTTTGATAAAATTACCATAAACAGTTTTGAACAACAAAAGAAACACACAACAGAAAATCTTCAATATTTAAGATTGAAAAAGAAATAAAATAAACAAATAAATATATATAAAATTAACCTTACACATAGTAGAAATTGTAATATTAATTCAAACCAAACAGCTACCTTAAATAGGTAAATTAAGGTCTGATTTTGATGAAACTACCATAAGCAGTTCAGAAGAAAAAAAATCAAAAAATCTATTTGTAAATAGAAATTCTAACTTCAATCCCACTATTGACAATCTGTTAATTCCAATTAGTTTGAATTGAGTGTCATTTTTTTTTTTTTTAGTTACATTTTTCTACTTTTTTGTTACAATTGAAAAACATGGAATTTGCCAATAAAGGAAAAAGGTACTTACGTATTGGCATCACTGCAGCAAAATTTGCACCACAATATCAAAACAGATTCTTATGTGTTTTATATGAGATAAAAAAACAGTCAAATTTTGGTGAAAAATGTGCCATTTTGGCTGCGGTTACTCGAATATGCAAGTATCAGAAAAAGCAGTATCATTTTTCTTTTTCAATGGGAGGAAATGTTGTTACTTACGTTTTATCGCACCAATACCAACGTTCAAAATTTTGCATGTGTTGTAAGTGCTAAATTGTGGCAACCATGTGCTTCGTTTCATGTAATGTCGACAATAGGTTGGGATAATATGTAAGAACCGAAATGTCATAGAAATATTTCGTACTTATGTATAATTGCCAACTCTATTAATAACTCGTCAAGTTGGCAACTGCGATTTCCTATCTGTCGTCCACGCTGAATTGGCAACAATGTGCTTCGTTTCATATAATGATGCAAATAGGCTGCGATAATACATAAGTACTTATTTTTTTGACCAAATGGTCATGCTATGTAGTTGGAAGTAGGCAAGAAGTACTGCTGAAATGTACCAATATTCAGGTGATAACTTAGTTTTACGCTATACTTATTAATGAACAGGGTGCAGATGGATTGTAGCCTAAGTACGCTAATACATAATCTAAGCTTCTGTTTACAAAAAGCTTTCACAAATCCTTTTTTAGCTTATTGGCATCTCACGAATCGCGTCACTTTCCGCCAAAATCTGACCGATTTTATGTAAAATATGTTAGAATCTTTGTTGTTTTGGTATCAAGGTGTGATTCGCGTGACACCAATTTTGCTGTGGTGATGTTAAAACATAAGTACCTCATTATTCAAGCTTCTGTTTACAAAAAGCTTCCCAAATCATTTTTTGACTTAAAAACTGACTTTTGAGTCACGGTATCACATAATTATAAGCGAGAAAATTACAGTTCAGAAAATAAACATAAAACTGTGTGACACTAAAATAGAAATTATTGCATTAATTTAAATCAAGAGGTTATCTAAAAAAGAAAAATTAATCCCTAATTTTAAAGGAAAATCTTAAACATAAAAAATTTAAACATGAATAAAATAAACAAATAAATATGAAGTAACCTAGAATATAGTAGAAATTATAACATTAATTAAATTACATTCTTTTTTTTTTTTTTTTTGAAATAACGTAAAAGGATAAAATGCGTTGAATGTAAAAATGATTCGGAATAATCAAATGAAATATAAGCAAAACAAATGAAACTGTTGCCAAAACAACTAACTAAAAACCCAGTTGTTGAAAAAAAGATTGAAAAATCGTTTAAAAATTTAATTTTAAAAAATCTAAAGCGAATTTTGAAAAAAAAAACTCTTCGCAGTGCACATTATCAGGACCTAGAATAATTATGTGCCAAGTTTTATGCTTCTGGGTTGCTTAGTTTGGGCGGTAGATGTGAAACACACAGTCGAAAAGTTCTTTTTATTAGTATAGATTACACAATTTGTTTTGAAAGAAAATTACATATTTCATAATAACTATTATTATCAACAAATTAAGGGTCTGCCACAAGGTGGCCCAGCAAGTAATAGTCTGGCTAATATTTATTTACACTATTATGAGTATGAAAAAATTGATACATTCTCTTGTTACTTTTTTAGATACATCGATGATTTAATTATTTTCAGTAATAAAGTTGACTTTACTCCTATTTTTAATTAATATCCACACTACTTGAAATTAATAAAAACCAATTGCAATATAGAGTCAGCAAACTTCCTAGATCTCCAATTAAAAGTTGAAAATAATATGCTAAAAAGTAATATTTTTTATAAAAGAGACTCTTTTGATTTTAATGCTATAAAAATGCCATATTGGAATAGTACCCTTCACATTTCAATTTTTAGAAATATTATTCTAAATTATATAAAAAGAAATAATGATTTAGTATCTGAAGAAGTTTTAATAATTAATAATTATAAAAAATTCTTTCAAAGTTTCCTAGACTATAACTATCCAGCTAATTTTATATATAAATATATGTCTTCAAAATTATAGCTAATTAATTACTATTGTTTAATATATAGTTTATAGTATATAATTTTCTTAATATATTCTTATAATAAGTTTAGTTACTAAAAATATATATAGATGGCTCCATTTTTCTTAGTTATGCTGTTTTTTTGTGCATTGAGTCAGTACACTCATGGAATCTGTCTCCATCGGGTGAGATTCTAGTTTCTTCGCTCATTTACATTATTATTAATTATGGTCATAATCATTTTTAACCTCTTTTGCAAATATTTTTTGTTTACATATTTATATTTGTTTATTTCTCCCGGATTCCTATAGTAATTTAATATTCTAATTTTATTCTATTGATGTTATATTCACCCACATGGGTTTTGGGCCTTTGCCTTGTTTTATCTCCTGTGCTATTATGTCGAAAATTTCAGCTGTAGGGGAAGGTTGAGATCTCACGAAACACTGTTTAACCCTGTTTCACTGTCCTAAACCAGTGACAGCTCTGGAAATCAGAATAGTTTTTTCCACTCTGGCTAAATTTCTTTTTTGGTTTGTCATGGTTCCATGTTTTTGGGTCTTTCGGTTTGATCTTAAGATGTTTTAGGATTTATTAGTCTTCTTTTTAATTTATCTACTATATATATATACAGTAAAACCCCGCTTAACGCTGTTTCGGTTTAACGCTCTTTTATTTGAATTGTGAGATTCACCGAAATTACACCCAGGGGTAGGCTTCCCGATGTCCGAAGCAGTTTATCTGTGTTTCTTCTTTCCAGCGGTGTTATACGAACGTATTTTTATGTTTTCAAACATTTGTTAACGTTATTGTAAGTATAAATTTATGTAATATAACGATTGCTATAGTGACAAATATTATGATTTTTAGTTTTTATCATGGGTGATAATAAAAAACACGAAAATAAATCAGCAAGAAAAAGCAGGAGCAAATTTTGACAGGAGTTCAAAAGCAAGACGGGGTGTTATGGATGCCTTATCCACTTACCAACAACTTCTTACAGAGCGCAAAAGGAAAACGCAAATTACATTAGATGCCTTCTTAATAAAAAGGCAGAAAATTGGAAATACAGAAGATACAGTATGATCTGAAATGTAAACATACAGACTTAGAATTTTATTTATTTTTATATGTATATTCATTTATTATGTTTCTATATTTGTAAGAAATACATTTTTATTTTATTGTTATAAAACACATAATTAATAAATTTAATGGTAAAATGCCTGACCAATTTTCTACCCATCTTCCCCTAACCCCATTATTTACATGATGAGATAACCTCGTTTATATATATAACGCTGTTTCATATTACGCTTTACTTTGATGGAACGTATACCACGCGTTAAGCGGAGTCTTACTGTATATACATATATATATATATATATATATATATATATATATGTGTGTGTGTGTGTGTGTAATAATTCCCTCTAATGTCATTCTTAGTAACTTTTTAATTATTTGGTCCATTCCTTCAGGACTCGTGTTCAATTATTTTGACTGCCTTACCCACATAATAGGGGTTTTAATTGTAATCGAATAGTAAGATTGCGTCATCAAAACTTCTGTTTCAAAAAGTCACGTGACCTTCACCGTCTAGTATAAAAAAAAATTGTGATCAAATGAAAATAGCGAAAATTCCTACAAAATGTTTTCATTCGATTTTGAAAATGCTTCAAATGAATCGGCAGCCATCAAAAATGTTCTAAAAAGGAAAATCCCCTCTTAAAAGCTTCCAGTGTTGCTCGATATCTGTTGGAGTTGAATGCAAAATGTGTGAAAATTTTTACCAATATCTTCATTAGTATATTTGTTTTTCAATTTCGCAAGATTAGAAAATATCCAAAGTGCAATATTGTGCTTGATGAGTGCAGGTTATCAAAGTGTCTGTGAAAGTTTCATTTGACTTTTTTCAAAATTATCTTAAAAATTATTAAGTGCATATAGTATGTACTTTTTTTATATCATAAGGTTTGAAAGATATTGGTTTTAATATGTTTTTACCTTTTGAGATTTTGGGTTAAATTTATTTAAAATATTTGCTATATTTTAAGAAAATTTTTTATTTTCACGATCATTTATTTTGCATTTTATATACTGATATATTTTTTAAAATTGATTCTCTGATGTTTGATATTTTTATACTAAAGATTTTCATGAAAGCAAGTTATTTGACATATTTTTAATAGTATTACAAGTTATGTATAAATTGTGATAAAATCTGATATGTATTGAAATGAGAAATATAATGAAAACTTTTTTTAATGTTTGATATTAGAATTTTGATAACTAATATCTATAAATATTTTGATATGTGTTGATATTTCAATTTTATATTTTGCTGTTTTATATTTGGTATTTAAAATTTTAAAGTTAAATTTGAATTTAGTTTCTGCATGATTCTCAGATCTGGTTACAAAATGGCAACCCATGAAAAAGAATGGCCATGAATGGCCGAAAATGTTAATAGTACAAATAATAAAATCCCCATTGAACCCTATATCATTGCTTTTGATTCTGAGAATGGAATGCTAATAGAAACCTGGTTAGAGTATTTTAACAGTACATGTAAACAAAGCAACAAAGATGATCAGTGGAAACTTTTAAACATTTCTAAATATCTAAGAGAATCTGCTATAACCCATTACATTAATTCTTGCCTTAATATTAAACATTAATTCTGAAGATGTTGTAAGGTCACCCCCCTTGGGTGCCCTTCTCCTTGATTATCAGCGTGAGCTAGAGGTGTAGGAATAAATGAAGAGCTAGAAGCTGCCTTGGTCTTAATATGACTTTATTAAGACCTTAAACTTAAACCTGTAACAGATTAGATAATAATAATATATGGGAAAGAATCTACGGTGGCTAAACACACAATATATATATAATACCAAAATAGTGGAACCCGGACCACTATCAATAACTAACTCGCCTAAACTCAATTACAATGCTATCAGAGATCCAAATATTAAATAGTCACTCCTACCTTAATGTCGAATGAAGTAGAGATTAGTCTGATCCTAGTTAAAGTTGCGGTTCACTGGAGTGCAATGGTATGCCCCCTTGACTTAAGAGCTCTCTGTCACGGGTAACTTCTGTTGGCTGTCACTTAACTTTTCAAAAACTCTTCACACTTGAATCGCGGACTATCATAACATTCCCCAAATTGCCACACCGCTTATTCTAACTTCTGATATTTAAAAGCTTCCTAATTTGCATCTTTCCTTCACGCTTCACTTCTTGGATTTGGTTGGAAAAGAGTTGCCATTAATTCTGGTCCCAAAGAACCCAAAATGACATGTTAATGAAAAGACGCGTGAGCCCGTCACAATGTTTTTCTGAAACCAGATATCACAATCCAAATAAACACCGCTGGCTAACGCCATATATATATATATATATATATATATATATATATATATATATGGCGTTAGCCAGCGGTGTTTTTATATATATATATATATATATATATATCCCAATCAGCGTGACGCGATGCTTTCAGTAGCATCTGCATAAGATAACAGGTGTTTAATGAAGCTGTTAAAACTATTGTGTTATGGAGAATTAAGTGAAAGTGACCTTATAATTTGTGGACAAGAGGAAAAAGCATCTAGATTTTCAAGTATGACCGTGTCACTAGAGTATCATGAATATCAAGTATCCGTTACAAATCTCCGACATCGATAAGGACGGAAAAGTATCTTAAAAGAACGGGACACCGATGATCGAAGCGAATCCTTAAAAGAAGTAGAAGTGCTACACTTTCTCAAATGTAACGGATTTCAGTGGGAGAATTTTAATGTATCAGCTTACGAACTATTCAATGAACCATAATTGATATGGACTTTCAGAACAGAAGAGACACTCACATGAACCACTGTTGACTGCAGGGCATAAAATGTTACTTTTGAAGCCGCCAACATCACCATTGGACTGTAAAATGTTTTTATTTTATTTTTTAATTAGCTTAACTCTAAATCTCATAATTTTGAACCTCATTCAAGTGGCTCGAGGTGCCACCATCCTCGACCATGATTACTCGGCTACTACACCCGTAGTATTGATACAGACTGAACAGTTGACAGGAACGTAAACATCATTTTCACCTATTCATTTCCATTCTGGCGAATTTGGATGATTCCAGTAGGACAATATGAAACCTAGTGGTTCCAGGAATACGCATCTGAGTTTAGTTACCTAAATTCCTAGTTAGGTGCATTATTGATTGTATCTGAGATACCTTTTAAAGTGTTGTTCAGAAAAGATCTCCTCCAAGTCACACGCTTATGGTATTATGGACCGGCCTGAAGAATTCATGATATGAATTATCTCCAGGATACCTTCAGACACTAATAGAATCCATTCTATGTCATGTTTTGGCACTTCTGCTAGCTCATGGATATCCTACATTATGTTAGGCAAGAGTGTACCAATTTTTCTGCTTCCTTAGTATACAGGCTAGTGTGCAAAACCCAAACAATTTTTCAGATTGTGCTGTAATTGAAAAAAAATCAATTTGCTACAAATAATTCACAGTGCAGAGGAATAACATAACACTTAAAGGTTCATGAAAGGTTTTGTCTACCATAATTAGACAAAAAATGAATAGTTCACATACAATATGGAATAAAGCAGAAAGAGGCTTTATTGACAAATTGGTGTTAATAAAAACATTGTCCGACCATGAGGAAGTAAAACAAACCAAAGTCTCTTAGTACGGGATATGGCCTCTCCTAACTAGAATGGTTGAGTGATACCATCTGTTTACACGCAAGACCAGGTTATCCAGGTGTTCTTGAAGCAAGAGTTGCCACTCTTCAAGTAGTATCTCTTTCCGCTGCCTGGTATTTTCCGGAGGATATTATTTTGTTCTCAGGCGTCTCCTCCAAGCATCCATCACAAGTTCGAAGGCATTTAAATCAGGATAGCATGCTGGCTATTCCCTTCCGTAGATATCCACACTATCTTAAAGCTCTTCGACAGTAGAAATTCTGACAAATGTGCATTGTCGTCTCCAAAAAGAAAGTCTGGACCAATGGACATTCGGAACGTGTAAGATAATTTCTTTGTAGAAAGTATCGATAAGTGAATCAATGTTGAAAATATCTCATCCCAATGGTATTTTTTCTGATGTTAATGGGATGAAACCACTAACACAACAGGAAACTTTCCACCATATTAATTGTCCCTGGGAATCGTTATTCAGAAATGACTCTCATCAATAAACAGAACGTAACCCAATTCATGAGATGTCCAGTCTTTGCGTTCTTGACCCCACTGAAAGTGATATTCTCAAGGAGCTGCTGTTAATAGGATACAACGGTCAGAACGATGGGCAATTGGACCACCTATACGCAGAAGATTGGAGACAGTAATTCATGATACCTGCCATCCAGTTGCTAAGCAGTTTTGTCCGATGTTTGTTATAGTTGCTAAAGGCACCTGAATGATGGTGTCAGATCCAGGCCCACGAAATTCATTGCGGCAAAGTGCTAGACGTACAAATGCCGTTAGACATGCTTACAGGTGACAATATGATTTGGCTCGGTTCCACCCCAATCTTGACTGAGAACAACCTGGGGGGGATGGTCAGATGCCTCCCACCTTTCTTCAACCCTCGTGAGAGAACTTGCGGCTCGACGAATATTTAGATTATTATTTCTTCCTTAAAAGGGTTTACCCAAAAAAAGGGGAAAAAGTCAAAAGAACCCAACGGGTTTTTTTATTTTTTTAAAGGCTATCCTGAAAAGTTTAATGACTCTTGACTGATATTAAAAAAAAGTATAAAAGGGAAAATTTTTTAAAAAACTTTTTTTTAAAAATGTCTTTCTACGTAAGAATACCTTCTACACATTTCCTTCCAGAAAACAAAATATCTCATTTCAAAAACTCAGTAACCCTCTCCTGTTAATTTAAATGGTGAATGGGAAGGGGGATTGTCTGAAATCATCTATCCTCATTCCAAGCTTAACGTAAATGAAACTAACAATTATTTTCAGTACGAAGTTGATGATGGTAATATGGCTTCAACTGTGTTAAGCCAACAATTGATGTGGGTTGTTATGAAACAATGTTTGATATGAAATCCAAGTAGATTCACAATAAAGCTACGAAACGCGTGAAAATTCAATTTTCATTTAGAGAGAATTTAGGCAAACGCAATGTAATCCTAACGGGAAAAGGGAATTCATTGCAGATGCATGGTGTAATTTTTCGGTTTTGTGCATCTACTCCGATCTAATTTCTCCTCAAATTGGGGAGAGCTCCTTTATTGCGAATCGTTCGAAATATAGGTGAAGACGAAGAAACGGTTAGTAAATATTATGATAGACCTCTATACTTACCCTTAGCTCATTTCAAACTATCCAAGCTGAACTGAGACCCAGCTCAGGTGATTTTGTTCCCTTTGAAAAAGTGATCATGTGGCAAGTACTATCTATAAATCAGCGATGCGGTCCGCATGTAGCCCCTATTCTGAGCAGCCCGGTAATCCACTAAGAAATTCAATTGTTTAATAATGATGTATAAAAATTTTTCAAGGAAATCCAATCTATCAGTTTTTCTGTCAAGAAAGAACTCTGCAAAAGATTTTTTCCCCTCCTATTTGACAGTGTAAAGGTTAGTAGTAGTAAATAACCGTGGAATAGCGTTCAAGTGTTGACAATTTATATGTACGATCTCTGTTGAGATCTTCATCTCCTGTCCGTAGAAGTTGGGGGCTGAGCCTTAAAATATACATTGCTTTTTTTAGTAGTTTAAGATACTAAAAGTTACAAGTTTAAAATTTAAAAGGATTGTATAAAGAAAAATTAAAAAAGTAAATTTAAATTGTTGGAGTTGTGAGTTTTGTGTGTGTCTGTGTTGTTTGTTGTGTGATGCAAAAGATTTGTTGTTATTATAACTGTGCTGTTCCAGCCAAATCATAGTCCTGTTTCCAAAAATTAATCAATGACTGACTTTCACTATTGTGGGGACAGGATTCACTTAGCAGGAGATCCTGCTATACTGCGTTCACTGTACTCACTGAACTTGACCATTTAATTCCTGAAACTGAGGTTTAACTATTCCTAATGTTTTCCAAGCGAAAAATATCCGAAGAAAATCAGAGGCGAATGAAGCGGTTGCCGAACCTGGCGGCTGCCAGGGGCCTCATGCTTGATTGACTTTAGTTATAAGTTCATCGTCAAAAAAAAAAAAACTTATATCGATATTGCAACTCCGATGATTACCCCAGATTTGAGTCGTGGAACACCGCTAAACATCTTTCTTCCGTATATCTTTATTGTTGAAATTATTACAAAATTGTGACGGGCTTTATGAGACTTTCTACTAATAATCCTCTTGGAGGTCCCTTTTGGGGCCCCTTTAAACCCATTATTTCGCCATCCCTCTCAAGAAAAAAACCCTGATATCGGGTTAGCTAATGTATTTATAGTTGGGGTTTTAATTGTGGATTAAAAAAGGAACGGGCAGGTCGCTGAAAGCTGTGCTGATACGGTAAGAATCAGAATAAGGCCGCGTAAGTAATGGACGGATTTTAACTACTGGAATAAATTAGGGAAGTTCTTAAGATATCATCGATTAAAGTTAAACTATTCGGATTTCTCGTATGCTTATTCACGCTCTCTTTATATCACTTCAAAGGTTCCCTTCATAGATTGTTTGTTCTGGAATATTATTTTTGGTAATATTAAATTAGATTTATCATGGTTAGTCTTGGTCATCCATCTTTGCTTCCTACAGATTTAGGTCGATTAGATGACGAGGAAGCATCCCCAGGGGTGAGGCCTTTACAAAATTTTTGCATGCCTTTTTCTACTCGAATTTTGTTTTGAACGAACGAATACTTTGCAAGTCAAACAAGTTTGTTCTCAGTTCACAGCTGTGCTTAGTAACTATTTATAAATTTTAAAGAAGCAGAGAATGTGAAAAAAAATTAGCTCAGAAAGCTATTGATAAAGTTCAGTCTATGGTGGGGAAAGGACAGTATAAAAGAAACATAAAAGATTAATTCCATCCAAAGCACGTAAAGTGGGTTGACGTGCTATTTTCGTCTCGTAAAAATGGCATTTCTTTAAGTTTCTCCCGAATGTGTTGAATCTGATTTAGAACTTGTCAACTTACCAGAAAAATAGTTATTCAAGATGGGCAGTAGAAACTATTTCATCCTCTTTCTAACGTTTTCGATTACGCACCTGTAGAATTTCCCATTTCTGGAAGTGCAGAAGATCTCTGTCAAACACAACTATGTGTAAAAATGAAAAAGTGGACCTTATTACTAAAGATTATACTATATAACCTGTGTGTATGTGTGTGAATTGATTTATACATCCATTATTTTCTCAAGTAGATGTATCTTTAAAGGATCGTGTGGTTTTTAAAATTTCAGTAATACATATCCCTACCGATCTTATATTGAAACTCTCTTAAACCATGTTTATGACAACAAAACTTCTCAATTAACGGCTGAACTATTTTTCAATGATTCTGATGATGGCCTCAAGAAAAGAACTGAATTTTTTTCAAAGAAAGTTCTAATATAGATATGATTGGTTGTATACATTCAAATTTGTTTCGTCTAAATCGTCTGTTACTCAATTTAGTGGATTTGAAAATAAAATTACTGCGAAGCAAGATCAAAATTTATTTTCAAACATCTGAAGGATTTAAAGTTGTTTTGGGTCATGTTTCCTTATTCGCACGAAAAGTTGGTGTGAATTCTGGAGTTATTCTAGGTCATGCGAAAGCACTGGAAAAAACAACCGCAAAATATCCCACTATAAATGAGTCCTGTGCAAAGTGTATTGGATTCCTAAAGGAAGCATGTCTTTTATTCAAGATAACATATTTTCAGGCCAAATGCCGAAAAAACTTTTTGTAGGATGCGTATATAATGAAGCTTTTTTCATGGAGCAGTTTCAAATCTCCTTATGAGTTGAAGCATTTTAATTTAAATTTTATTGGAGTGTATGTAGATGGACAACCAGTACCTCATAATCCATTAGAACTCCTCAGTATACACGTGTCTATCAAACTCTATTTGTTGCGACAGATCGAATGAGTCACGACAAAGGTACATTTATTTCCAGAAAAGAATATAAAAGGATGCAGATACATTATTTGGATTTAACCTTTCACCGGATTTATGCTCTTCAGGAGAAAATTTAAGTCTTATAAAACATAGCAATTTAGAGCTTCAATTCAGTGAATTTTTAGATCAAACCGTATGTGTCACCGTTTTCGAAGAGCTTGAAATTTAATTGAAATAAACAAATCAAGAACTATTTTGTATGATTTAAGAAATTGAAAAATGGATGGAATGCAATTGTTCAGAGTCTTATCTCAAGAAAATATTACGTCCCCCTTATTTCTAAAGAGTTTATATTCACTTCCTCATCTGCAAGAAAACATGTGTATATTATTGTGAATTCTGTTGACTCCACTCAACCTGGGGCACACTGGTTAGCATTCTTTGTGAATGATAAAAGAATTCGAGGTTTTTTTTTAAATTGTTATTCATTTGGTCACCGCCCCCTTCCGTATTCTACGACATTAATACAACTACCTCTTCAGATGGAATTTCAAAGTGTTTCAGTCGCGAGCATCTACTGTATTCATTTCCTTTTAACTCGAGAGGTATTTTATATATTACATATTCAATCAAGTGTAAGAAAAATGATTTTCAAATGTATCAATTTGTGAAGAAGATTTGTGTTTAGAAAACAAAAAGAAACTAAACATTTGCGTCTTTTTTGTTCAGTTTCAGTGTTCAAAATATTTATTTTTTTCGAACATGGAAGAAAATGTTAGAAAACCAAATGTCTTTCAAAAATCTTTCAGAAAAACACTTTAATTCATTTTTCTGGGTGCAGGAAATCAACCCCTTAAGTTTCACTTATGCCTGTTCAACAATCTATTTATTAATTCATAAGGCTTCGTATATCTCAATATAATTACAAACACGTTAAGGCTCCGATCGTGGTAAGGATATTTATTGTATTGTATATTGGAAGTATTCTAATGTTGAAAATTCATGAGAAAGGAATACTCTACTCTCTTAAATAGATTGCACAAAGATTTTTTTCTCTTTATTGCTCTTAGTAAAATATTAGTCAAACTTTATCTTTGTGTATTTCTAGTATGCACGCATCACTCTAACACTGAGACATTATAATTACTGAATAATAATCGCAGAACTCTGTAAAAACATACATCTCTCTGAATTGAAATCCTTTCTTTCCAAATAAAGTATATTTTCTGCGTACTTTCTTCAGCCTTTGGCATAGATATCGTGTTGTTTCAGAGGAGGGAGTTAATAATCAGCAGCAGCGCCGTCTATTTAGACGAACGCTTTACAAAAATACTTGTCAAGAGACTGAGCGGAATGGGTCATTGTATTCTTCAGTCACGCCTAGGGGCAAAACATATGTTGAGCCGATTTTGGAAACCACTTGGATGGGATTACACCTCTTCCTTCTCCGACACCTTTCATTGACAACGATTTATAGAAGGAATTCTCCTGTTGGATAGGCCGCGGTAGCCGAGTGGTATGGGTATCAGCCCGTGGCTTGCCTTGTCACGAGTTCGAGCCCAGTACCACTAAAGACCCGCCGTGTAGTGCAGCAATGCACGTTAAATCTGTCGAGAGCTAAAACGTCCTCCCGTTGGTGTGGTAGTTAGGAGAGGGGGTGCCAACTCAGGTGGCGTCCACGTCACTTGACCAGGGTTTAAAATTACGTGGTTCCTCGCCAAAAGCCCTCGTGTAGCTGAACAGTGCGACGTTAATATTCAATCAATCAATCAACTCCTGTTGGACAAGTTATCTATTATTTCGTTTCTTCGCACACGATGGCCGTGAATTACCCGAATGACAAGAATGTCGGCCTGTTGTGAGGAAGACATACCCAGGGGTGGGTATTCTGAGTGTCAAAGCAATAGGTCGATTGATTGACCCTTCATATGGTGTACGAGGTAGGCGACGTTTTAGTCGCGATGGCAATGGAGTTGGGACCACGGCTAAGGATGCCGGTTGCAGATCAGCAACGTTTGCCAATCAGATATTATTGGAGGTGGAAAAGAGGCCCACCCAGGGAGCTAAAACAGTCGGTTGGGAATGTGCCGAGGATCTTCTTCATCAGCTTCCCCCCCCCCCTTCTTTTTCGAACACACGAGTGTTCGAAAAAGGTGCGTGATTCTTTCCGGTGCGGCTGCCCTCGCAACCTCTTACGAGTGCGAGGGCAGCCGCACCGGAAAGAATCAAGAGAAAGGAACTGCAATGACCTCTTAAAGACGAGTTGAGGCAGTCTCTTGGGGGTAGTGATTGATGTTCGGCGATACCAACGAAAGGAGTTGCGGTGATAGCCGCACCCGGGAGACGATCATCTGAAGATCTACAAACAGTGATCCGGACTTGAGCTTTTCTCCAGCGAAAGGCTGTAATAAATTAGAATAATTACTAATGAATTTAATTTTTTAAATTAATTTGAAATAAAATGCCTTTGGACAAAAAGCTGTGTGATCTCTCTCGCTACCAAGAAATGTCATACAGCCTTTTGAATAGTGCAGTGGTCTTCAAACTGTGTTCCACGGGTCACAATAAAAAATCAAAAGAAAATTATAAATGTGTATACAAAATGGATTCACGTTTTCTATATGAAGTTTATATTTAATGATTATCCCAGTCATTAAAACAAAAATTTTATTCATGCACAACTTTATTTTGGAATACTTATTAAATTTTTATTATAATATAATAAAAGAATATTAAAACACGTTTTTTCTTTATGTGTACTACTTACTAGATTGTGAATATTTTGCTGTTAACCATCCCGGGTTCTGCAAAATAATTTTATGCTCATTAGTGCAATGCTTTGCAAAACAAAATAGTTTTCTAAAATGGAAAATGCACCTGTTTTTTTATAGTTTGGAAAATACACCTGTTTCTGCATAGTTTGGAAAATGCACCCTTGTTCATTTGTGGAAAAAATACCTGTAATAAAGGATAAGAACCAGCTTATATTAACCTATAAACAGCTTTGACGTTAAAATCTAAATTTAAGCAAGAACAGCTCCAAAACTTTAGCTTACACAAATTCATACATAAAAAAAGAAATTAAAAAAAAAAACATACATAGCATTCCTTACTTAAACATTTAAC
Source organism: Trichonephila inaurata madagascariensis (assembly GCA_019973955.1). Taxonomy (NCBI): domain Eukaryota; kingdom Metazoa; phylum Arthropoda; class Arachnida; order Araneae; family Nephilidae; genus Trichonephila; species Trichonephila inaurata. The sequence continues at coordinate 422,824 of BMAV01015239.1, forward strand.
ATAAACATTTTAATGTCACTAAATATTATAAACATTTTAATGTCATTCAGAATAATGTATTTGAGTGAACAGTATTTCTCAAGGTGAGTGGCAACAAAAACCAAATATAAAAAAGAATTAAGCGCAGAATATAAAATGAGACAGCATATAATTTCAATAGACCGAGACTTAGACACTTCGTGTAAAAAAATGAAAGCACATATCTCAGTTACACTACTGGTCATTAAAATTGCTACACCAAGAAGGTGACATGCTACATACGTAAAATTTAAACGACAAGAAGAAGGCACTATGATCTGCTAATGATTAGTTTTTCAGCACATTCAGACAGAATAGGCGCCGGTAGTGACACCTACAATATGTTTAAATGAGGAAATTGTTCAACCGATTTATCATACACAAATTGCATTTGAACTTTGTTGCCTGGTGAATAGTTGTTGTGATGTCTTGTGTAAGAAGCAGAAAGGCGTACCACAGCCCGTTTCAGACTTCGATAGAGGTCGAATTGTGGCGTACCGAGAATGCGGTTTGTCGTATCGCAGTATTGCTGCTCGCGTTGCTCGAGCTCCAATGACTGCTAGCAGAATATGGAATCGTTGGGTTCAGGACTGCAATACGAAACGCCGTGCTGGATCTCAACTAGCACCTGAGAAGACAGGCATGTCACTCGCATGGCCTTAATGGATCACGCAGCTACATCACGAGCCCTGAGTCAAGAATTGGGATCGTTTGCAAGACAAGTGCCTGCACGAACAAACGACGTTTGCAGAAGCATGGACTCTCAGCTTCTCAAAGGGGGCTTCATTTTAATCATGGGAAAGAAAAATTTGTTAAATACCGAAAATCGTTTTATAATTCGTTAAAGGGTTTACAGGGTTACCCAGTGTTTCTCAAACTGTGGGGCACCCCCTAGGGGGCGCGAGTATATCGGAAAGTCGAAAACAAAAGATAATTTCTTAAAAAAATTATTAATTTACTGAAAGGAAGCAAAATAAAATGCATTCTAACATAAAAAATAAAATACACATTTACACTGATATATACACTTATAAATGTATCAGTAATGTACAATGTGCTTCATAATTAATTGAACAGTACTAAGTTAAGAACAAGTTTAAAAATTACCAATGACCCTATGGGCCTGTCATGAAGTTATAAACAAAATATAATATTTATCTTGATAATTTATACGGTTTATAATTAAAGTCTTATTGTAGTTTTACGTCAAAGAATAGCATTTTTGAATTCAATACATTGCTATTGTATGGAGGGGGGCGCGATGAAAATTATGATTGAAAAATGGGTCCGAAGTACAGAAAGTTTGAGAACCCCTTAACGATAAGTGGGCAGGAAGTGAAAGGTTTGGTCATATCTGTTGTAGTAAAAGTAAGAAAAAAATATATATATTCTTAGCACTTGGAGGACGAGCCCATTTTTGAAAATCGGAAAAATTGACACCATCCATCCCATCATTAGCTTCAGTGACCCCTAAGTTTACAATTTTACGATGATTTTTTCACTAACATCATCTTGCATAACCATTCTATTAATATCAGTCATAAGTCAGACAAAAACATTAGCTAATTTAGTTGAAATTAATGTAGTTTTTGACAGCCGGTGTTTGAGAAAAAGCTGCATACAACCCCAGGCAAGCTACTCAAAAGTTGGCCCATCTAGTTAAAATTCCAAAATGATGCAACACGTGTTCTTTTCTACGCATAACAATCATAGAGAACTTTTTTTTTATTTCCAGGACATCTGTGCATTTTAAAAGCAACTCTGTTGCCATTATCCTGTATATCATTAGGTACTGTGACCACAAATTCCATAATTTCAGAGTGACTTTTTCACTGGCGTGATCTTACATAGATCTTACATCAATCAGTTTCAAATCGAGCAAAAAGCTTTGCTGGTTTAGTTAAAATCAAAGTTGTTTGAGTCTGTTACAGAAAATGATATCACCCAACTTTAACACTCTATAACAAGAAAAATATTACATATTACTCTAAGCAATTTATTTCAGCAAGCCTATTTAGTGACTATTTTAAGATGGTACAAAACTTGCTACTTTCCTACCCACAACAATCATTGCCTTTTTTTTTACATAATTACTTTAAAAAACTCAATCTCAAGTGTGTAATCCAATTTGTGTTAACCTCGTGCTTAACGATTGTCTAGTGTGCACACACATGACCACGTCTCGTTTATATTCTGTCATACAAACAAAGCTGCTATGCAGTTTTATAATCTGAGCGTTATCTTTGGACAAAAAGCACCACTTATTTTTATTTCAAAAATGTAATTTATCAAATGCACAATGGTAACAAAGAGTTTTAACATAATTCCGGGCTGAAATCAGTATTGCTTGTTTATAATTCATTCAGAATTTTCTGTGTATTTTTTTTTTAAATTTATTCAAATCCTTTCTAATTTGCTAAAGCAAATAATTCTTTTCAGAACTAATGATCAATTTAGATTTTTTTTTAGTAAAATTAATAAATATGGATCTTATAACAGCCAATTCAAAAACTTTCTAAAACTCAAAATCATCAGACTTAAAGGAAAAAGATGTCATCGAAAATAGTACGAAACAATGTCAGAATTCACTTGAAACACCAACTTTTTTGAATAGAACTGCAATTCTAAGATGCTACAGCAAGGTCAACAATCTGACATTAGTATGACATTTTTCCAACTCACAAGCTGTACCGTAAATTATAACAGAAAGCTCATACTAAAAGCTATTCACTCTCTGTTGTTATCAAACGCCACCATTCAATGGGGGTACTATGTAAAAATTGAATATTTATGCAATTCTTGTAATGGAATATATGGAACTGTTTTCGCAAGTTTATATACAAGAGGAGGTAAAAAGAGCTCGCATGATACAAATAGCAAATCTTCTTATCTAAAATGCTATGATTTTTTGCAACCCTTTTTCCTTTTTTGCTAAACATACCTATAAGGGATAAAAAAAAATTATTTAACCATTGCATACATAAATTATAATCAAAAAACAAAATAAAGAGAATGCTTGAAATTTCACGTTAAACAGAAAGAGAAACTCTCATAAAAGTTGATAATTCTCTTAAAAAAATAAAGTCATTGATGTGTCTCACATGTTGGAACTTTTCAAAGCAAATTATTACTGAAAGTACTTTCAGAATTGTGTGTGTTGAAATTAGGGGAGTCGATAGTACAGACCATCAGTATGGAAAAGAATATGTTGATGCGTGGGACAAGGATTTGAACTTTTGGAGCCATGAAAGTGAACGCTGCCTTAATCATGTGGGCACGATTAATTAGTGCACGCCAAACGATATTTATTCCCATACAGAGCCATTGCAACTAAAATCCATTCAATTTTTAGCAGAAAATAACATGAATCTGATGTCGAAATTGAAAAATAAGAGTTAATTGAGCAATATTGGAATGGAAGTGATTTGGTAAACACAAGCAACGGGATTTTATTGACAGATATTGCACAAAACTACAAAATCTTGCACAAATACCATAAAAGACAATATACCAGACCCTAAAGGAATAAAAACTGAAATCAATGCCATCTAATGCATTGTACGTCAACCACCAAAAAGAAAAAAAACAACTTATGCATGGAAAGGGAATTATTCTGGTATGAACAAAACAGCAATGGCCAAAATTGAAATCTGAATATCACATAGTTCCATAACAATTCGTTGTTACATCAAGTTATTGAAAAAAAAATTGTGTCTGTATATCAGTATTTACCATCAGATTCCACACACGGCAGATGCGCAGTAGACAAACTCAAGAACTCTAATGAAAGTGTGCATAGCTGCACGTGCCAAAGAAAGTGTTTGTCTCCAAAACAAGGCAAGAATTAGTTGTGACAGATGTAGTTGAATACCGTAATTTGAGTCATGTAATCCATCGAATTAAAGGAATACCCATGTGTAAATGAAAGATTTAAATAAATATTATTAGAAAATGGAAACAATAATGCATTTCTCAATATAAAGCATGCACTATAAAAAATACTTTCAATATAGATGCTACCTATTTTGCTATTTGTTTATTTATTTTTTTGAGAGAGATTCCAAGAAATTTTATGTTAATATGGGAATAAAAATTTTTTAAATTTTTCTGACATTCAAATTAAATATTTATTTGCAATTTATTGAGATTAATGAAATGTGTGTGTGTGCATAGTAAGGTTAATGTAATTATTATGAAGTACATTCTGACAATTTCCTGGGTATAATGAAGGAGTTCTCAAATCAATTTAATCATTATTTATACCAAGCCTTAATGCTACCATGTAACAATACAAAAATTAGAGCATAAATTATGCCTATTCTATATTTATTACTTTATAGTTATTCTAAGTCAAATTTTTGATTATACACTCTATAACGAAAAAAAAAAAAACGACGCACCAAGAACGAGTTGTTCGATAGAAACAAAAAAATTTTTTTGGTGGGTAGAACGATTATGTACAGAATGGAAAATGATAAAAATTTCAGAAAAACTGAATGATTTATTTCAGAGTTACATAGTTACAAATTAACAAGCTCGATAAGATGTTGGCCCACCTCTATCCTGAACCCAAGCTGCCACATGACGTAGCATAGAGTGATAAGGCTCCCTGATGGCCTCCTGCTGTATTTCTTGCCAAATTTTCTCCAATTGTTGAGCCAGGTCATCAACATTCCCCGGCAGATGCAGTCTCCTTCCCTCCATATCCCAGACATCCTCGATTGGAGAGATATCTGGCGATCTGGCTGTCCAAGGGTTTGACAAGCTGTGAGACAGTTCATAGTAACACGTGGTCTGGCATTATCTTGCTGAAAATAAGGCCATGGTACTACAAAAGGAACGGTAGCAAAACAGTTCTCAGATGTCGTAGACATACCGCTGTGCTGTAAGTGTGCGTCTAATTGCACCCAAAGTGGTCCGGCTGTCACAAAAAATGGCACCCCAGACCATAATCTTTGTTAAGGGCCTGTGTGGTGTGCAATAGTAAAAGCAGGATCGGCACGCGGTCCTAGGCGTCTCCGGACACGTCTTCGATGATTGTCACGACACAGTTGGAAGTGGGATTCGTCGCTAAACACTACACGCTTCCCCATTTAATGATTTTCAACGGGGATCGAGTCGGGACCACTGAAAGGCACCAAGCTCGACAGTGTGCAGGCTTAAGGGAAGGGGAAGGGGGGTCGGTATGAGGCACATTTCCCCTATCAACGGTTTGGAAGGCCATGTTAACCCCCTCTTAGGGGCCGAAATCTGAGGGTTTGGGGATAACGATAAACCCGGCGCTGTGAAAGCTGATCGGGACAGCCCGTCACCCGGGATCTGCTGGGGTCTTAGGTAAAACCCCCACCACCATGACGCGGGAAATCTGCCACTGTCCCCCCATTCTTGCCAGATTTGTAATTTTTTTAAAGTTACGGGGTGAAATTAGCAGAAAAAAAACCCCGAAAAAATTAGGGTTAAAATTTAAAAAAACCAACCGAGGGCGGCTTTTGGGGCTGGACTTTGGACCTTTTCCGGGGCGGCATTTGGACCGAATTTAAAAATGCTTTTTGTTACAAAAAATTTTGAAATTACCCTTCAAAAATTTTTACCCCTTTTAAACGTGGCAAAATTTTTTTTTTTTAAGACGAATTGAAAAGTCCACCATTGCTGTTTTAAAAATTTGTAACGTTTAAAAAAAAAAAATTGTATTACGTAGGGGTTTTCCTTAGGGAGTGTATGGGCCCCGCCCCATGTAAAGTAGACATCCTTATCTTGAGAAGATCTTCACTACACTGATATAGAGGGGATCCCGGGGGAAATCGTCAGTTTTCGACTTTTTTTTTCCCCGGGGAATAGCAGGGGCCAAAAAAAATTTTCATGAAGTAGCTTTTTTTACGGGACTGGGAATTTACCCGCCCCCTACTGAAGCAAATTTACGACGTTAAAACCCGAAACTTCTAGACAGGGGTTTCATTACCCCAGCTGGGGTTTTTAAGGGTTAAAAAGGAAAATTCCCCCAAAGAAGAATCGAAAATTTTTTTTCATTTTCAAAGAGAAAACCCTTTGAAACTTTTTGGGTGGGTTCTAGTTCTTTATGGAACACGCTTCCTAAATTTGGTATTTATTTTTTAAAAAGAAAAAAAGTTTTTCGTAGAGAGAGAAAATTGAGAGAGAGCCTCGGGAACAAAGGGGTTCCGATTTTTATTTGTGTGAAAAATTTAAAATATTTAAAAAATTTTTAAATTTTTTTTAAAAAAATTTCTAATACTTGTCTTTTTATGACCCTTTTTAATTGAAGTAGTAATTTGAAAAAGGGGAATGAACCAAAAAACCCTTTTTGGGGGAGATTTTTTTTTAAAGAATCTCGCAACTTTTTCTTTATTCTTTTTTTTTTTTAACAAACTTTGTGTGTGAAAATTCTTACATTAAATTTTTTTATATTTATGTAAAATTTTACAAAACAACTCCATAAAAAAAACGGTTATAAAAAAAAATCTCTTAAAAAAAATAATTTTATTTTTTAAAGTATGTAATTGTTATTCCCTTTAGCAGCAAATAAACCCAAAATTTTTATAGTATATTAAAATATTTATTTCTTAGTAGCAACATAAAGAAATAACTGATTAATTTTTTCTGATTAAATTTCAAACCCCCATTTTTGAGTCAGTAAAGGAAAAATTAATTTTTGATGCGAATTATTTTTTTAGATTTTTTTGTTGTAACATTTTTTTTATGTCGTTGGGAACCCTTTCCTTTTTTTGTCCCAAAAGATAAATTCATGAAAAAAAAAAAAATTTTAATTTTAATTTGAGGAAAAAATTTTCCCCCTTTTGTATATGGGTAAAGTTGAAAATAAAATTGAGGTCGGTAACAAAATCTGCAAAAAAAAAAAAGAAGGTGACATATTTATTTATTATAAACTAACTAAATTTTTTTATTTAATTTTAATTTTTTTCTTCAGAATAATTATTTAAATTTCTGAAATACATCTTTTTTACAAAAAATTTTTACAACTACATTCGAAAAAATTTTTTATCAAAACATTTGGGGACCCTTTATTCAAAGGTAGAATTTAAAAAAATTTTTGTCAGCCCTTTTACAAAATTTAATACTAAATTTGCAGGGGAGGGATGGTACCCTTTTTGTATTTAAAATTTATTATTTTTTAAAAATGTTTTCAGTTTTATTAATTGTTTAAAGAAAACATTTTAAAAAATGTACATCCCAAATTTAAAAAATCTGAAAAAATTTTTGAGTGGAGTAAATCAAAATTAAAAAAAACAACGGTATACATTTTCCTTATTTTTTTTTAATAATTTTTGATATTATTTAAAAAAAACTTGTTTTTAAATTTTTTAAATTTTGATGTATTTTGATAAGGGGGAAAAAACCCAAAATTTTTGAAGAAAAACTACGTTAAGGGGACAAATGGCACAAAAAAGAATATTTGCCAATAGCGTTGGGAAATTGCAAAATTCTTCGATTTGCTGTTATATACATTAAAAAAAGGGGAAAAATTATTTTTTCCATCAAATTTATAAAAAATTCTTTGGAAAAAAAAACAACCGTATTTACATGCACATTTAACCATTTGACTGGTTACTGACAGAATTTTTCGTTAATTGTGTATTTGAATTAACCCTTTTTTAATTTAAAATTTTAATTTGTGTTTTTGTATTGCATTCTGGTTTTTTTTAATTTTTTTTTTTACTGTGTAAGAAAGTCAGTTTCTTTTAAATTGAACCTTGAAGGGGAAACCCTTTAACCTTATTTTTTTTTATAAATATTGTAGTTTTTTATTTTTATTAACGTTTTAATTTTTGTGATTATAAAAAATTAATTTCTAAAGTTTTATTAATACTATTAATATCCAAAATTTTTTAGTGTGTTGTATAAGGGAGAATTTTAGATTAAAAAATGTAAATTCATTCCCCATATTTTGTGCTGGGGTATAATGGGGTTCGTTGAAAATAAAAAGTTAAAAAATTTCTAATTTTTTAATACTGGAAAATATACTTTATTGGGGTATCCTACTCACTTTTATAGGGTTTTCAATTCTAGTTATATTAAACATAATTATAAATACAGTGTTCAAACGAAAAGTAAAATAAGGGCTTTTTATTCTTTGTTTTAAATTTACGATAAGATTTTAGAAAATCTCAAACACATTGGTTTTTAATTAAAATGGGTCAATTTTTGATGAATTCAAATTTTTTGTAGGAAAGCAAAACAATCTATCTCAATTATCTTCATACTTCCCTTACTTAATTTAAGTATATTTTTTACAAAAATTTTAGAATGTCTGAGGGAGGACTTAAAAAACTATCTGGTGTCCAACACAAAAGAAAGCGACTCGAAAAACAAGTCCACATTAAAAAACAAGCTGGAAGTTTACTGAAGTACTTACAAGGCCCCAGAAAAAAGGAAGACGGTATAGAATCGGAATCTGTTTTAGACTGTCATGAAGAGGATGTTGCAGTTGAAATAAATTAAACCGATAGTGGCACTGCTCTTATAGGAACTTCTCCAGACAAAACCAACGATCACGATACTTTAACAATGATATTTAGCTCAGATCCAGGAACTTGACCAGCTATTCTATCAGACGCCGATAGATGTCTTTTGGTGAAAGAAGGACCCCCTAAGAGCCATTGACAGAATATAATTTTCCTCATGACGCCACCGGTCGAAAGTTTAGCTCATATTATTATACCAGAATTTTAAAAAACGGTGAAAAGGTTATGCGTAAATGGTTAGTTTATTCCATTAAAAAAATTCTGTATATTGTTTTTGCTGCAAGCTTTTTGGCGGTGTCGTTAGTTCTCTTTCCACAGAAGATTTTAAAAGTTTGGAAGCACATCGTTGAATTTTTAAAAGAACACGAAACATACAAGAACCATAGTCAAAGCCAAAAAAGTCTTGGATTGAATTTAGTCAGCGATTACAATGCTGTAAAACAATGGACAGCGACTCTCAAAGACTAATTATTGCGGAGACTAATTATTGGTGCGAGGTGATTCAACACATTGTAGCAACATTAAAAATGCTTGTCCAAAATTGTTTAGCCCTTTGTGGTAAGAGTGATAAACTATGCGATTCCAGTAATGGTAATTTTTTGCAAACAATTCAACTACTTGCTAAATTTGATCCAATAACGGAGGAACAGGTTCGAAGAGTGCTAAAAAATTAAGAAACTAAAGTACATTATCTAGGGAAAAATATTCAGAACGAAATAATTTCACTTTTACATGAGAGCATTAAACTACAAATTGTTCATAAAATTAAACAAGCCAAGTATTATTCGATAATTTTAGATTGCACCTCTGATGCTAGTAAGATCTAGCAAATGACCTTTTTGGTAAAATATGTATGTATTGAAAAATTTAATTCTAATAAAGTTAAAGTTAAAATTATAATGAGAGCTTTTTAGGTTTCCTTCCAGTTGAAAGATCGACTGGAAAAGAACTTTCAAATTTAATAGTTGAAAAACTTAAAAATTGGGGCTAAATTTGCTAGATATGCGTGGGCAGGCCTATGATAACGGAGCCAACATGAGAGGTGAGAAATCAGGGGTACAATCTAGAATTAGGACGTTAAATCCACGAACAAGCTATGTACCATGCAGTAGCCATTCTTTAAATTTGGTCATTAATGACATGGCAAAAGCATCATTAGAGGCCTGTAATTTTTTTAATATAGTTCAAAAAATTTATTAATTTTTTTCATCATCACCTTTTCGTTGGGCCATATTATTAAAATATATAAAGGACATAACTTTGAAACCTCTAAGTACAACTCGTTGGGAAAGCCGAATAGAGGCTATTAAACCCTTAAAGTATCAATTAGGAGGCATTTATGATGCTCTGTTTAGTATTTATAATAATGCTGAAATTGACAACTCTATAAGAGATGAGGCCTCTGGATTATTATAAATTCTATTACACAATTTAAGTTCTTATGCTCCATCACTATTTGGTATAAAATCTTAAATTGCATAAATCCGATAAGCAAGCTATTGCAAACAAAAGATTACGGTCTACCATCCGCTATGGAACTCTTTAAGAAATTGTAAGGATTTTTTTAATGATCTTTTTTTTTTTTTCGATCGGATGGGGCTTTTGCTGAAATGCTCTGTGATGCAAAAGATCTGGCCGACGAAATTGATATCCTGAAATTTTGATACGCAAGCCACGTCACAGAGTTCGTCGCAAAAATGTCAATTTTGATTACGAAGCACGAGATGATCCGGTGGAAGATCCTAAATTAAAATTCAAGATAGAATTTTATTTTTTTACAATTGACCCAGTAATTAATGCCTTGGAATGCAAATTTAATTTAATGAGTACCCATAGTAATTTTTTTCAATTTTTATATAATATATATGATTTAAAAGATACCCCTAAAAATTTAATAATTATAAACAGTAAAAATTTAGAAATGATGTTGACAGATGGAGAATCAGTAGATATAAATGCGCTTGTGATCTAGCAGATGAGATGTCAGTTTCAGAATTATTAGGCGAAAAAGAAAGCCCAATGTATAGAAATTTTAAATTTTATTCCAGTTTTAGAATTTACGCCCCCCAAATCTTGCCATCGCATTAAGAATTTTACTTTCTTTGCCAACAAGTGTAGCAAGCGGAGAGAGACGTTCCTCAAAATTAAAATTAATTAAAAATTTCTTACGGTCTTCAAGAGAGATTAAATGGTTTAACTACATTGGCAATCGAACATGAAATAGCTGAACAAACTGATTTGAAGGAATTAATCAGAAAGTTTTCAGAGTTAAAAGTCAGAAAAAAACCACTTCTAATTTTTTGTTTAATTTGTTATTTGTTTTAATTTTTAATAAACATATATATACGTATACTGTTATGTTACTTTTTCTTTGCAAGAACTATTCAAATTTTATAGGTGTGTATTTATGAACAATTAATATATTTCTTAAAAATATTTTTTATACGTTGTGGAGAGGGGTGGCATTTTTCATTTTTGTCCGGGGGGGGTGCAAAACCGCTAGAGCCGGCCCTGTTGCCGAGTGACTGGCTCGTCACCATATGCGAGTCACTAAGGTTGATGAGTTGTGGCATTAGCTGCATGGGCATCTGTACCTGTACATGCCATCTAAGCCCTGTTTGACACAGTGCCCAGGCGAATAAGGGCTGTTATTACTGCCAGGGGTGGTGGTTCTGGGTGCTGATTTCTCAGGATCTATGCATCCAAATTTCTTGAAAATTTAATCACTTGTTATTTCTAGTATAATATATTTGTCTAATAAATATAATTTTGTTATCTGCATTTCTTCCTGGTGCAGAAATTTTAATGGCCAATAGTGTACGAAATAAAATGCACAGGTAGGTGATACTGGGATCACAAATATATAAATATTATTTGTATACATATATATGAGTAAATTATATTAAAATTATTTAAATTTTAAGAAAAAATACAATACATTTTTTTCAAATTATCTTAGCATAAAGTGAACATAACTTGTTGATTTTTTTAAAAATTATTTTAGGTGAAATTCTTCTAAGTGTGTGTGTGGAATAGAGTTCTCCGAAAACACGTAATAGCTTAAAAGGGCGTTGAAAAAGTTTGAAGACCACTGTGCAACGTTTAACTTGGGTTACCCGTGTTCAACGCATAAGTTCTGGCCGGGTTTTTGAAACGTGACCTTGAAAATTGGAAGCCTGCGATATTTGATCGAAAATAAAAAAACAACTCAAAGATGCATTTTTAACCTAGAAGCCATTGATTGGTTGGTGGTGTCTTTTTACCTTACGTTACGCAATAGAAATGATGCTAAGTGAATGGAAAGTTGAAAAGAAAAGAAAGCGTCGCACTTCCTAGAACCTGCGCCAATGAATTCTGCGAATGCATGTTCTTGGGATGAGTTCCCATAATGCGCTAGATTAACAAGGCGCCGTCACTCCCAGCGCCGACGTTTCATTTATTGATTCGATGATGTCACCCACTTCCTATTTGGGGGTGTAAAAATGGGGCGGAAATTGTCGCAATTTGAAACATCCGAAAGGCTTCTCAATTGTTTTTTCTTAAGATACTCTGTTTCTTCAAAAAGTTCTTCTCGTACCCCTCTCATCAAACGAAATGAATGTGCCTTGTAATCTTATTAGTTCTGATTTGATTGAATATTTTAAAGAGGGAAGAAAACTTCAATTCCAGGATCATAATTACGAGCCCATATCTCAAACAGGTTGTATAAGGAGACCTTCCTTACTTATTGAGTAATATATATTAATTTATCTTATTCATATATATAATAGCTTCAAAAACTTGTATTTAAAATGTTACGCATCGCGATAATACTCTTTATGTGATTCTTTAAATGGAAAAAGGAAAAAGTTTCTAAAAATCGAAAAAAAAAAAAGAGAGAAAAGAAAACGACATGAAACGTTGGTAAAGATGAATTGAACACATCTTGTTTTCATTTTTGTGCCGTTTGGAATAATGAGTATTTTTTCAAGATTTTTATAATATTAAAAATTTTAATGAGAAAATAAGTATTGCTGACACAAAATAGATATTTAAGGCTACACGGGATTTTTTTTCAAAAGATTTCTTTGGAGACAGTAATGTATGTATTGTTTCCAGGCTGTATTGTTAATTTGATTCTGAAAACAAAGAGTCAATTTCGCAAGATATTATTTTCAAATTAAAAAAATAAAATAAAAACTTTTCTTCCTTTAATTTTTTAAAAAACACTCAATTTTTAAGTTTTTTTTTAAAAATTTGTAAATATTTCTGTTTCTTGGATTATTGGGAACAAAAATTAGTATGTAGTGGAAAAACTCTGTTTTTCTCCTTGAATTTTAATAATTATTTCTATAGCTATACCTGGAAAAAACACGAAAAATTTTGTAAAAAAATAACAAGAGCTCTCAGAGCTAAATCCTTTCTAGATTTTACAGGACATACATATGAAAGAAGAAGGAACTTCTACAGAAAATGTCAAGACTGTCTGAAACAATAAATGGGGACCGCGGTAGCCCAGTGGTTAAGGTATCGGATCATAGCAGGCATGTCAGGAGTTCGAGCCCACTACCACTAAAGACCCGCCATGTAGGGCAGCCATGCACGTTAATTCTGTCGAGAGCTCAAACGTCCTCCCATTGGTATGGTGTGGTAGTTAGAGGGGGGGTGCCAGCTCAGGTGTCGTCCTTGTCACTTGACCATGGTTCAAAATGACGAAGTCCGTCGCCAAAAGCCCTCGTGTAGCTGAACAGTGCGACGTTAATCTTCACTCACTGAAACAATAAAAAGCATTAGGGAATAGAAAAAACATCGTCAAAAATAAGTCTGAGAAAAAAACACATTTTAAGTTTGTAAAGGCATAAAATAAAAACTAATAGTGCCTTTAAAGCTCTAATTTTTTTTAGAATGATGTGTTTTACACAACTTATGCAATATATTAAAACACTAATTTAATTAAGTGTCATTGAAAGTATTTTTACTTACTCAAAATATGTTTTTGCAAAATATCGATTTTGCATTTATTACGAAAATAGATTATTCAGCTTAAAGTTAACATAATATTTTCACAAAAGTTTTGAAACATTAAACAAAAAAATAATGATATAAATTAAAGTTAGAAAGCCATAACACCTAATTTTTTTTCCTATAATCAGTAAAATAGGATTAATGCTTTGATAATAAATTTGTTGAAAGGCAATTAGCATATATAAATGCGTTTCTAGAGCTTTTAATGTTCCACCATTCAAGTCAGACACACACACATTGCACTCACGGCAATCAACACAAGACTCCTAGAAGCAGCATTTTCTTTGGAAAATTCTTCCTAAATCATTGAATGTTAAGCTTCATTAAAATTTTTAATCAGATCTCTGACACATCTGCTCAGTAAATGCTAATCGTTGGTAAATTGGTAAGATTTTGGGCAAATATTCTTTATTGGTTAGTGTTTTATCCCAAATTTATGATCATCTAGTTTCCTTCCACGTGCTAATGCTGACTGTTTGAAACACCAAGAATCTACATTAGAAGGGCACTTCATATGCCACGGTTTTTGATCTGTAGATATGCAGTGAATAAATTGCTGTTTTCATGGTCTTTGCATCCCCTTTATTTTGCATTAGTTTAGTATCTTGTTAGTTTTTTTTATCGTCATCTTTTTCAAACTACCGTACTTCTTTCCTTCCAAAGTTACACCTTTTATATACTCACCAATCTTTCATTAACTCTCCTCATCTTTTATATACATGGATAAGGCATCCTTAACCGGCTGGGTGGCGTGGTTGGTTTGTCGCTGGCCTTCCGTACCCAAGGTCCAAGGTTGCGGGTTCGACCCCAGCCCAAGTCGGTGGATTTTCATGGTGCAGAAAATCGACAGAAGCCATGTCGTATGATTATACGACATGTAAAAGATCTCTAGAGTGTCTGTTTGGCTTGGATGCTCTAGGCAAACTGGGCGTCAAAATTACCTGAGGCGATTGGTATCCGCCTATATGGCACCGCACTAAAAAGTGATGCCAGCTTCCGGGGATGTACTAGGTCTGCAATGGCTTATGATCAATTCGCCGCCCATTAGAAATAAAAGAAATATTTTAATAATTTTGAATATAATAGAGAGATATAATAGAGCTCGTATAATAGAAAAATGCTTTAAAATGAAAACTATAAACTAAATATGCCCCTATCAAATATCAAATGTCGAGACTGAAACCCACATAAAAATTTAAATATCTTAAAAATTATCTGGTTATCAGATCTAAAATTTGTGGAGCCAAGTTTCCCAATTATATAACCTTTATGAAAAATAAAAAGAAAAAAAAAACAATATTTTTGTCTCTTTTAGGATATTGTGTATTGTAATGATTTCCCACAGCTCTTGGATAACTATTTCAGTATGAAAATCATCAAAAAAATTAAAATAGTATATTCTTTTACAATTCAATAGCTAAAGGGTCCGTAATGATTTCGAGTCTCTTTCACATAAAATAAGGACATAACTTCGCCCGCTAGAGAAAAGTCCTATTGCAATCGTGAGTAAAAAGGGTTCACTCTCGGTAATTCCTCACCGAGTCTGAGTGAGTTCGCTGGCTCCAACTTCGCCGTACTCTTTCGCACTCTCTCCCGTTCCCTGATCTTCCAAGCCAGGAGACCGCTGTACTTCGCGGGCTCGTTATCGCTTTTTTTTATCGCTCAAGGGACGTCCAAAGGGGTCCCTTCAAAATCCAGTCTCTATTCCAGACTCTCTCGCCCTTCTTATATCCTCTCTATTTCTCTTAGTCATCCCTCTCTGATCTCTTTGTTGGCCTCAATCCGTCTTGTTCTTTTGCCGCCTTCCGATCTCGGCTCCCTTGATCTCTTACCCTTCTGCCGCGCCAAATCGGTCTCGTTTCCTGTTCCCAAGTCCAAGAGGCACCAAGGCTGGGTGCACATTAGTACGTTCTCAGACGCGCCGTCGTCACCGAAATGCGGGAGAATGAATACACAATGTTAAGGTGCCTCTTTTCAACAGTCAGCTTTTTCATAACATTTAAATATGTAATCTCATTTGGAAATATATTTATAATACAAAAATAATATTACTAAATTGATCTCTTTTTACATCAAAGAAGAAGAAAACATTGAAATAATTCACTTATCACTGACCTAATTCACCAACTTTAAATATTCCGAAAGAATTTTTATAAAATGCCTTTTCGATACTTCAATCATTAATAACACAATTATTTATAAGAATATAATCACCAGATAGTATTACTAAATTTCTCTTGATGTATGAAAAAGGAAAAAAAAATAATCTGAAACCACATCTGTTATATTGATTTAACATGATGATTCAGAAAAACGGAATCAAAATTTACAATAAACAAGACAAATGAACCACTAATTTTTTTTAATTCTGGGAATGAGGTTGATTCATGTGACGTCACGATCACGTGATGAGGATGGCACGTGAATATGTTTTGGTTTGTTTCCCGTTTAACTCTAACCTAACACTCCTTTTGGGTACTATTTTGCTCTTGCTCTTTTACATTATAACTCGATTACAGTAAAAGATCAGATGATTGTATAGGAAAAAAATCTTTTTTTAATATCCCGGTAAAATAATTCAAGTGTTTAGTAAACATGGATAAGATGATGAAGCATATATATATATATATATATATATATATATATATATATATATTATATATATATATATATATATATATATATATATATATATAATTTTACATTCTTTTGGGAAACAAAAATTTTTGAAAAGCATTCGCTACAGAAATGAAAAAATATTTTAATTTAATACAGGTTCATTAATGTTTATACTTGATGATAAATTAAATATCACATTCAAACATTATAGAAATGCAAATTACCATTTACTTTTTATAAAATTATAAGTAAAAAAATTATGCAACATTTTTAAAGCCTTTATTCGCAGCACCATTTTAGTAAAAAGATATTATTTATCGAGAATTTCATTCTGAATGTGGTAAAAAATTAAGGCATCAAAATTTTTTAATTAAATTGTGTATATTATAGAAGTTAAATTTTTTGTGTGTATATATTGAATATAAAAGTCCTGTTCTCTCCTGCATGATCAAAATAATAAGTCATTTTTGAATCCATGATTCTTTTACACAAAAAAATAAAAATTATAAAATATTTGTGTGTGTGGTGTATCTATTTATTATATAGTATAGAGATTTCTTAACACAACATCTGTTTTTCAGAATTTGACTGGTATAAATTTGTCACACAGATGTACAATTTTTTTTTTACTATGGATAACATTTATTGGTATTTGCACAAGGGTTATCAAAATGTAAAATTCATTAATTTTGATGATAAGTTTCACATATAGACTATACACATATTATTGAAATACAACACACAGTGTATTGAAGAAATCTATGCAACCCCAGCTGAAATGTATTAAGCATAAGAATACTCTGGATTTTAATTTTTACATAAGTATTAAAGTCTAAAAGGTTCAACTGTATTGATACTATCCTGCTTATAAATGTAAGTCCTGAATAAATTTGTTGTATTGAGTTATTTACAAATATTGACCCAAGAAGTGTACTTAGATAAGTTCTATGAGATTTATCAGTAATTAAGATCATGAAACCAAATATGATTTTACATACAGACATTTGATTCTGTAGGATATTTACTTTCTAAAAGCAACAGAAATATACGAAATTTTAAACTAACCTTTTTCAATTCTCTATTTACCCTTAAATGAATAACTTGACAAATTGCTGTTCGCAATAATTTACATTAATGGAAAATTCAGTAAAAAAAAAGTATAATTTCAGAAAAAAAATTTCAAGATTATTTTTAATGGGTTAATTGTCCAAAATCACTAATATTTTTATGTAACGTGTGTTGAAAGGGCAAATTTGGAGCACTTGTATATTATAATATCGACTAATTTCTTCAAATCATAAAACCGCCAAATGCTGCGATGTGCAACCAATAGTGGAAACTGTTCATGATCATGTTTGAACACAGTAAATATAGTGATATAATTTTTTTTAAAATTCGGATGTCTTTTTGCTTGGCGAAATTAGTTGGCAGATTAATACCTATGTTCCAAATTTCGGAATGGTATGAGTACTGATTTAACATTTCTTAGAGACAAACTTTGAAGTAGTTAATTTTATATTTGAAGTGTTAATATATTTTCAAACATCAAACTTCAGAGCAAGAATTCTGAATCTATTTTCTTAATGTTGTTTCATTTTCAATTTTTTTGTATCAATATAATTATATATAAAAGGATACTTAGATGTGCATAATCAGTGATAACGAAATAACCTGTCAATATATACATTAATCCAAATAAGTTTAAGTTTGGATGAACTGAAGTATATTTAACACTATACATACAATAACTGGTAGAAATAGGTATGCATTAAGTGTTGGTATGTCCAGTGTAAAAAAAATCAAATATTCCCACTAAAACAGAAGATAATGCTTCGTATATTTTAGAGGAACACATTGTAGGAATTTTGTAATTAGTGTGAAATTCAAAAAAAAAAGTCTCCTGCTTTTGCTTTTTAGTTCCTGTGTCACACAGCTGGTTGTTTTTCTCTTGAAGATCTAATTAATTTTAAAGAACAGACAACCCAATTATTTGTTTGTTTACTATTAATTGCCTGTGGTGGTGTTTAAGAATTTAAAAGTTTTTATGTCATAAACCTAATGAGATAAATAAAGTGAGAGAAAACTTCCGAAATTCTGCATAATTTGACCTTTATTTAGCTATTTAATCTGTGATTTAGGAGAGGATTTTCTTTAATTTTTTTTTTACAGTATCATTTTATTTGCTTGGGTTAATGATATTTAATACATTTTTTTCTTGTAAATAAATTGAGAAGCCATTTATAAGGTTTCCAGATAATTTTATTAGATATTATCAATAAGATAAAAATTGAGATATAATAACTGAACAAGATATTATGCACGTTAAATATTGGCAGTTAGATCCTCGATTTGTTCTATATTTGTCCTTATAGTATAGTGTTACATTCATAGAGTCTGCTTTATTTACTTATAGTGTCAATAAATAATGCATATTAAAATGAGTATGATTATTGGATAAAACTGTCCGGTAAGAATTTTCTGCTTCATTATACGAGAAATTTTCATGAAAACAATTTAATTTGTTCTACTATAAAATAATTTTATTAAAAAGCCTATTTCTTTAAGCATGTTTTTTAATTTATTTTAAAAAAAGTCAAATTCATTTCTTTCTGAATATTGGAAACAGGCATTTCTAAAAAAATTCAACCCTTTTGAAGGGTAATAATTACAAAGGAAGTCAAAAAATAAAACATACCAAATGTTTGTTTATAATTAGATTATTTCAGATATCCCAAACCTGTAAATGATGTTAAAAACAATTTCATTTCTATCACAGAAAAATTTCCCTAATTATTAATCAAAAACTTTCATTATTAACCAACTATTATTTATACACTCTGCTCTCAAAAAGTATAAATCTCTTGTTAAACATTAGAAATAGGTATGAGAATTTTTAAATAAACAAAAATATCCATGTTATTGTCAATAACAAATATTATTATAAATCCATTTCCAAAATTATATTTACTTGCATTTCATGTTTCTGAATGTTCCATGCTCTTCTATGAGAAATTATAGAGATAGTATTTCTAAAAACATTAAATATTTGTAGCTGGTAATTACTAAGGGAATCAGACAATGAAAGATATAAACATTAACATTTCAAAACGGGACCGTTTCATATCTACATGTTTCTTATAAATTACACTATTTTATGAATTTATGTGGAGTGATACACTATGTACCAATAAGTAATTGGACACATATGAGAAGTTTTTCCAAATTCAATGGTCTATATTCTATACTGTAAATCATTCTAGTGCGTAAATAAGCATAATAAACTACATGAAGACAAAGGACTTATTATAAGGATGCTAAAAAATAATCTAGAACTATTAATAAATATATAAACAAACTGCAAGTAGCCGCCGGCTTTGCATACTAACACCAAATGACAAATATACTAAACTGAAACAAATTTATGCTTAAAAATTACGAAAAATACTTAATACCTAATTATTAAAAAAAGATAATGCAAAAATATAATAAAAATAAATAAAATTTCAGAAATACGCTTCACACACAAGAAGTAAACATATCAAGCATACAAAATTTACACACTATTCAAAGCGCGGGGAAATGTTAGTATCCTCGTCACGTGATTCCGAACTGGCGTCTCACTGTCGTGAAGCAACCTCATAGTAATGAAGGTTGTGCAATGTCTCGTTCCGGAAATGGAAGCTCTGTTATGAAAAAAATTTCGCGTCAACAACATTATTTCGATTTAGTCTAAAAATATAACTTTTTGAATCAATTACTCTTAACTATAACTATGGATACGTATATACAAAACAATTTCATTGAAATCAAAATAACCTAGTTTTCTTTTAACTCGGTAGTCATTTCTGTTACATAATGGCTACTCATTTATGGGAATTTATTTATAACACACTTAATCTATATATATATATATATATATATATTTACAGAGATGTACCTTACAGAAAGCACTACTGTATTTGTATATTATTTTAAGTCTTAAAAATATATACAAAATAATTCGAAATTTAAAACATAATTACCTGTTGCTATTTCAAACGAGCTAAATTTAAAAGATTCAGTGGAGCCAATTTTTTGAATTAGAGTCTGTTGATGGTAGAGATCACAAGAGCTTGTTTTAACTTCAAGTAACTACTCAAGAGTAAAATAAAACATCTGTAGCTCGCTATCTTTAAAAACATTCTATTGCCTCTGTCTCCTCTTTGGTTAGCTGCCGCCGGATATTTTATGGGTGTCCAGAATGTCCGTAGTGACCCAAGTCCGAGACGGGGAGAAAGTTACAGATGATGGTATACAAATTTCATGATTTAACATGTACCGCGGCCTCGAACCCTTCAAGGTTCAATTTAAAAGTAAACTGACATTTAACGTACACAGTAAAAATAAGAAACATTAAATGAAATACCAGAATCA
>BMAV01015240.1:0-65959 GCA_019973955.1 Trichonephila inaurata madagascariensis
AACATTTTATTCGTTAATTCGGGGTTATTCTTTATATCGCGGTTCAAACAAAATAAAAATTATTAACACTTACCTTTTTAAAATTCTATAGTAAGCATCTACACACACACAAAAAAAAAATATAATCGTAGTTAGAAATTACACATATTTTAATCAACAACTGAAAATACTATTAGTAAGATGACCAGTTTTTTTACAATGAAAAGGAGGATGAAAAATTTAAGAAAAAAAAATACAACGCAAATATATGAAATATTTTATTAATTCACACAAAAATACGTTAATTACGCTTACATTTTCCTTTTACCATTTACTTGAATGATTTCTTTTGTCAATATATCATTTTCTAATACATCGAAAATTTCGGAGCAAAAAAATATACTTCATACTAAATTTTTCGGTAAGTGCTGCGGCCAAAATATCAACATTTAATCTTGCTTTCTCACTAGTGCACAAATCATTACCAACTGAAAAAACTCTTTCAAAACTGCTGCATTAGTTCCAGGCAGTGGCATAACGTACACCCCCGCTTGGGGAGGGGGGAAGAGGACAAGATTCTAGGAGGTTCAACGTCTGACTGAAATCAAATACGTATTTTTAATCAATTCATAAAATATTAAAGGCAAAACCTGAGTTTGCAGGGGGACCCTCATATTCTCCGTTGCGCCACTGATCTTGGGAGAGAGGTCAAATCTGGTGACCGTTAAGCTCACCCCCTTGGTTATCTGCGAGGTAAGCCATGTGTGTGATTGAGGTAGTTTCGCGAAATCAGGATGATATGGGGTATTGTTCCATTCTTAATGAACGCAACGGTACGCATAATTCTAATACTTCTCAATTTCCAAAAATTGATCCGAGTCATATTAGAGTTAATATCGTGGTCCGTATTACAGTAAATGTCTTCTTAGGGAAACATGAAGGGTCCAAACACCTTTGAATACAATCCACACATTCATTTTGAGTGTGTCTCGTTGCCATTCCTGCAGTGTTGTGGTGTTGTTACTCATGCCACTTGTCTGACATAGTCAGATCGAGGCCCACGAAATTCATCGTGGCAATGGGCTAGTACGCCTGTCGTTTTGGCTTTTAGCCTTGAGCACCATACAGGTGACAGTACGATTTAGCTCGGAGAAATTCCCGAAGGAACAATAGATGGCGACACCACCTATCTCCACCTCCACAATTTAGGCACGAAACTGAATTGGAGGGAAATTTTCCCCAGTTTCCTGTACTCGTGATTCAGCCCACAACACTTTCGGACCCACAGATTTAACGAGCACGTGCTCCGCGTGTACTCGGAGGATATTTGGCGGTACGGGCATTGAACCCAGGCCTACCGGTCCGGAGTCCGGTGCTCTAACCACTAGGCTACCCACTGCCTTATTCCTGCAGTACATTAGGCTACTCGTCAACCCAATTCCTGCCAGGCACGCTATTCCGCTTAAGCACGCTAGACGCGTGCCTAGTGCACAAAAGATTCGGAGGTGCAAAAAAATGCAGGAAAAAACGAGAAAAAATTAAAAATTACAACGAAAGTACCACAAGTTGGGGAATCATGAGTGAAGCATTTTTGCGTTTAAGAGAGTAAAGACTGAAATGAGATCAAGTACCTTAGAAAAAGAAAAGTTTAACAGTTTGATGCAGTTGAACAGTTTGCTATGCATTCAAAAAATCATAAGTATATGAAAATTCTATGATAAATATTAAGTATTTTTTGCGTTGCGCACGTTTTTTTCTAAAATAGTAGTAGCCTCTGATGTATAAAACTTTACAGAATTATAAAACGCATCATACTCTTTAAGCCGTACCTAATTTTAGTATTACATATCATTTGTATTTCAAAATATTTGTAAAACATTGCAATTTTTTAAATATTTTTAAAAAATGTATTTTTTTTATTTATTAAAATATGTAAGTTATTATTCTATTTATATGAAAATAGCTACAGTGTAATGCGAATACATTTAACTTTAGTAATAACCTTATAGCTAGTATATATATATATAATTAAAGCTACTATTTTAGAAAATAGCATGAGCGACGTAAAAGTTAATAAATATTTCTTATAGAAAAGTTTCTTATTTTCATATGCTTATAATTTTTAAAATTATGATTATATATTTTAAACATTTTATACTTTTCTGAAGCCGCACTCCTTTATAAATAATGAGAAAAAAATTCGAATTATTTGATTTAAATTTAAAACAATTATACCTGTTTGAAAATTGTTTATATTTTCAGACCTCTAGAGAATATTAATACCCCTGAGACGCCTTAAGTGATAGACCTCAGATTTTGTAGCTCGGTCAAGTTATAGACCTCGACACTTGAGTTGGCGCTCAACCTTCCCACAACTTCCACATCCCGCTAATTTCTTAGAACTTTCCGTCTCGACATATTTAGCGTTCTTTAATCCATCCACGCAACGTGGAAAGCATACATACGTATATGTACTAAAACTTATTGCATTTTTATTCTTATTTTCTTAAATACGAGATTTCGCGAGAGAATGTGTGGGTTATCATTTGAATGCATTTTGTTACAATGTGGCAGAAGTTATGACTTTACTAAAGAGGAGGTTACTGTTAAGTTTTATTGACTTTCTCATCAGAAATGTTTCCGTAATTAAAAGCAAATCGAAAGCTATATTATTGAGATGACAACAGAAAATGGCCTTGAGTGGAAGTGGAATTTACTACCGTAGGTGCATAATTAATTTGAAAAAAAACCCAACTATGGCTACGTCATTGTTCGGCGCCACCGGTACATTATCGTAAGCAAATCAACTTATTGTTTATTAACGATGCATTTATAGAAGTAATACAAGAGCTATTGGCGAAGGACGAGTGACATGCGGTCCAATGATGAGGACGAAGCATGAGTTCTCACTCCAGAGTGAACTATTGGGGAAAAACTTCCTTCAGACCGTTGAGGAACGTGAAGATATTCAGAGATGCAAGTCTAGAATTCAATGTCAGATTCATTAACACGGGAGAGAAAAAAAATCAGAACTTTAACCCTTTATCTACCAATGGTACTTATAAGTACCACTCACACTTTGGTATCCGACTTCGTTCGGAACCGTGATTTTGTAAAAGCGTATAAATGGATAATACTTATGATATTTAATGTCACTTAGATTAGAAAATGTATATAAAATTGTTTTAGGAATAGTATTACTATATAAAAAATTATTTAAGTACAATATATTGACAAAAAATGAACATAAAATGACCCATTTTCAAAATGTTCCCCTTTGGGAAAAATCCTTCTATTATAATAATATTTTGCCTATATATAGCTCAGATTTCTGTACAGAGGCTCAACCCCAGAATTTTTGAAACATATAACTTAAAAGAGGGTTTACCCATGTTTTACGACAACACAGGGGAGAAATTTTAAGGAAAAAACGACGATAATTACTTCAATGGGTTGTAACTCTGAAAAAAATGTGAATTTTTCAAAAATCTTAGTTGAGCCTCTGTACAGAGGTCTGTGCTACATACAGGCAAAATATTATTATAATAGAAACATTTTCACAAAAGGAGAACATTTTGAAAAAAAGGTTATTCTAAGTTAATTTTTTGCCGAGATATTGTATTTAAATAATTTTTTTTGTCAAAATGTCCTTAAAACAATTTTATACATGTATTCTAATCTGTGACACTAAATATCATGAAAATTATCCATTTATATGCTTTTTTAAAATCACGGTTCCGAACGTAGTCGGATACCTTAAAATTACATAGAATAACCATTTTTACGAATACTCTGACGATACTTTGCAGGAACGTTCTTTTAAATCCCCTCTTCCAAGATATTTGGCAGCATGGGTTTTATGATGGGTATCTTAGCAAAGAAGGCGAATAGTTTTGTAGAAGAAATTGCGTTTCCAGCGGATTGCGAAGATCGTCATTTTTGTCCAGAAAAAATAGTTAATGTTGAAAGGTCTTATTTTTTTTGTATGCTAAAGAAGACCTTAGAAAACGATTCGAGTATTTATTTTAATGTTATCCATCTCAGTACTGGTGAAAGCAAGCATATCCGACAAATAAACACAAGCTTTTCTGTATTATTGAAATACACTCAGAGTATCTGACAATATATGCTGACAAGAAACTTCCCATTTCAACGATGAAGGAGGGAGAACGAGATAGTTTATTAACATAGCACAATGGCGCACAAAAAGGGGTGCCCTTTAGAAGCCCGGGACCCCCAAACCCCTTTTTGATTATTTTTCCGATTGATTATAATTCTAAGTATATAGTACGTAAAATTTAATTGAGTATTTGTTATTAATGATTAATTTTATAAATTAATGCTAATTATTTATTTAATAATTAGTTTTTTACTGTTTTTGTTTCCGAAAATCGACAAAATCAAAATTAGCATGATACAAGAATGGTGGACTTGCGACCCTGGACACCCCCCTTGAAAAATTTCTGTGTGCGCTACTGACATAGCACTATAAGGCAACACGAGGGCTATTGGCAATGGCTCGTTTATTTTAGAACCTCTGTCAAATGACAAGGATGACAACACCTTTCTGAGCTTCCACACCACACCAATGGGATAACATGACAAATTTACCGTGCTTTAGCACTTCTACATAGTAGATTTTAGAGGCACTGGGTTGATTGATTGAATATTAACGTCGCATTGTTCAGTTATTCAAGGGCTTTTGGCGACGGACTACGTAATTTTGAACCATGGTCAAATGACGTGGACGCCACCTGAGCTGGCACCCCCTCTCCTAACTACCACACCAACGGGAGGACGTTTCAGCTCTCGACAGATTTAGCGTGCATCGCTGCCTTACACGGCGGGTCTTTAGTGGTACTGGGCTCGAACTCGTGACAAGGCAAGCCACGATCCGATACCTATACCACTTGGCTACCGCGGCCATTAGAGGCCCTGGGACTCTCGAACTCTTAACTCACCGTCCACGAGTTCGAGACCATTACCAATAGATTACCGTGTCCAGCCGATGAATAAGTGAGTGAGTGAAAGTTAACGTCGCACTATTCAGCTACTCGTGGGCCTTGAAGTTTTGAGCCATGGTCAAGTGACGAGGACGACACCCGAGATGTCACCACCTCTCCTAACTTCCCCACCACACCAACGGGAGAACGTTTGAGCCTCGACATATTTATCGCGCATCGTCTCCCTACACGGTGGGTCTTCGGCGGTACTAGGTTCGAACAAATGACATGCCAGCCTCGAGTTCATTACCATAACCATTAGAAAGGTGACCAATTGTCCTCCTTTAGAGAGGACAGTCATTCTTTTATAGGTTCTGTCCTTCCTCGTAAGGTGTCCTACTATTTGTGCTCCTTTTCAATACTTTAAAGCTAAACTGTTAATTCTGTTCTGAAATGCCAGGCCCCAAATTGCTACGTGTCATGTGCCGGTCCAGTATGCATTATCGGAGATAATAATGTATTTTGTACAAAAACGGGCATCAATTTCCACAAAACTATTCAGAAGATTGGTGGTGAACATATTTCAACTACAGAAGTTTGTCTTATTTTGTGAACCATGTTATCCATCAATAAAAGTCCCGATTTGAAGGAAAATTTATTCCTTTAATAATGAAAAGAAAAAGTGTAACGGAAAAATTTACGAAAGAAGTGTAGAATTTTGTATCCAGTATATCGAAGAATGGCTTGAAGCAAATATTACAGGAAATAAGTTTTAAATATATTTTTTTTTACTTCATCTCAAGTAAATTGGGAAGATATAGAAAATTGTGTTAAGTTTACTGAAAGAAATGCCCGATATCAAAATCGATTACAATGGTTTGCTTGAAGATATTATAAAACTGAATGTGTATAATTAAATTCTGATAAACTAGAACAATGCGGAAATCAACATGTTGAAATTGACAAAAATGTGGAAATTCCATTTTCAAAATGTACCATTTACTGAAAATTTAGTTATTCTTCTTGAATTTATTTTGCTGTTCTGGAACTAATGCAGCAGTCGAAAGAGTTTTTTAAAATTTTAATGATGTTTGAAAAAATGAGAAATGAAGGTTGAATGTTGATAATTTAACTGTAACACTCTTACCGTAAAGTTCAGCATGAAGAATATTTTTGCACCGAAATTTCCAATATATTAGAAAATGATATATTCAAAAAATTCAATTGAAAGATACTTATTTAAGGTATTCCGACTACTTGCGACAACTTTTTTTGAAAACTGGGAATATGGGGATTTTTTTTTTATTTTTAAATTTATTTAGTATATTTTAGGGAAAAAATTTTTTAAAATGAAAGCAGAAAAAAAAATTAATTATTATTAAAATGGAAAAAACTAGTAAAAATGTACAAAAAATTACAAAAACGGGGCCCATTCTGTACAAAAATTTTATGAACAAATTCTCAGTTTTTCAATTTTGATTTGTTACTTTATTATTCTTGTTTGAAAAGACCTTCAGGATAAGAGATATTTTAATATTTACAAAAACTAGAGCACTTTATCTTAGTGATTGTACGAAATTGCTTAAAAAAACATTGACTATATTCAAATAAAGGACTGCAAATTTTGAAATAAAACAGTGATTGATAAATCTGAAAATCAAAACACTTCTACTGTTATGCAGAACATAAGCAAAAAATTTCAGCCAATTATTTTCAAAACATTTTGAGCAATCGCTGTCCCCGTTAGAATTTTTCGAATAAAAGCACATTTCGAGTAAAACGCATTTTAAAGTTTGACACCTTGTGTAAAGTTATGGCATCTGCTTTTACTTAAACACTTGTAGTTTTTGTTCTAGTTAATGGGAGATAAAATACTTGGTATTTTTGTCAAGATAATAGGATGACCTATAAAATAAAATCGTAGGCAAAATTTGTCAATTTTTGAAAAAAATCAGGATTTTAGGGTAGTCGGATACCTTAAATAAGTAATTTAAAAATTTAAACGCTCTTTTCATCGTAAAAAAATTGGTCACCTTACCATTAGGCTATCTCTGCTACGCCACTCGATGAGATTGTTGACATTTGTGTAAATCCGATTCTGAACATCTTAAGAGTTTTCGATATTGTTTTATTTCAATGATGCTTCCAACCAAACATCATTATTTTATTAAATTTAGAAACCTTTCACAATCGCAGAGCTGCGTAATTCCATTCGAGTTTTTATTCGGCTAAGAATCCTGTACATAACAATTAAAAAGCAATTTTTTTTTATAGAAAAAAAATACTACCTGTAAATTTTGCTTAATTAATGCTAGATTATTTAAATTAAATTACAAAAAATATTTCAAATAATTAAAAATTACATTAATTTCTTTTTGCCGTTGATTTTTTAAAATTTTTTGCAGCGCCGTTAGATGAAACATAATTAATAAGAAAATGTGAAACTGTGCAAGCAGTTACAAAAGATATATCGTATAATAAACGTCATGAAAATGACAGAAGTTTCTTTCGCAATGTTTACGTTTCAGGAAATAACATTTTTTTTTTTTTCATCTGTTCTATTACGCTGAAAAAAAAGTCTCACTTTCGAATGATTCATTCGCTATAAATAAAAAAACTTCACTTATCTAAGTAAGTAGTTGTAATTCCGAAAGAGGGTCAATGACATATACACACAAGATCATCTCATGAATTCATTTTGAGTTTCGCAACAACCACAGATTCTTGTTACTACTTTATTTAAAAAATTGTATGTATATATATATTCATTAGTTGGCGCACACATTATCTTTTTTAAATGGGCTCCACTCATGAAAATCACATAATAAAGACAAACACGTGTTTTCCATTGAATTCAAAACAGACATTGAACTAACTAATTGTATATTTAGATAAAATTTCAAATTTCATAATTGGGAAATTACGTTCAAATGTTTTTAAAAAATTCTTCAAAAGATTTTAAAATTAAAAAAAATATTTTCTGCACACAGATACTTTTAAATAAAATGCATTTGTCTACCTTGAGCGTTATTGTTGTTGACAGATTTGTACTTTTTAAGAGAAAGTTTCTGAAAAGATCAGAAGTAGGCAACAACGAAGCACACGAACTGATGAGCTGGAAACACATGATTGCTTTTAGCGTGTAACTAACATCACGGGAGTTTTTGAACTGATTGGTTAAAAATACGTGGGGCTATCATTATCATGTCACTATAGCGTCACATGAATTAAGCCCATTATAATATGATGCTTTTGACACGTAACAATATGAATAGATAATATATAAAGCTAAAGATTGGATGAGAAGTTACAAGACAAAATTTTTTTTCTTTCAAATGGTAATTACCAATGCAGACCTAGTACATTCCCCGGAGCTGGTATTACTTTTAGTGTGACACCATATAGGTGGATACATATTACCACGATGTAACTCTGACGCCCAGTTTCCTCCCTAGAAGGAGGCACCTGAGCTCTGACAATGCGAAATTGTACTAGGAGTTTTTTTGCCGAGAGCACCGAAGCCAAACAAGCACTCTATGGATTTTTAACATGCCACATAATCATACGACATGGACGCTGTCGATTTTCTGGATCATGAAAATCCACCGACTTGGGCGGGGGTCGAACCCGCAAATTTCGGCGTACCAGGCCTGACCTCTAACCAACTACAGCTACCTAGCCGGCTAAAGATTGAATAAAACATTCAGTTCCTTTTCATGTTTCTAAATACCACCTCCCCCAAATATTTCTAATACACTCACGTGGATTAAATTAAACTTCATTCTTGAATATTTAGGCAAAGTTATACAGCAAAATTATTGGTCAAGGATTCGAATTTAATGAAAAGTGTAATATTTAACATCATCCTATATTCCAGCGTAAAACACCCATCTACACTTTCAAACTACATTTTTTAAGTTTTATGTATATTCGCCGTGCAATGCGTTCCTTTTTTCTTTCAATTCTTACTATTAGTACACACTCTCCCTGTATACATATATATATTGTTCAAATTTTCAATCATTAATAAAGTACTTTTTATTCATCCACTCAAGTTCAAATACAATTTTTTAAACTTGTAGTGGATGACACTTGATGGTAATACATTTTTTCAAATTGTGATACAGCCCCCCTTTGGTGACAGTATCTTTGATTGTCAGCGTGAGCTAGAGGTGTAGGGTTTTCAAAAGGAATAGACATTTTAAATTCTTAATATGACTTTATTAAGAATAGAACTTAAATGTCTAACAATTTAGATAAATTTAAATAGCGAAAATCTAGAATGAACAAACATACACAATGATAGTTAAACCGAATCGTGTAACTTAGACCACACTTTCTCTAAATAATTATTCAATCCGCCTACTCTCACTTTTAATAATATTACGTCCTAATATCAAATAATCAGTCCTACCTTAATCCAAACTTAACTTTAATCTTTATATAGAGACGTCTGGGAGTGCGTGCATTGGTATGCACCTTGTATTACTGGTTTATTTTCCAGGTAACTTCACGAGTGTCTGTCAATTCACGCTAGTATCTCTTCAAACATAACTTTCCCCAAATTGCCATCATGCTTACTGAAACTTCTGTTCTTTTAAAAGCTATCTTATTTGCATTTCTTGTTCACATTTCGCTTCTTGGGTTTTGGTTGGAAAAGAGTTGCCATTAATCTTGGCCACCAAAGAACCCAGAGGTTATGTTAAAGAAAAGACGCGTGAGCCCGTCACAAAATATTAATTCATTCATTGACTTAAAAAATGAATAAATAGTAACAAACAAAAATAATAGTCCAACACCAAAAAATGGAAATCGCTCATTGTGTTCCATTAACACAATGATTAGCGCGTTGGACTTCTAATTATAAAGGTCGTGGGTTCGAATCCCAACTAAAATGGCCTAATTTCTGAAAATGTGATTTATTTATTACTATACTATTTTATTGAAATAATTAAATTTAATTAATGAATAAATAGTAAAAAACAAACAAAAACTAGTCCAACACCCTATATAGGGAAAAAAATGGAAAATCGCTTTTTATTTTGTCACTTAATATTGTGATTCTGTCATATGTATATACATATGTACATTAATTGTAACTATTTAATAAAAAGTAACTAAAATAAAAATTTTCTTTGTTGACGGAAGTAGGAATTGATTTAATTTTTCTTTTGTATTACTCTTACGAAGAAACCTGAATACTCTTATCTTTTGAGTGAGTGAATATTAACGTCGCACTCTTCAGCTACACGAGGGCTTTTATCGACGGACCTTGTAATTTTGAACCATGGTCAAGTGACGAGGACGACACCTGAACTGGAACCCCCTTCCTTTCCTAACTACCACACCACACCAATGGGAGGACGTTTCAACTCACGACAGATTTAACGTCCATCTGTCCCTTACACGGCGGGTCTTCAGCGGAACTAGGCCTTATCTTTTGAAGTCTAGATATTGTGTGTGCGTGGATAATAAAAACACTGAATGTGTGAAAAATTAAATAACTTATTTAAAATGTCATTTAAAAATGTAGTATATCTAACGATCTAAATGCAACATGGGATGATTATTTATTTACGGAAAAGTGTTGGTGAAAAAATAAAATTGGAGGATATGTACATAAAGATGTAATAGAAGACGTCTATAACGATCTTTTCTCATATTACTCAATATTGAAAGTTCATAAGGTATGTCATTTATTTTAAGGTATGTAACTACCCAAAATTCGCCGTTTTGGTGATAATTTTCAAAATTTCTTTTATGCTTTTATTTTATAGCCCATACATTTAATATTCCAAAAACACTCTATTTTTGTTTCTACGATATTTAGAAGCAAAGTTATAGCATAATTAGTAAACCGGAAATGGAGTTTATAAAACCGTAAGTAGATCCCTACGCAAAATATTTTTAAGATATTGAATTGAAATAATAAGAACATGTTTTATTTTTTTAGTTCTATCTATGATATTAATCAAAAATCTATATTCTCTGTGTGTAACTTGTGTACTTTATTGCTTTTTTATGAGAAAAAGTCATTATTTTTTTTAAAAAATTGTGTTTTTGCATAAAATTTGGCATATTTAAAAAACTTTCAAAAGTATTACAAATCTTTTAATTCCCAACACATATAAGGATGTTATTTACGTACTGTATAAATATTATTTGGATACATTTATTAAAATTTCGTGTAACTGCAATTTTTTACCAAAATTTCACTAAAAACGACAATTTTTATAGTCTATAAAACTCTCCAGGAAACAGCAAGAAGTTTAAAAATGTCGGAATTAGTTAAACATGAAGAGCTAAAAAGATCTTGACCTATAAATATGGTGAGATTAAAAAATGTACAATTATATAGTAGAAATTTTTTTTACTGTATTAAAATCTTTAAATGCATTTCTTAGAAACTATGTTTTTCAATTTTTTGCTTCATGGTTAAGTTCACTACAAGATTTCTTTTTAATACATTGAATTGGAATTTTCAGAAAATGTTTTAAAATTAGTTTTATCTCCAGTATAGACTATAATCTAATCTTCGTGTATATATTTATGTATTTTATTTCCTTTTTTTTAATGAGAAAATAACAGTTTTTTGTAAAAAATTGAGTTCCTGCATAAAAAAAATGACATATTTTAAAAACGTTTAAAAGTATTACAAGTTTTATAGCTCTAAGCACAGATAATGATGTTATGTATGTACTGTATAAATATTATTTGAATATATAATAATTAGAATTTTCAATACAACATTTAACGTAACTGCAATTTTTCACTAAAATTTCACTCAAAATTCCTAATATATCCAGTTATTTTTAATATTGTGGAAATAGTGCTTGGATTCTCAGTTTTATGCCCATTTCAAATAAAAAAAAAGTGTTTATTTAGTTGAAAAATTATATATTTCAAAAAAATTGCTCGGCAGGTAATCGCATACCTTAAAAAAAAGTGTTTAGATATATATATATAATATATATAGGTCTAATCTATTTATGTTCAAGTTTTCTTTATTTTTAAAGAAATCCTTTTTACCTCCTGCGTATAACGTTCACACACACCAGTATATTT
Source organism: Trichonephila inaurata madagascariensis (assembly GCA_019973955.1). Classification (NCBI taxonomy): domain Eukaryota; kingdom Metazoa; phylum Arthropoda; class Arachnida; order Araneae; family Nephilidae; genus Trichonephila; species Trichonephila inaurata. The sequence continues at coordinate 11,988 of BMAV01015240.1, forward strand.
TAATCTTATCTTATCTTTAGTGTTATCTGGTGTTATATATATATATTCGCCACACACAGACTACATAGTAAGTACTTTTCTATACCTGTTATATTCTACGAATGTTATTATGAAACAAACACACATAACTTTTTTTCATAATAATAAAACCACCGATTGATAAGAATTTCAAAATCTGGAAAGCGTCTGATTTATTGAACGAGATGATCCGTGAGTGGTCCAAAAGTCGAGTTTTCCAGATATACACACAGATATGTACTATATTTTTACAGCTGTAATGCTTACCGTAAAATCCAGCGTATAACACACACCTATACTTTACAGCTGCAATTTTTAATTTTTTGGTATATTCGCCGTATAACGCGCACCCTCTTTTTTATGATGAAGCCTACACTGTGCATGTGCAATGCTGTTATGATTTGATGCCATTTATTCGAGGAATTATCCCAGGATTTTGAAAAAATAGTATGCTTTCTACAATCGTCACTCAACCGGTATAGTGGTTAGCGATGATGACTGCGGTGCCGTAGGAACTGGGTTCGAATCCCGGAGAAGACATGGATGTTTGTAAGTGTATAGTGCCTTTGCGGTATGGAGTTACTCTGAATAGCCGTCGAGCCGCAAGTCCTCTCGTGTGGTTGGTGGAAGGGGTAGAGAGGTGGGAGACCCCTGACCCCACCCATAGACGTCCTCCCTCAAAATTGGGGTGGAAACGAGCCAAATCGTACTGTCACCTGTATGGTGCTCAAAGCTACAACTAACGACAGGCGTCACTTAGCCCTTTACCATGATGAATTTCATGGGCCTTGATCTGGCCTTTGCTGATCAGGCGGCATTAGTAACAACAATATAGCCTTCACTCTCAACCGCACTTAGACATGAACCGGTGGTGTTTTTTTTAACAAATATTTCTCTAGTTATTAGTTTACTACTACATAGGTTAGCATTTTCATTATCACGTTTACTTACAATAATATTTAAATGTTCTTTATTTCTAATAGGCAGCGGATTGGTGTTTTACCATTGAAGACCTAGAACATTCCTGGAAACTGGCATCTCTTTTTAGTGTGGCACCCTATAGGCGGATACCAATAGCCGCAGGTAATTTTAACGCTCAGTTTCCTCCCTAGAGGGAGGCACCTGAGCTCTGACGATGCAAATCTGTACTAGGATTTAATTTTGCCGAGAGCACCCAAGCAAAACAAACACTTTAAGGATCTTTTACATGCCGTATAATCATATGATATGACAGCTGTCAATTTTCTGCAACATAAAAATCCACCGACTGGGCCGGGGTCGAACCCCGCAATCTTGGGTGCAGAAGACCAGCGACAAACCAACTACGCCACCCAGCCGGCTTAAGATTTAAATGTAAAGATAAGTAATTATTGTTATCTCTACATAAAAAGGAGAAAAGCGACTCTCTCACTCATCACGAGATCTCTCAACTATTTGGCATACAGACATGAAATCTGGTAAACCTGTTTCTTTTGTTGAGTAGAGATCATTAAGAGCGGGTATTGTCTTAATCGTCTCCCAAGAGTGGTTAGGCAAAATAAATAAATAAATAAATATACTTTCAGTTTTAGAAATTAAGTCCTGTTCTTTTAAATCAAGAGGTGAGGGCTGTAAGAATATTTTTAAGTACATTTGAAAACTAAATTATAAGACTTAGATATCATAAAAAAATACATTATTAAAGGAAGTATATACAGTAGAACGTCGTTTATCCGAACATTTATTATCCGGAGCATCAAATATCCGGACCATTTTTTTCCAACTACATGTACTGTGTATGAATACGTTTTTGAATAGTGCAATGCTCAACAGTTGTTTCGCGTGAGGCTAAAAGTGACGAGAAAATCCAAGGTCAGTGATATTTGGGAATTACAGTTGTGTGATTTGATAAACATCTGCGCAGAATATATTAGGTCAGTTTGTTTTAGACTTCAATGACGATCACAGGGAGGAGATTACCGACTTTGTCCAATCGTTCCCAGGATTTCAAGAATCGATGAAGAAGATGTAGAAGCCTGGATGGGGCATGCAATGCAGAAGACTGTGGATTCCAAATGCTAAATGATGACGAGATTGTGACTTCCGTGCAAGAATCCGACCCTGTCGACGATGAAACGGATGAAGACGAGGACAACAACAGCAACGAAAGTAGCAAGGGTCCATTAAATGCTGACGCGTTTTCTGCGTTAGAGACAGCTTTGAAGTGGTACGAACAACAATCAGAGTGCTTTCTTACTCAACTACTGCTGCTCAAGAGAATCAGAGACCTTGCAGCGAAAAAACGAAGGTGTACAATAGTAGAGCGAAAAATAAGTGATTACTTTCCACAATAAAGGTAAAACTGTGACACTTTGCACCTATTTTGCTTTTTTTTAAGCACGTTTCCCGCATGTGATGATTTTCAATATTCGTATAGTGTTCGGTTTCATATACTGCATGGATCGCATTCGATTATCTGAACAATCGCATATCCGAACTATGTCCGGTCCCAATTGATTCGGATAAACGACGCTCTACTGTATAGTCATACTATATCATGAAATACATAGTAAAGCGAGCTAATGGTTAGTTATTATACATATATAAGTAGGGCATATTGAATGGAGAGGCAGACTTTGAGTCAGACAGCAACAGCTGGCTAAAGTGATCAGTACATATTTCTTTTTTAAAATTTCTGTGGTAAAAACACTGAAGAACTCTCTCGTAATCGTAAGACATTTCACATAAACAACAGGCTGACACAATAGTTACAAGAGGCAAAGTAAACAAATAACCACATAATTTTAGAGATACTTATCACTTTTGCTGCCGATCTTGAGACAGCACCTGATGTGGTGTGAACGATGAAAAAAACCCAATCACGCAATCATGCACCAGCACCTATACTTTAATTTATTGATATGGATTTTATTTGTCTGATTGATTTAATTTATTGATAAATAGTACAATTACGCTAGATATTCGCGTGTCAAACAGTTTAAGGTTTATAAGATTTTTGGAACGATATTTCAATAGATTGTATAGGAAATTTGTGAGAAAATTAATTATAGTTTACTTAGAACTGACTAAAACTATTGTGGCTTTTTAAAAATTATAGGAAAACTAAATCCTTCGAATTTTCAGGTTTAAGCTGATTACTCGGAATTTTTTTAGGCTGCATAATTTAACATTAGCCGACGCACATGAAAGCTGATTATTATTTTAAAGATCAGACAGTTATTACGTTGTTTAAAATGGTGATTCCAAGTATTCTTTCCTTTAATTTAAAAACAAGGAAATAGTGTTTACTACAAATATAGGAATAAGTTATTTCACCACGATATTACTCCTTTTTTTTTCTTCCTCGTCTCCAAATTCTAACAAATCTAAAAATGACTACGGAATCCACCTTGCACTAGCAGAAACGTGCATTAAGACCAGGAGTGGTCACGCGGGGCACAGAGTCACCCCAGGCTCACGAAATCTTTAATTCTGATAAAACTGTTTAGTTGTGTTACCTATAATCTTGTCAATGTCCTCCTATATGATAGTCTTCATGGGAACTAAGATGTATTTGTCACATTTCTCCCTTTTTTGGAGTGGCAAATGTTTTTTTACAATCTTAAGGTACTTGGGGTGATTGAGTTCAGCACGCTGCCACTTTTGTTAACAAAATATTTTCTTTGAACCTGGTACATTTCCCCCCTGTGAACGATTTAGGGTTTTGATTGCTAAATTGCACGACTTACTAGGTTTTATAAATGTAAATGAACAGAATGTAAAAAAAAGAAACGGTCAACCACGATCTGCATTGAATGAAGTTGAAATTGATCAAGCTAGGGAAGAATCTGATGAAATAATGGATTTTAATCATAGTAAGCAAAAGTAAATTTGAGAATGATGAATATGAAACGTTTGAGTTGAAAGAAAATTTTCAGATGCAACCTAAAAAACTCCATCAAGAAAAATATAAAAACCACAAAACACACTGCGCCCTGTCAAAAAGACACAAGCGAGACAAAATTCAAAACGCATCATCAAAGGACAATAAAACTACAATAACTTGAACAAAATATGACAGTTTTGCCTGAAAATATCATTCCAGCAATGTTAGCGAAAAGTGTCTGTGATTTGGGTTTTATTAAAGTCACGCACTTTTGAACTATTTTAGTACAGTTTGAATGGATTTGTTCTCAAATTATCAAAGAAAAATTAAAAAGTCCTTAAAAATAGGTTAAGCATATTTTTTCTTAATTAAATTATTCACAGGAATTACGACTTTTATCGCATGCAGCAAAAATAATTATTAAAAAAGGTTTGGGGTGAGTCAGTCACCCCGCGGGACCACTAACGATAGTATCGAATGCGTGACTGCTCTCGAGATAAAACCAACATACATTCTCTATAAAAAAAAGTTTTTTTCTTTCCTGACCACCAAATTCCGATATTATTAAAAGGGTATTTTGAAACCACAGAATCTATTTAGCAGCGTGAAATATAACACATTTTGCAAGGTAGATAAGAGAAATGAGAAAATTCAGTTATCTCTATATTTTGAAGGTTCTTCGAGAAATGTTTCAAAACTTTCACTCTCAGTTTGGTCGTATTATATTTGCATGCTTTTTTTTTTTATCACTTTTAATCTATTATCATCGTGGTCTTTGTTTTCAGTAATTATCTATTTCCGCATTTGTTATCTTGTTTCACACTCCTCTGTCGTCATTGTTTACAGTTTGAAATTACTAAAATTCTTATTGTGGATTTACTCTTTTAACCTTGAAGTTATTCCTATTTTGTTTTAAATTTTTTTATTTCTTGATATTCTTCATATGTATTATTTTTCAGATAAGAGATTCTTCAATGCTAAAGGATGTAGTGGAGCCCTGATAAAACGTCCGAAGTTAGTTCCTATTTTCATTATATTTTTACAATTCAATTCCTTCATATCCTATTTTCTTTCACTTTATCGAGATTCAAACAAATACAAGCTGCATAGCTCGTCGTTGTGCACGGGCTTTTTCGAATGCATTACTTTTCCTTTTTTCCCTCTGAGAAATTTTCCCTTCCCTTTTGGACATTAGCCCATCCTGTTGATTTTTAAATGAATTGTCAGTAAAATTTCCTTTTATATTTCTCTTCCACTTCTTTCCCCCCATAAAAAATCTAAGCTTAATAAGAACAAAAGTAAATAAACATAACTATTTTTTTTCTGAAACAAACGTGTCAAAGAGTAAAGTGTTATGAAAGACAAGAGAAGGGATTGATATTTATGACAATCTATACCAAAAATCTAGAATTATTTCGCCGTTAACAAATAATTTAAACTAAAAATAATGGGCCAAAAAAACAAAAACAAAAAACAGAATTTAATGTGATTTTAAGAAGAGGAAACGTCTCACAACCCCCTGTGTAATGCTAAAAATTAGTTGTGGAACCATTTTCCTATGCATGAAATATTATATTTAAAGCGCAGTTTTCAGAGTGTGGGGCAAAGACCCTGTTCAACATATCGCTTCACATGAAATATGGTTTTTAATTTTCCTTTATAAGTTATAGCAGTAAAGAGGGGAAATATAATAGATTCGTCTGTATGTGGAAAGATTATTGTGAATAAATGAGTGTAAATTTACGTCGCACTATTCAGCTACACGAGGGCTTTTGTCGATGGACCTCGTAATTTTGAACCATGGTTAAGTGACGAGGACGACACCTGAACTGGCATCCCCTTCTCCCAACTAGCAGACCACACCAACAGGGGGGAGGGGAGACTTATGAGCATCGACAGATTTAACGTGCATCGCCCACCTACACGGAGGGTCTTCAGCGATACTAGGCTCGAACTCAGGACACGCCTTGTCCATTAGGCCAGTGCTCCGCAACCTTTTTATCGCCGTGGACCGGTCAACGTTTTTTAATTTTACCGCGGCTCGCTGAGGGGGAGGATGTTGATTGTTTATATTTTCGACTGTTTTGATTTAATAATTTTAATTTAATTGTGTATTTAATCGTGACTTCTGAATAAAATATAGCTACACCAAAAAATGGATATTAAGTGATTTTCATAAAAAGTAGCCCAAACCTAAGAAAAATATACCACAGCAAATAAAAGAGAAATAATTTATCTTGGGCGGACCGGTAGTATTTGATGCACTGACCGGGGGTTGCGGAACACTGCATTAGGCTACCTCCGACCAAACGAGACTATGCCAAAGGGAAAACAACGCTGAACACGAGCACACATTTATGAATATTTGACTACTAGAACGATTATTGACTGGACGCTTCTCGTTAATTTTCTCGTTAATCTAGCAGGTTCGAGTCCTAGAGCCAGAGAAGACTTGCCATGTAGAGGAGTGTGAGAGAGAGTGAATTAAATAAACGTTGCACTGCAAAGCTGCTCGAGGGCTATAGTTGACGGACTTCGTAATTCTGAGTCATAGTCAAATGAAGAGGACGACACCTGAGCTGGTAATCTCTTTCCTCACTTCCACACCCCACCAACGGGAGGATATTTGAGCCTCGACATGTTTAACGCTCATCAACCTCCTATACATGGCGAGTCGTCAGCGGTACCTGGCTTGAACTCATGACACACCAGCCATGAATCCGTGAGTGAGTGAGTGAATATTAACGTCGCACTGTTCAGCTACACAATGGCTTTTGGCGACGGACCACGTACTTTTGAACCATGGTCAAATGACGTGGATGACACCTAAGCTGGCACCCCCTCTCCTAACTACCACACCACACCAATGGGAGGACGTTTCAGCTCTCGACAGATAACGTGCATCGCTGCCCTACACGGCGGGTGTTTAGTGGTACTGGGCTCGAACTCATGGCATGCTTGCCATGATTCGATACCTTGATCACTGGGCTACCGCAGCCCCCATGAATCCGTGACCTTGACCCCTAGGTACCACGGCCACGGAAAGATTACAGAGGATATTGGATTAAGGCCGTAGGTAGAGGCCTTGATAAACAAAATGTTGAATTTAGATTTAGGTCTGAAGAAATATTTAAAGGCAGTTTTGTAACTTTCATTTTAATTTACCCTTAACTATATTAAGTTAGCATTTTCTTTTCCTTAAGTCATAAGTCTCTTTCCTTCTCTTAATAAGAACAGAAAACCATCGGTCACACGAGTTCGTGGCCACTTCGTGCTTTGGGGGTGAAAAAAATTTCTTGAAAAATGAGAAAAGAAAAAAAGCAAATGATTTGTATTACTATTAATTTAAATTTCCGATTTTTTTTTATTTTGTTTATTAAAGATACATTTTTAACCTTTTTTTATATAACTGACCTGGATTAAATAAATATGCTAACTAAATTGGATAAATATAATGAAATAAATAGACCAAATTAAATAAATAATCTAGCTTAATTTGAAATAACTGGGTCTTTATCACTGATAACAAAGAAGAAAGAGTGAAGTAGGTTATTAAATACAAGTGTAAGAGCGGGAGCAAGATCAGAGCCGATTAAATAATGAGAGTTTTAATAAGATTTGATAAGAACCAATGACGTATGAAGAGAATTATAAGAATGACGAATCAGTGATCTTTTTGCTCTTCGAGGAGTAATATTGTAGACAAAGAATCTCACTTTTTTTTGCCTTGGGCTGTCTTTTTAATAAGAAAACATTCCTAAAACATATGCCATTATTTTGTAACTTATTCTGTTTTTTTCCTTCCCCATTTTATTAATATTTGTTTAAAGAAATGTTTGAATTAAAAAAAATTCCTAAGAACAATAAACATAATTATTTACTATTACATGCATGCTTGAAAATCCCTTTAAAATCATTTTTTTTGTCAAAACATTTTTATTAAAATACTGATAATAAAAATATCAAAAGCATTTGATACTGTAAAGTTAATATAAATTGAGCTTAAACGCGCTCATTGAACATACAACTTCAAATTTTAACTCTTCAAAACTCTTCAAAAAGAATTCCAAACCATACAAAATATTTTGCGATGGCGAACATAAAAAATAAATAAATAAGTAAAATGGAACAGAATAATTCAATAAAAATTGTAACCCTTATCGTCTGCATAATTCGGAAATAATTAGACAAATGAAAGTAAAATACCATCTGCTTCGTAAAATAAATATAAAACGAAATAAATTCTTAAGAATTATTTTATGTATATATATTTTTATACACATAACGCAGTTTAATTTATAAAGCTGGTATCGCAAGTGCCATTTGCTGACCATTTTTTTGTTTTGTTTTTAGTTTTACACTTTATTACGCAAAACGCTTTCACATTGTAACCGGATGTAACTAGTTTGACATTCCTATTACAGATAACTCAGTAATTCGGATTAACGTCGTTTTATAGCTACGTGAGAGCAAGTGACCTTGTTTATAATTCCAGTCGGACGATGAGACTAGCACCTGAGTGTAAATTTCCATCTCGTAATTTCGACATAAAGTCACGTAAGGATTTAAAAGAATAATTAAATTTAACGAGGAGTAAGCCTCCTTTATTCCATATCTTGTGAAATCCAGACTGATGCCACGACTCAAACTGTAATTGTCTTCATCAAATGTAAAATAACCTGATTTAAAACTGGAAACATATTTTAAAACGAGAAAGTATGTTCTCATGCATATTCGAATATTTTAACTCTTGTATCAGTTAATACCTTTTTAAAACATTAAAAACATTTCATAAATAAGAAATTTTTACTTTTTAATAAAAATACAAAGTGAAAGCGCTCTGATAGAATTATGGTGTTCAATACTGAAAATCGCAACTCATTCACAAACTGTAAACTAAGTGCGAAATAAAATGATGTGGCTACGAGTGTTTCTCAATTTAAATAAAAACATTTATTGGCATTTACAAGGATGCATAAAAGCTTAAGTATTATCGCGCACGCTCATAGCCGTCCGTTCTCTCCGCAAACGCATCTAGAGTGAACTTTCTTTCCTCTTCGGAGCGCTTCCTCCCCCTGTTGCCACCAGAGAAAAGAGAAACAACGCTACACCCCTTCCTAGGGTCAGTCACCCTTCGCCTCTTGGGTGACTAAGATTTATTAGGCGCTCGCCCTCCTCTGGTCACAACCACCCTTCGCTCTTTCAGTGTTTTCGCGAGGACATTTCTTCCCACCTTTGAGTTTTCCTGCTGTAAAAAAACTCAAACACAAATATTATAAAATAATACAACAGTAAAAGATTAACAATATAGGTGCTACAGAATGCTGGTGTTAAAATAAAGCAAAATTTACAGTAAACAAACTTGTACAAAATACTAATTTTTAGCATATGTCAAACGCTTCGGAGAAGTTACTTTTCTGCCTCTCCTCTTGTGTCGAATGACAGAAACTAGTCATGATCTTTTGGTAAATTAATTTCTGGTTCTTGCAGTTCTAGATTGTAAAGTCTTTGCACTGGTCTGACCAGTTCTGTGTCTCAGTTTTGACTCGAGCTGACTCTAATGTGTCCATCTTTCCAGGAATTAGTTTGAAATTGGCCTAGCAAGAGATCACAGAGTCCGATTCTTTTAAACTATTTTCCATCACCAACTACTTTCCTCAACGTTATGGTCTTAGATTTCCGGTGACGCGTTTGCTCCCTCTCAGTTGGCCTAGGTAATTCAATTCTAAATCTTTTCCTAAGCTGTTCCCGAATGGTTTGAACACACATGTCTAATCTAATCCCTCTTATTGATTTCTTGATGATCTAGACAATCTTATGTCAGTTACATCTGACATTTCGATTTTGTAAAACATGGCTGGTGTTAATGGTGATAAATTATTAACATCCTCAGAAATGTAAGTTATGGTCTAGAATTGATCACATGCTCACATTCATAGTACAGTATTTAATTCTTCGTAATATAAACGAAGCTCTACCTAACATTTTTCTCAAAAATTTGTTTTAACATTTGAATCATTCTTTTTCCTAAAAATCCCCCACCATGCGGCACTGGGAGTGTTAAATTTCCACTATTTTTTGATATTAGCTTTAGACATTACTACATCCCAGTCAATAGAATTAAGTATGCTTATTAGACCCAACAAAATTTGTTCCATTATCCCAAATAAATAATGGTCGGTCGGCCTCTTCTCGAAATAAATTTTCTAAAGATTGTAAAAATGCTGCGGTAGAAAGAGATGTAATAAGTTCAAAATGCACTGCTCGGAATACAGCACAAGTGAATAATACTACCCAACCCTTACGCTTATCTTTAAATAAAAGTGGCCTGCAAGCACCTAACCCTGTAACCTGGAAATATTTTAGAGTTGCTTACCCTATCTTTCGGTAAAGAAGATGGTACCACTTCCGTTTTTGAGCTGAAAAATCTTTTGCACCTAGTGCATTTTGTATTATTTGTCTAATTAATTTTCGCGCTTTTAAAATCCAAAAATTTTCGCAAATGATTTGATAAGGTAATAGATACACCTGTGCATGCATAAGTTCCTCATAAGTCTTACGCACGATCATCAAATGAACAACTGGGTGTTCGTTAGGTAAAATGATAGGAAATCCTACAATTTTCTGTATCTTCCCGAAAAACTAAGTTTTGTTCTAGCACGCAAAATTCCAAATTGATCTAAAAATGGCTTTAAAGGACGCAATTTCTCATCCGTTACTCCCTCAAAATTTTCCATTTGTATTAATTTAATTACAATTTTTTCCGCATGATCAAATTCAGAAAATGTTATTTCCGAAGTATTACAAACATCAATTTCCTTGGCATTTTTAATGAAAACGAAATATCCAGCTTCATCATGCGAGCAACTTTTAAGTAAGATGAGCAGGTGTCATTTACAGTGCCAGTTAAACTCCTCAATTCTCTTAGCGGTAATAACCAAAACATACTCTCTTAACTCTAAATTTATCGCATTTTCATCCGGGATTCTGTTTTGATCTCGGCATTGAACCGGGTTTTCGGACAACCAGGGGCCCTCCCACCATCTTAAATAAATAAGCTGTTGAGCGCTACAGCCCCGAGAAAGAATGTCCGCGAAATTCTTTTCTGAAGGCACGTGTGTTCCCTGTAGCTACTAACATCCGAAAAGGTTTCGATTTCTTTCACACACTGTTAAAAAACAAATACGCCCCAATCTCTAGTACGTTGTATCATCCATGCTAACGCCGTCATGGAATCTGTCAAATAATACTACAATATCTGGCAAGTTTAAGTCGTTCTTAACAGAAGCCGCAAGTCGGGTTCCAAGTGTGCATGATGATAACTCCAAACGGGGATAGAAATATCTTCAAAGGAGGAGCTACCTCGCTTTTTGTCTGTATCAGTTTCACAAAAACATTTTCTCCTCATACTTTCCTACCCTCAAAAATACAATAATAATCGGTATACGCTTTTTACTAGCGTCACAAAAACACATGCAATGTTATCTGTTTAATTCCATTAGAGCTCACAATTCAAAACATCGAGGTATTTAATACCCAAGTATAGGAGTTGCTCTAACCACTGTTTAATCCTTGATTTAAAATATTTTCTGGGAGATTTTCATCCCATTTAATTTTTAATTTCCAAAAGTTCCTGTAAAATTAATTTTGGTTTTAAAGTCACAGGAGCCGTAAAACCACCGGATCAAAAATTATGATTAGCTATGTGGATAACAATGACCTTTTAGTTATAGCCTTTACCTTCAATTTTCTGACAAAGTTAATTTTACGTAGATAGCAATCATCTTTGGTGTTCCTCAAATCGGAAATACACATATCATTTACAAACATGGAAGTAACATTCATAAAATGATTGTTATCAAATCCTAGTCTTATTTCTATAAGTTTTTCCCCATAAGTGTCCAACCCTAATTTAGTTTTATTGCTACAGGGCCAGATTTTAAATAGAACATGGTTCCAGTCAGTAGCTTTTGCTCCTATTAATATTTCTATTCCCCCAAATTATGACCTCTGTAACGTCGTCAGTCATTCGTACACAAGAAAATTTATTACAGCCATACTTTATTATATTTAAATAGAATTAAATAGCTTCAAAAAAAAAAAAAAAAAAAAAATCTTCATTAAATAGGCCAAAGCTGGGCGGACAGTCTTCATCACTGATGAGGTCAATCCCTAGCTTTTCCGGGCTCCAGTTTACTCCATGGCTCTATCTCTCCAAGTCCCCCGCTCCGTCCAAGTCGCTCCAGGTTTTCTTCGTCCCTCCTCTCCGTCCCAATTCACCCCTTATAAACACCAGGGTGCATCCACCACGCGCCCCTCGTTCCTCATTGCAGGTCAAAAGAAAAGGGTCTGCTCACCTTCCTCATTGGCAGGTCAAAAGAAAGAAAAGGGTCTGCCCTCGTCTTCCCTCATTGCAGGTCAAAGAAAAGGTCTGCCTCGGGCCACCTGCGTCTCAAGTGGAAAAACACGAACACATTCCCATCCGTCTGGAATCCAAGGGCGCCATAACTCACATCTATTCATCTCACACCCGGGCTTCACATAACCCCAATTCCTCAATGCATCGTCTTCTATTCAAAATCCTTCATAAAGGAATGCCTATCGACATCGACATTCCTAGCCATTGTATATTCCAGACCAGATGTCTGCGCTGGCCCGAGGCCGTTAACAAACAATGACCCCATGGTTATTACCTGCACTCTGTCATCCAACATCTGTTTGGTGATGGATGGATAGGTGATTTCAGATGAATTGGCAGGGTGGGGTTCACATCGATTGAAGACGTCACAACTTATTCCTTCCCTGAAAAGTGCTGTCCATTTCACTGGACTGCTCTGGCCTCAGGCTAGTTCATATACTCTTTTAATATTTCACACCGAAAGGTTGTCTTATCAATGAGACTGACCAGGACAGCAATCCAAGTAATAATACAATCAAAAAGTAAAATAAATAAATAAATCCAAAATTTATAAAACATTCACTTTTACAACTAAAACTAAATCCCGAATCTTACCTTTTCCCCTTTTCTGTAAGCTAAGCATCACACCTTTAAATACCTCTTTTCAGGGTTTTAAAGAAGTTAAATTAAATCATCATATTTCACTAATTCTAATACATCAAATCGCTCAATCAATTGTGTTAAACATCCGTGAGTATTCACCTTACTAAGAGACACAAAGATTTTCAATAACACATTATATCCTTCCCACCTACACACACACAAACACTCATATCCTACAGATATTAATTCACACCTAGCACAAATCCAAAGAATTGCTTATTCCCATCTACTTATGCCAACGATATTAAATTAACAAAATAAACACCTATAAACCCAAACTTTGCACACAACATTAAAACAATTTCTTTTTATTAAGAAGTTTAAATCAAGACCTTCTAAATTGCTAAATTTTGGCTTTCGGTAGGCATTCACACAAACTATTTATGACAAGTTATTCACAATTCATGGTATTGTCTTCCATTACGTTAGTTATTGAAGAAAACAGACAATTTAATTGGGAATATAATTAACATACTTCATTAGCTCACATGCAATGAATTTACTTCGTCTATATTATGTGTATGGAACAAATTTTCCGATTTGCTCTAATTTTCCTTTGGTCGATCTGACGGACCCAATCCAACTCAACCACTTTTAATACAAGCTGCTTTTCACGATTTTTCCAAATCTGCATCAGAATGTCTATATCGACCATTCGTGATACATCAATCTGCTCTCTAACCATCCCATAACCAGCGTCGTTAAATTACATCCATAAGAAGGCGCATACAAACTTAAACCTCACTTTCTTAATAATGTACATGCCAAATGGCATAACACATGCGGCATAATTTCGGATAACTCATCATGTGAGAGAAACGACGAAAAATACCACTTCCACAAATCCAGTTACAGTGACCCACGATACCTCGTAGCTATCTCTTTCTACCAAACCTTCCATTTTAATGTCAAAAAGATAAATTTCGGCTCGCGTCACCTGGTTCAAATTCCTAAACTTCATATATTTAATACGTGGATAAGGGTACCGGCTCACTCTTTCCTAACCAAACAACGTAAGTAGAAAGTACGGTTCGACTGCTCTATCCCATATATCTTAAACTGAAAGATACTTGCATCTTCTCGTGTAGCGAATTAATTAACATCTGGGATGTACAACAAGTTTTAATTTTGAACGGCTTCCCGTATTTAAACTAATATCCTTCTGCCTTAAAGAAATCATCCCAGATATGAAAGAAACTCCTTTCTTTCTTTTTAGTGTTAATCATACTTGCAAATAGTTACTCTGATCAGGCGGTAATTTAAAAATACAGTTGACTTTCCCTAAAACACCCTGAAAGTTAAAAATCCATAAATAGCTTTACCGAATAGAGAATTTCCGGAATCTTTCCCTATTCCTTCGAGCTATTTTTCCTAACCAAATTTGCCAAATTCGGCTTCTTACGGTACAGTTTTATTAAATTGGAGACGATAAATGATACTGCGATCTCTTTCTCTGGGTGTAAATCTATCTCGAACTTAAATTCTGAACTAAAGTGCCATCCTATTATCCGTCTTCTAAATTGTTCCTTTATTTCAAACTTTTTTTGGTTTGAGAGGCAAACGCATCATCATTAACTCACTTCTCAAACCCCCACACATCAACAAGCTTTACACGCGGTGTTTTCTTTTTCCTTTATTTAACTGCCCCCACATCCCAGCCATTATATGATTCCGAATATCTTCATGATTCACTGTTAACTGCTGCTCACCACCAACGTCATACTGGTATCTCCTTTCTCGCATTCCCTATCACAACTCAAAATTTCGGGGTTCACTATCCCCTTTTCTTTCTATCAATTCTAAAGAATCAATAGCTCCTATTTCATTAGAATTTATTACCCGCTTTGCACACAAAGTGTATTGATTTAACACTTTTCCACCTGAAAGGACCCCACTTCCTTGGCTATCCAAATGACCAATCTCATCCTACTACTTCGATTTCTTCCTTTTTCAACCATAAACTTGCTACTCTTTCTGTTCCTATCCCTCTTACCAGAGAAGGGAAAACGTTCGTCCTTCTCTACTCGGGGAACAATTCTCCTTTCGAAATCACCAGACATGGCGTTCTTACGCTTTTATTAACTAATGAATTAATTAAAGGCCTACACTTATTAACCGGTTCACTAACTTCTGCGGTAATGTTTTCCTGACACACACAAACATTTTATAGATTGTTAGTCCTATTCCCTGACCCCCAATTCATTTTAACTTATTTCTGTGTTGAGCTCTTAGTCTTTCTTAACTCAAATTCTTAGCTAGTCTACGCTTCTCAAATTCCTCACTTCCCCGTCTTTCACGTTGTTCACGTTCCTTAATTTCACGTTCCTTAATTTCCTGTTTTTTGCTTTCTTTCGCGTTCCTCCAAAAATAATTCTCTAACAAATATTTAGCTGCTTCATCAGTATAGTATTTACTTTGACAAATTCCTCTTATTAATTTCCATCCTAGTTAAAGTAATATCAACTTCTACCCCAAATTCTTTTCTGCAACTTCTAACATTACGCCTTTTTCCTTCTTAACAGAAACGCCATGATGCACTAATACACACAAAACCAAATCTAAACTTAATCGTTAAGCAAAAATTATACACAGACTCAAGGTAAACTAACAATACACTAGACTCAGATTTAACTATATTTTACAAATGTGCGCAAATCTAAAACCAACACACAACCCCTACCAACCTTTGTACCTACACAACTAGTATAACTACTCGTATAATCAAATTTCACAAATCTAAAAACCACAACAATAATATCCTACACAATATTGTACTAACACCACTAGTATAACTACTGTATACAAATTTCACAAATCTAAGACCACAACAGCCAATCTCTTACACAATTACTGTGCCAACACAACAAGTATAACTACTATATACTAATTTTCACAACTCAAACAAAAATACCTCAATATCGCACATTTATACACCCCATACAAAACTTAAAAATCTTTTCTAGTCTCTTATTGTTTACTAAATTTACCTAGTCTTTTTTCTATTCCTATCTCAACATTTTACATACAAAACAATTTCAGTTGCTGTCCCGAAAATAATCTCAAAGAAAAGACTCACCTTAAAAATTTGTAGCTGTAGACATAGGAACACTCAGGAACTCTCTTTTACACACAAATCGTCTCCCTTAAAACCGCACTATCACAAACTGACAGGAACTCGTGACTTCTTAACACTGGGAACTCTTGAAAACGTCCCTCAAAACACACGGGCACATTCTTAAATTTCGTTGATTCCCCAGGCAGGAACAGGAGACACTTCTATCCGGCTCTTCTCACAGCTGGGACTCCAGGAAAACATCTCCTAGCAGGCACAGAAACTTCTCGAAGTCGTCGCCCTGCAAAATTAGGCGGGCATTAAAATTCAATACATCACATTCGCACACGGCTGGCCGTTTTTCACTTTTTCATAAAAATCCTGATTCGCATCTATTCACTTAAATGCCGGATCAACACCGCTGCCACCAATTTAATATTATATATATATATATATATAGCTGTAACGTCGCTCAAACGCCCGTACACAAGAAAATTTGTTACAGCGCCATACTTTATTATATTAAAATAGAATTAAATAGCTTCAAAAAAAATTCATTAAATAGGCCACAAAGCCGGGCGACAGTCTTCACTGAGGTCAATCCTCAGCTTTTCCGGGCTCCAGTTTACCCATGGCTCTATCTCTCCAAGTCCCCGCCCGTCCAAGTCGCTCCAGGTTTCTTCTCGTCCCCTCCTCTCCCCGTCCCAATCACCCCTTATAAAACACCAGGGCGGGTCCACCACGCGCCCCTCGTTCTCCCTCATTGGCAGCAGGTCAAAAAGAAAAGGGTCTGCCTTCGTCTTCCCTATTGGCAGGTCAAAGAAAATAGCGTCTGCCCCTCGTCTTCCCTCATTGGCAGGTCAAAGAAAAGGTCTGGCCTGGCCACCTGCGTTCTCTATTTTCGCGGAAACACGAACACATTCCCATCCGTCTGGAATCCAAGGGCGCCATAACTCACATCTATTCATCTCACACCTGCTTCACAACCCCACTCTTCAATGCATCGTCTTCTATTCAAAAATGTCTCTTTCATAAAGGAACACCCTACCCATACCCACACCTTTAGCCATTGTATATTCCAGACCAGGATGTCTGCGCTGGTCCGAGGCCAGTTAACAAACAATGAATCCTATTTGGCCACCTGCAACGCCCAACATCTGTTTGGTGATGGATGGATAGGTGATTTCAGATGAATTGGCAGGGTGGGGTTCACATCAATTGAAGACGTCACACCTCTCATCTGATAAATTAATTTTTCTATTTTAACTCATTTATCCAAGGACCATGTCTGATACTGAACATCATTACATATAATTTCTTTTGTCATACACATTTAAGTTACACAAGCATAATTATTATCAACATCAGTTAAACAAATTTTATAACATTTATGTCTATACATTTTTTGTTTTGTACCGCCAAAACAAAGAATGAATAAACTCTTCTTCTCCTTCATTTTTAAAATGCTAATTTTTCCCACAGTGATTTTAAAATATACGATTTTGAGATCCAAGGTCAATTAAAGCTCTTACTAAACCTTCTATGGCTTCCGCTTTGCAACACAACCACAAGAATTCAGCAAGAGTAGTTCCTGCATGCAAGCTTTCATTTAACAAAACATTAGAGCTAGATGAACGCGAAGCAGTCGCTATTCTCAACGCTTGCACTTTCAAGTTTCCAAAACCCGATCTCAAAGCGCAATTTAGCATAACACAGCATACGTCGTTTATTGCATATTATGCATTTAACATCTGATCTACATGAATGACAGACCCTTTTAAAACAAATATAACACACGCCTTCTCTTAATCACAGCATTCTTCTTAACATCATATAGCATAGAAGCTGCGTTTCACAACAATTTTCTTTCAGAGGGAATGCGTTTTTTTCACAAAATATACAATTACTACTATTCTTAAATTTAAAGTCTTTCCTGTTTTTAAAAGCTACTATTAAATAAACTTTCCACAGCAGCTGCAGTAGTAGAAAGATTTCCTTAATTCTTTTTCTTTATAATTACCTCGTGAATCAAAACTATTCCTAGCTAGTTTTATTCGTCCTCACTAGAAAACTCCTATCGATAAAAATTTGCTAAGAGAATCAAGGCTTTTCCTCCCCCCTGGTTTTCGCCACCAGAGAAAAGAGAAACAACGCTTACACCCTTCTAGGGTCAGCCACCCCTTCTGCTCCTGGGTGATCAAGATTTATTAGGCGCTCGCCCTCCTCAAGTCAAATCACTTTTCGCTCTTCAGTGTTTTCGCGACATATGGTATAGATCGCATTTCCTTTTATTTCCTAGGAAAAAAAATGGAACAACTGAGAGGTATCTCTTTATTGGATAACAAAGTCGAAATAAATATTGTAATAATTTCTTGGATCAAAAAATAAATGTTTCAATTTTTGATCCTAATGCTTAACATTTTGTAAAGATTCAAACGTATTACGAATTCATCTGTATATATATTGTGGCTTCTTTCATTAAAATTTTCAAAGCGCAAGTTCTAAGTGGAATAAGAATATTTGGATGAACTGATCTTAATTTTAAAAATAGCACCAACTGAAAAAGTATTAGCAATGTATGTGTTTTATTATAAATTATCTTCAATTGTACATTATATAGGGACGTCTTAAGTCATAGGCCAAATGGACTCGGCCTCAGCAGGCAGAGGGGCTGCATCTCATTCAGATAAGACCAAAATTGGTTATTTTATAATTTAACTTGCCTTATCTGCATATAGTGTAGTTATTTCTAGAGCGTTCAACTTAATAAAAGTAAATTATCCATATTTCCTGTTTGTAATAATTTCGAGTTTGATTCAGTGTCTTCTCCACCTATGCTGTGCTCGCGTACCCGCGAGATCCATATTACTTAGCTTGATCTTCACCTCAACCAACACAAGGAGGAGAATAACCGACTATGTTTGTTAATATTTATTATTATTATTATTTTGATTTATTACTTTATTCCAGTGGTCTTCAAACCGTGTTCCACGAGCCACAATGAAAAATTCGAGAAGAAATAAATATTTATGAAAAATGGTTTCGCTTTATCTATGAAGTTTTAAGTTACAAGTATCTAAAGCTCATCCTATTCATTAAAACTAAAAATTTTATTTATGTATAATAACTTTATTTTGCAACATTTTTTTTTTAAATTTATAATATAATAAAAGATTATTAAACGCGCTCTATCGTTTTGTATATATTTACCAGATTGGAAATATTCTATTGTTTTCTATCTCGGGCTCCACGAGATAATTTTTTACTCGTTAGTTAGCACAATGCCTTGAAAAACTATATAGTTTTCAAATGGAAATTGCGCATTTTTACATTTGTGGAAACTATATCAGCTGTTAGACTTTCCATATTAACAGTAAAGAGATATGTTCTTCTAGTGAACAGAACAGCCTGGAGATGGTTAAGCTCGAACTGTAAGGAGCGCATGCTCATACGTCCTTACAGTTCCGGAAACTTCGCCATCACTAAAGATTGTTCTGTTCGCTAGAGGGCGCGAAAGTCTCTTTACTGTTAATATGGAAGAGTCTAAATAAAGGGGGGTTACACACCTATAATGAAGGAAAGGGAACAACATAACAGAGTTTCTGTTAAAATCTAAATTTAAGCAAAAACAGCTTCTAAATTTTAGGTTGCAAATTCATGAAAAATACACGGGATTTCTCAAACAGCTATAAACATTTCAATGCCATCCAGAACATTGTGTTTAGATGAAATATATTTCTCAACGTAAGGGGCTACAAAAACAATGAATAAAAGCAAATTAAAACTCGGAATATATAATGCGATTACATTTAATATTAATAGACCTAGACTAGAGCAAGCACATATCTTGGTTACTAAATATAATGCATGGATAGGTGACACATGAATTATAAATTAATATTATTGATGAAACAATGACCCCATGGCCACCTGCACCTGTCATCCAACATCTGTTTGGTGATGGATGGATGGGGTGATTTCGATGAATTGGCAGGGTGGGGTTCACATCAATTGAAGACGTCACACCTCTATCTGATAAATTAATTTTTCTTTTTAACTCATTTATCCAAGGACCATGTCTGATACTGGGAACATCATTACATATAATTTCTGGTCATACACATTTGTTCAAAGTATAATTATTATCAACATCAGTTAAACAAATTTTATAACATTTATGTCATACTTTTTTGTTTTTGTCCGCCAAAAAAAAGAATGAATAAACTCTTTTCTTCTCCTTCATTTTAAATGCTAATTTTTCCACAGTGGTTTTTAAAAATATACGTTTTTTGAGATCCGGTACAAAAGTTTTACAAAACCCTATGGTTTCCGTTTTGAACACAACCACAAGAGTTGAAGAGAACTTGTGAAGTGCAAGCTTGATTACCCAAAACATTAGAGCGATGAAAGCAGTCGTGCCTCTCAACGTTTGCATTTCTTTTTCCCAAACCCCGACCAAAGGCAATTTGGAATAACACAGCATAATGTCGTTTATTGCATATTATGCATTTAACATCTGATCTACATGAAGGGAAAGGGCCCCCTTTTTTAAAACAAATATAACACACCCCTCTTTTTAATCACAGCATTTTTTTTCCATCATATAGCATAGGCTGCTTCACAACAATTTTCAGAGGAATGCGTTTTTCACAAAATATACAATTATCATTACTATTTTTAAATTTAAAGTCTTTCCTGTTTTAAAGTTACTATTAAAAAATTTCAGCAGCTGCAGTAGTGGAAAGATTTCCCTTTTTTTTTCAAAATTAAAATTTCAGAATAAAAAATATTCCTAGCTAGTTTTATTCTGTCCTCACTAAAAAAACCCTATCGATAAAAATTTCATAAGAGAATCAAGGCTTTTTCCCCTGTTTCCACCAGAGAAAAAAGAAACAACGCTTACACCCCCTTCCCAGGGTCAGTCACCCCCGCCCTTGGGTGACTAAATTTTTTAGGCCCGCCCCCCCTCGGGTCAATACTCTTCGCTCTTCAGTGTTTTCGCGACATAGGTATAGGATCGCATTTTTTTTTAAAAAAAGGGAAAAACTGAGAGGGACTTTATTGTAAAAAGTCAGAGTTAACATTTAATTTCTATCAAAAAAAATGTTTCAATTTTGATCCAAAACTTAACATTTTTAAAGATTCAAACGTAAGAATTATCTGTATATATATTGTGGGTTTTTCATTAAAATTTTCAAAGCGCGTTCTAAGTGGAATAAGAATATTTGGGTGAACTGATCTTAATTTTAAAAAAAGCACCAACTGAAAAAATATTAGCAATGTATGTGTTTTATTATAAATTATCTTCAAGTACATTATTAAGCTTTAAATCATAGGCCAATGGACTCGGCCTCAGCAGGCAGGGGGTTTCACCATTCAGATAAGACCAAAATTGGTTATTTTATAATTTTAACGCCTTATCTGCATATAGTGTAGTTTTTTCTAGAGCGTTCAACTTAATAAAAGTAAATTATCCATATTTCCGTTTGTAATAATTTCGAGTTTGATTCAGGTCTTCTCCACCTATTTGTCCGCCCCCCGGAGATCCATATTATTTTTAGCTTGCTTCACCTCAACCAACACGGAGGAGAAAAACCCGATTTGTTTGTTAATATTTATTATTATTATTATTTTGATTTATTACTTTATTCCGTGGTCTTCAAACCGTGTTCCACGAGCCACAATGAAAAATTCGAGAAGAAATAAATATTTATGAAAAATGGTTTCTGCTTTTTTCTATGAAGTTTGGCCCCAAATATCTAAAGCTCATCCTATTCATTAAAAAAAAATTTTATTTATGTATAATAACTTTATTTTGCAACATTTTTTTTAAAATTTTTAAAATTAATAAAAGATTATTAAAACGCGTTTTATCGTTGTATATATTTTTTACCAGATTGGGAATATTCTATTGTTTTTTATCTCGGCCCACGAGAAATTTTTACCGTTAGTTAGCAAATGCCTTGAAAACTATATGTTTTAAATGGAAATTGCGCATTTTTCATTTGTGGAAAAATTTTTTCCCTAACCCGTTAGATTTTCTTCATAAATTTGGGTTTTTTGGAACAAATTGGTTGGGGGTTTCGAACGGGGGAGCGCATGCTCATTGGGGCCTCGGGTTTCCCAAAAATTTGCCATACAAAAATTGTTCTTTCGCAGAGGGCGCGAAAGCCTTTAATATGGAAGAGTCAAATAAAGGGGTTACAACCATAATGAAGGAAAGGGGAAAAACATAACAGATTTTGTTAAAATCTAAATTTAAGCAAAAAAAGCTTCTTTTTGGTTAAATTCATGAAAAAAAGGGTTTCTCAAACAGCTATAAACATTTCAATGCCATCCAGAACATTGTGTTTAGATGAAATATATTTCTCAACGTAAGGGGCTACAAAAACAATGAATAAAAGCAAATTAAAACTCGGAATATAATGCGATTGCATTTAATATTAATAGACCTAGACTAAAGCAAACACATATCTCGGTTACTAAATATAATGCATGGATAGGTGACACATGAATTATAAATTAATATTATTGATGAATGAACTCAATTAAAAATATATTGGAATTTTTTAATAATAAATGTAATACTTTTTTTAATTGCTTTTGCATAAAGTGCCTATAACATGGAGATCTACTTGAAAAATACTATTTTCAGAAATAATCTTCAAAGTATGTGTGTGGCCGGGTACGAGTGGTATAGGTATCATGAGCACCTTGTCAGAGTTTCGGAGCCCAGTACCACAAAAGACCCGCCGTTAGGAGGATGCACTAAATCTGTCGAGAGCTGAAACGTCCTCCCGTTGGTGTGGTGTGGCAGTTAGAGAGGGTGCTAGTCAGGTGTCGTCACGTCACTTGACCAGGTTCGTACAGGGTCCGTCGCCAAAGCCTCTTGTAGCTGAACAGTGCGACTGTATTGAATCAACGAATCAAAGATGTATGGAATGGGGTCCGAAAGCACTTCCTAGTTCTATGGTTCCACAAAAGCACCTTCAAATTCTAGAGGTTCTGGGAGTTTAAAAAGTTTGAAGAGACACACTGCTTTATATTCCTTCTGTACTGTAACTTTTAGATGTGCAGTGAAGTATGTGCGAGAAAGGCTCGACGAGCTATCTGTTAACACGAAATAATGCAACGGTGCTGACACACTACTCTGTATTTTACCGCATTTTTTCTCTTAACACAAAACGAAAATCCCTAAACACAAAAATATCTAAATTCTGAGAAAGGGCGAAAATACAAAAACATCAGCCGAAGTTAGAAAGTTTTCTGTATTGTTAGACTGTCCTACTGTATCTTCGAAAGAATTCGTTGCAGTAGATGATGATAATGTGTGTACATCTCCATTATGCAGACAAAGACATTTTGGAGTTTGTTCAAAGAGCTCAAAAAATATCATTGATGCATTCCGATGAAGAAATTAAAATGCAGCTCCAGTTCCCACGTCATCCGAAACGAGGAACATCATGAACAGTACGCTCAGTTATTTAGACGCGCATTCATTGGTGAAATGAATAACAAAACGAGCGCATCGAACAATTTGTTGACAACTTGATGCTAAAAAAAAAGACAATATAAAAAATATATCAATTATTTTCCAAAAACTCAATAAATGTTTTGTTTTTGAAAAATTTTAAAATTTTGATAAAGTTCTTTAAGTTTTGTGAATGTTTCTGTTTCATTGATTTTTATTAAATGCATACATATATACATGTCTATGTAAATAAAATAAACTCTAATAAACTTAATTTTGTAGATTTATGGTTTCTTTTTTGCAATATCCTTTAACACGAAAAAATATTTCAGTCCCTTCAGTTTCGTGTTAAGCGATTTTCACTGTAGTTGTAATTTTTTAAGCTATGTAGGTGGTTTTAGGGAAAAATTTTGGTGCCTAGTTTTCTTGGGAAAACGCAAACATTAGCTATTGAGTCATTTTTTATATGGATAGGAACGGAATCGAAATAGAGTGTTTAACCTTTCTAGAGTGGGTATATATAAAACATGTGATTGAAATCTCGAGAAATCGTATTCGTAATTAAGATACACTGGAATTAAGATATATCATAGCTTAAAATTTATTACGTCAAAACTACTTTTTACGGTATATAGGGATCACTTAAAAGAAAAGACAAACAAATTTTCATAAATTTCATAAGTACTTTTATAACAGATAATAACCTCTCATCCAGTTAAGAAACACTTCATTCCAGAACTTGATTGAAACTGCGCAATTTCAACCATCATAGCCAGACTACGTTCAAGACATTTTAACGAGATGAAAATATCCCCTGATGGCCTAAGAAGTTATAATACTTGTGTCTCCTCACTGTCCTGACTTTCATCATATTTCTGAATGTTCTATATTGGCTAAACTGCCACAACATATAGGTCTGAACCCCACGGACCATCAACTGCTTTATTCGACAAAGATCTTCGACATTGCAAGGGCATTTTGATAACCTTCGGTGCCATTTTATTTCTCTGCACTATTTAGACAAGACAACAACAATAGATAATTTTTTGCAACATATTAAAGGAAGAAAAAAAATTTTTTTTCTTTTTATGCGATGGAAAAGTATCACATAAGAATAAGTCGCACGTAGAAAATATGTCAACGTCTTACGATATTCTGAGAAATATCTCATTCAAACGAAGTAAACAATTAAGTTAAATATAAAAACACTTTTTAAAATAAACTAATTTCTCTTATTTTATGCATGGTGAAATGTTCAAAATGCGCATAACTTACTACTACTGGCACAGTCCAAAACGCTCATCTTTTACGATGAGCTGGTTCAAAATCACTTTCGTCACTTGAAGATATTACAATTGATTTGTTTTTATTTTCCTGTGAAATCAGTGATAAGTTTTTGAGATGACGGCCGTTTGATCAGCTGCTTGTAAACGTCACAATAGCAAGATATACACGATCAAGATTCTTTTTGGAATTTCAAAAACTCCGTTCGAAATTATCTATTTTAAGAAAAAGTTTTTTCAAAGCTGGATCCCTGCATATATTTTACTCTCTGTTATAAAATCCGGTTGTTCTTGTCCGCCTTCAGAATCTGTGAAATAATTGATAATGTCACTTTCACTGACGGCTTCGTTCTTAATTATTTCGACAAGATGATGTTCTCTGCTGGTGTCAAAGCTTTTTTCGCTGATGTTATGTGCTGACGCAATAATTTTTGATCGTGCTTTCCGTAATATTGTGAGAGTTCGTGGAAAAACTCTGAACATGAAGCAATTTAGAACGAAACGATTGAATCATAATTACGAACACATCCAATGTTGAGTTACAAACCAGGTCTTCGAACCGTAATTTTTTTCGTTTCGGTTCAACTAAGAAAAATATATCGATTCAGTTCCGCTTTTCGTTCTGACAAAAATAACGGTTTTCGGTTCAGTTCCGAATGAATAATTTTATTTTATGAATATTCTTATCTTAAATCATCTATACTTCTAGTTCATTCAATTGAATTAAATCTGTCTTCTACATGTAATTTCGAACGAAACTGAAACAGAGAATTACTAGTGAACATCAAAACAGGAAATAGAAAGCAATTTACATGTATTGATGATAATTATATGGTTGACGTTAAATTAGAAAATATCAATTAGGTGGTTACAATAATAAAATAACTGAAGAAAATATTTTGAACCGAAATAAACTGATATTATTTTTTTTCCGGTTTTCGTTCCGACCAAAATAACGTTTTTCGGTTTCGGTTCAGTTCCGGTTCGGAACCCTGGAACAAACCTAATTTCATTTCTCTATAAAATATTAAAATGTATTTTTGCCAGATTTATTCGTGATACTTGTTAAAAACTACGATAATAACTTACACGTGCCTTTATGAGAGATTGAAAGATTTTCCTAAAAAAATTTTTCAAAAAAATTTTTTTTTAAAACCCCCTTTAAAAATTTTTTTTTTTTTTTTTTAAAAAAAAAAATTTTTTTTTTTTTTTTTTTTTTTTTTAAATTTTTTTTTTTTGGTTTTTTTTAAATTTTTTCCCCCCAAAAATTTTTTTTTTTAAAGGGGGAAAAAAAACCTTTCCTTTTAAAAAAAAAACCAAAGGGGGGGAAAAAAAAATTTTTAAAAAAAAAATTTTTTTCCCCCCCTTTTTTTTTTTTTTTTTTAAAAAAAAATTTTATTTTTTTTTTTTTTTTTAAAAAAACCCTTTTTCTTTTTAAAAAATTTTTTTTTAAAAACCAAAAAAAAAAAATTTTAAAAAAATAAAAATTTTAAAAAAAAAAAATTTTGGAAAAAAAAAAAAAAGGGGGTTTAAAAAATTTTTAAAAAAAAAATTTTTAAAAAAAAAATTTTTTTTTGGGGTTTTCTTAAAAAAAAAAATTTTTTTTTCCCCGTTTTTTTTTTAAAAAAAAATTTTTTTTTTTTTTTTGGTTTTTTAAAATTTTAAAAAAAAAAAAATTTTTTTTTTAAAAAAAAAAAATTTTTTTTTGGGAAGTTTAAAATTTTTTTAAAAAAAACCTTTTAAAAAACCCTTTTTTAAAAGGTTTTTTTTTTCCCAATTTTTTTTTTTTTTTTTAAAAAAATTTTTAAAAAATTTTTTTTTTTTAAATTTTTTTTAAAAAAAAAAAAAAATTTTTTTTTTTTTTTCCCCCGGAAAAAAATTTCCAATATTTTTTTTTAAAAAAAATTTTTTTAAAAAAATGCCCTTTTATCCTTTTTTTTTTTTAAAAAAAATTTTTTAAAAAAATTTTTAAAAAATTTTTAAAAAAAAAAAAAAATTTTTTTTTTTAATTAAAAAAAATTTTTTAAAAAATTTTTTTAAAAATTAAAATTTTTTTAAAAAAAATTTTTAAAAAAATTTTTTTGAAAAAAAAAAATTTTTTTCCCCTTTTTTTAAAAAAAAAAATTTGGTTTAAAAATAAAAACAGGTTTTCCCCTTTTGGTTTTGGGGGTTTTTTTTTTTTTTTAAAAAAACATTTTTTTTAAAATTTTTAATTTTTTTTCCCTTTTTTTTTTTTTTAAAACCGGGGGGGTTTTTTTAAAAATTTTTTAACCCCTTTTTTAAAAAAATTTTTGGGCCCTTTTAAAAATTTTTTAAAAATTTTTTTGGGGGTTTAAAAAAAAAAAAAAAACCCAAAAAAAAAAGGGAAAAAAAGGGTTTTAAAAAATTTTAAAAATTTTTTAAAAAAAATTTTTAAAATTTTTTTTTTTTAAAAAATTTTTAAAAATTTTTTTTTAAAATTTTTTTTAAAAAAAAAAATTTTTTGTTTTTAAATTTTAAAAAAAAAATTTTTTTTGGGGAAAAAAAAAAAAAAAAAAAATTTTTTTTTTTTTTAAAAAATTGGAAATTTAAAAATTTTTTTTTTTAAAAACAAAAAAAAAAAATTTTTTTTTTTGGGGGGAAAACCAAAAAAAAATTTTTTTTTTTAAAAAAATTTTTAAAAAAAAATTTTTTTGGGTTTATAAAAAAATTCCCAAGAGTCTGAATTATTTTTTTTAAAAAATTTTTTTTTTCCCCCATTGAAAAATTTTTTTTTTTTTTTTTAAAATTTTTTTTTTTTAAAAAAATAAATAAACCCCAAACTTTCAAAAATTTTTTCCCCGAAATTTTAAAACCAAAAAAAAATTTTTTTTTTTTTTTTAAAAAAAATTTTTTAAAAATTTTTTTTTTTTTTTTTAAAAAAAAAAAAAAATTTTTTTTTTTTTAAAAAAATTTTTTAAAAAATTTTTTAAAAAAATTTGGCCCCAAAATTTTTTTTCCTTTTTTTGGAAAATCAGGGTTTCCCAAAGGGGATACCAAAAAAATTTTTAAATTTTTTTCCCATGCAAATATAAGTTTATTCTTCCCACAGTAAAAAAACCCAATTAATAAATCTCTCCATATACTCAAGTAATGTTACAATTGGCTCAATTAAAAGTTAATCTGACTTTTAAAAGATTTTATATAGATGTAAGTCTGATCCGAAATTTACTTGGAACTCTCTCTCATCATTTGAACCTGTAATAAGCAAATTTTTAGGAATAAGTGATCCCAATTTTTATATTTACAAGTAACCTACGATGTATAATGTGTACCGCAAAAGTACACATTTAGGATCAATTTCAAGAATAGAAATATTTGGTCAACAAGCACATTGATTTTTACTTGTTCACGATCAGTTTATTTTTTACCCTTTCACATAGTGAATTTCTGCAAGAACAAAACACTTTAAATCCGGCGTATAACGCGCACCTATACTTTCAAGCCGCATTTTTAGTTTTTAGGTATATTCGCCGTATAACACGCACTCCCTTTTTTTCGAAGATATTTGAAATGCAGGTGTTCAATGCTTTTATATTTTGGGAAATTTATTTATTCGGGGGTATTATTCCGGGGTTTTTTTGACATAACCATCCTGTGATGACTATGGCGTTCCGGATCCGCGTAAGCTAGGGTGTGGGGTTATCAAAATGATGAGACATAGTAGTTCTTAATACAACTTTTATTAAAAATAACTTATATTACTTAACCCCAATTTGACAACTTTATTTAAAATTGGGGTTAAACCCAATTAAACCTTGTATTTAAGTCAGATCACGCAACTAGATCCTTTATCTTAATTATAATAAATAAAAACCCATTCATCCCAAATTTTTATACCAAATATTACCTTCTGCAGTCTCCTTCCTTCAACTGTTGAGAGGGAAATTTTATAATGTAATTTTACTAAGCGAAGTTTCCCAACTTCTTTATATTGAATTTCTATTCCTATCAAAGCTATCGGACTGCTAACCTTGATCTGAAAGATTCCCCACTAAGCTATCTCTAAACTTGCCGCGCTATTGATCCCGAATGATTCCACACTAAGCTATCTCAAAATTGCCCGGTATCGATCCCGAATGATTTACCTAAGCTATTTTCTAAACTTGCCCGAATATCTTATCATCAAAAACTTCTATCCTTTTTTAAAATATATCTCATTTTTCATATTTGATCCGTTTCTCTTCTTGGTATTGGGTTGGAAAGGTTTTTTCCATTAATCGGGGCCCTCAAAGAACAAAAGGAGTTATTTTAGCATAAGGACGCGAGGGAATCACAACCCCCCCCGAAAAAAAACTGATTTATTTAAAGGGGTTTTCAATGCCCCAAAAATTACGTGTCTAAATTTTCTTTTTTCTAAATTTCTTCGCTTTCTGGGGTTTTATTTTAAATTTTTAAACTTAAATACCATTTTAACTTTTTTAATTTCCCAAAAATTTTTCTTGACTTTTTAAATTTTTATTACTCATCTTAGAATTAAATTTAATATTCAATTTAAATTTTTAAACTCGTGACAATAAATTTTTCTCCAATAACTAGGCCAACATTAATAATTACTGTTTAATTTATGCCCACTCTCACTTTTTTAAAATCCAATTACTTAAAAAAAACTATACATTTAAATTTTTTAAAAAAAATTCTGGGTGCGCAGACCCAACCCTTTTCCTCTAAACACTGCATATGGAGCTGGGAAATTCCGCCCCTTTTTTGTTTAAGTTTTTAATTTTCATAATTTTTGGTTTTCAGGGTCAGTCTCCCCGAAAAAGAAAAAATTTTTAGGGCTCTATTTCCATAATATCAATCAATTTCACAATTATTCATTATATATTATTTGTATATCCCAATAAATTTTCATCTCCATCCCCCCCATCTGGTTTAAAAACCCCAATGGCCGCGCAACCCGTTTTATTATTGTTAGTGCCCCCGACTACGCCGGGTTTCCCCTTTTAACCAAAATTTCCTCATAATACGTAACAATACAACAAATATATATATAACAAAATTTTTACAATTACAAACATTTTTCAATAAACTATTATAACAAATAACCAAAGGAATTTTCGCATCTCACGAAGTCATACAACGAAACAAACAAATGTGTATTACAAAAAGTTTTCTCCAGAAAAAAAAATTTTTTAAAAAGTCAAAAGTTCCAAAATTAAATAAACACCATTGTAGTGTTTGACTTGGCTTATAACTTTTTAAACACCGCCCGAGACTTCCCCTTTTTTTGCAATAATTCTTCCGACCACTTTGTTGGGAAAATCATAAAAAAACAAAAAACCGATTTTTTTATGGGGTTTTCCAAAACCAAAAATCCAAACCAAAAAAGGGGCTACCACCTTTTTTTCCTCGGTTGGCTGGAAATTTTTTGTTTTTCTTGTTTTGGGGGTTGTAATCTCCTTTTTCGTCCTTTTCCTTGACTTCCCCCTTTTTCTCCCTTTTGGGTGGTCGGGGTTCTTTTTTTGTTCTCCGTCGTGGCCTTAGATTATATTTCTTTTTATATGGAACTTCAGTTGATTCTCTTCTGCTTTTCTTTTTTATCTCTAGAAATAGTACTGGGTGAAAAAGTTCTTTTCTTACTTTTTTGGTTCCCTTTCTTGCCATTTTCTTTGGGGCCCCACTTCTGACCCCCTGATCTTTTTAATCCCCCTATTATTCCTTATCCTTTTGTTTTTTATTTTCATTCCCAAATGAACTAGGAAGGACTGACCAGTGATTTGTTTTTATGGGTCCTTTTGTATTTTTATATTGATTTGATTGGTTACCAACCCCTTTTTCCTCTAACTTACGTTTCACCACTGTTTTTTTCTTTCCCATTTGTGACTCTTTTAATTTTTGGTTTTTTCCCGGGGATTTTCCCCTGACTTGATCTTATACTATTTGGGATACCTTTTCCCCATTCGCCCCCTCACATTTCCTATGACGATATATTTCTTTTGATTTTTAACTGTTAATTTTTTTTCCTGATTTCCTTTTAACAATATTTTTATTTTTTAAACTTCTAAGACTCTATAAGGTCCCTCAAATTTTTTTTTAAAAATTTAGCACATACTTTGTTGGCTGCTGAATTTACAGGGTGTGTTTCAAATAAGACCCAATCATTTCCCTTTTTATTTTTATGTCTTTTTCGTCTATTATAATATTTTCCCCTTTTTGTTTAATTTTTTTTCTTAGTCAGCTTCCAAAGCTTTTTCAATATTTTGAATTTTGAATTTTGTTTCGAGATCATAACTAGTTTTGAAATGGGGAATTTTTTCGACCTAAAAAAAATTCAGCGGGGGATTTTCCCGTTGTTTCATTCACCGCCGTACGAATAGCGTAAGCAAACTCACGTAAATTGATCCCAAATTGTTGATCATTAACATAATTTGCAATCATTTTTCACATTCTCGATTAACCTTTTTTCCCATTTGGTGTTCGATATGCAACAGTCTTCACATGCCCATGCCCAATCTTTCATTAAGTGCTCAAAATCTCGGTTTTGGGACCATTATCCCTTTTTAATTTTATTGGGCTCCATAACGCGATATAAAGTTATCAAAAAAATTCCCCTATTATACGAGAGGGCCTTTTAAATTTTTATAATTTCAGCCCATTTTGAAAAAGTCGGTTATTTCTAAAATATAGCGGGTTCGCTTTTTTTAGATATAGGATCGGGCCCAATAAATCTAACGTCACTATCTCATTCGGATTTTGATTAAATTGGAAATTTAAACCCACCGCTGGTAACGCGTTTTTATAGTTATTAACTTGGCACATATGGCATGTAGAGACATATTGATCAAGGGAATTTTCTCATGTAGGGGAAATAAAAAACGCCCGGGAAATGATACGTTTTAAATCTGCCTAAGTGCCCAACAATTGGCTTGTCATGAAATTTTCTCTCATTATTTCTTTCCCTTAAAATTTTTTTGGAATGATCCCGCTTTTCACCTAATGACGTTGGTGTTTTCGCATAAAATAACAATCCTTAAAATTAAACGGAAATCGTAACCAATTTCACATATCGTTGTTTTAAACCGGGGGTTATTTTCCCGGTTTTTCTAAATATCTAAAAGATAGGGGCCTAATTCTGGGTCATTTTTCTGTTCTGTTATTAATTTTTTCCCCGCGAAGAAACCAAAAACCCCTTGATTATAAATTTAATTCTCCAATTATTTTTTCCTTTGCTTTTTTGGTAAAAAATTAGCCACCATGTTTTTAAATTCATTTCTGACCCATTAACATGTAAATTCCCAATTTTCCTTATTATCTTTAACCGGGGAATTTTTAATTTTCAAGTTTTGATCAAAAATTTAAAACGATTCTTTACCCACTTTTGAAATCGATACCAAAAATGGGTATTCTAAATCTTTCAACCCATGAAATGACCAATTACTTTCGAATTGTCTGATGCGAAACATTCAATTCTACGATCCCCATGTTTTGGCATTTCGCACCCTGTGCTGTTATTACCTGGGCTCGCGATTTTTTAATTTGCTTATAGAAAAAATATTTTCTATATACTTCTTCCGATATAAATGATTTATCTGCTCCGGTGTCCCATAGCGCTTTCAAAAATGTGTTATTTAATAAAATAGGAACGTGTGGAAGTTCTACGGGTGATATACATATCGGAGAAAGTCTAATTGTCTCTCTTGTCGACACCCCTTGAGGTTGATCTTTAACCTTTACAATATTTAATCGTCCCCTTTGCGTCCTATCGCCTCGATTGAAATTTTCACTCGAACCCCTATTTCTACGGTCCCCTCTATTAAAATTATCATTTCGCTCATTTCGAAATGAGTACCCCTGTTGTTTAATCTCTGATCATTATTCTGAAACCTATTCCTCTCGAACCCTCTATTACTTTGACGGCTATTCTCGTAAAATCATTTCTACTGTTATTTGGTCTACGTCCTATTTCAGAATTCCTCCAGTTTCTACCATTAGCATTAAAATTAGGCATCCTATGCGCATTTTGACCTCGTCTTTCTATATTATCGTTCTGAGAACCTCTTTTTAATTTGCAAGAATATCTCTCTTCGAATTTAGCTAAGACTTCTAAAAGTTGTATCGTGTTTTGTGGATTTCTCACTTCCACATAATCTTGGATCTGTGGTTCGAGTCGAACTAAAATATGATCCACTAACTCTGCTGGGACATTCTAATTCTAAACTTCTCTCTATTTTTAGTAATCTATAAACGAAATCAGTAGGATCCTGATTTCTTCCCTGCTGGGACGCGTAGAATTGCGACTGTAGTTCTTTCTTATTTTTGACCGCGGGAAAAGCCTTCGCTAATTCAGCCTTGAGCTGCGCAAAATCCGTGGCTGTATTTTGCACTAACAACGATCCAAATATCGAATACCAATCTTGAGCCCTTCCCCTGAGATGACTTTTTAAGTAAGCACATGACAGATTACTTGGGATTTCAAGTAACTGTATGTTATTCTCAATAGATTCGATAAACTCTGCAATGTTCTCTGACCCTGAAAGTACATTTCAGGTAGAACAGTACTTCCACCTACATTACCTAACCCAGAATTATACGTTCGGCGCCATTGTGACATAGCCATCCTGTGATGACTATGACGTTCCGGATCCGCGTAAGCTAGAGGTGTGGGATTATCAAAATGATGAGACATAGTAGTTCTTAATACAACTTTTATTAAGAATAACTTATATTACTTAATTCTAATTTGACAACTTTATTTAAAGTGAGAGTTAACGCAATTAAACCTTGTGGCAATTTTAGGTCAGATCACGCAACTAGATCCTTTATCTTAATTATAATAAATAAACCGATTCATCTAATTACTTATACCAAATATTACCTTCTGCAGATCTCCTTCCTTCAACTGTTGAGAGAATTCTATAATGTAATTGACTAAGCGAAGTTTCCAACTTCTTTATATTGAATTTCTATTCTATCAAAGCTATCGGACTGCTAACTCTTGATCTGAAGATTCCACACTAAGCTATCTTTCGGCTTGCCGCTTTTATCTTATCATCAAAAGCTTCTATCCTTTTAAAGTATATCTCATTTACATATTTGATCCGTTTCTCTTCTTGGTATTGGGTTGGAAAGGTTTTGCCATTATCGTGGCCGTCAAGAGAACATAGGGGGTTATGTTAGCAGAAGGACGCGAGAGACGTCACAAGGCTTCTATAATAATAATATTTTGCCTATATATATCTTAGACCTCTGTACAGAGCCTGAACTAGGATGTTTGAAACATATGACTTTGAAGCGGATTTATCCATATTTAAATACATAAGAGGTGAGAAACTTTAACAAAAAACACCGATAATTATTTCAATTGGTAGTAACTCTGAAAATAATGTAAATTTTTCTAAAATCATAGTTAAGGTTCTCTGGAGAAGTCTTAGTTATATATAAGCACACAAAATATTATTATTATACACTAGAAGCATTTTTCATAAAAATTGAATATTTTGAAAATAAGTAATTCTAAGTTCCTTTTTTGCCAAAGTATTGCATTTAAATAATTTTTTATTGTAATAATATTCTTAAAATAATTTTATATCTAATCTTAGTGACACTGAATATTTAAAAAATATATATTCTTTTGCTTTCTTTTGCAAAATTACGGATTCGAACGAAATCGGATACCTTAATATACTTTTTTATCGTCATGTTTTATTATGTTTCATTTATAAAACATTTCTTATGTTCACTATGTTTAAAACTTGGAATAATGTGGAAATTCACTAGCAAAAGTTATCAAATTAATTTTTTTCCCAAGGAATTTTTTTTTAAGAATAACGCTCCCTTTTGCGGAGAAAATTTGTTTTGAAAGAAAGCAACTCTTGCGAAGAACAAATTTTGTTATAGTAGCTTTAATACGTTGAATCCTGTCAAAACAATTTAAAAGATATGATTTTTCTAACTGTAAATGATTTTTTTTCTTTTTTGAAATGAACGAATTTTTCTTACAAGTATGACACGCAATGAAATGATTTGAGTCAAATGTGCTAACAATGCACTTTCCTGCATGTCTACTCGAAAAAATTCTGAAAGAAAAGATGACTTCAATTTATCGAAAATAGCACGAAGATTGAATAAGTAGAATAAAGAAATTCATTCATTTGAATCCTAAGCGGAAAAATAGTGTTAAGTTTTTAATGAAAAGTATACAAATTAATATAATGTATCCCATTACATATTTCTAGTATTTTATAATCACCGCTTTTCTCTATAACTAACTAATGAAATGAACGAATTGAAAGATTGATTCCTTTAGAAAAAAAATGGAGAAAATAGCAACAATAATAAACGTAATTTATAGTTATACTTCATATTTTTTTAGTATAAAACGTAGATTATAGGAAAAGCAGCGACTAAATATTTATAAAAAAATGTAATTTATGCATCAAAGTTGATATTCCGTTTGCTAATTCGAGAATGAAATGCTTAACTGCAAGGAGTGGGCTGACATATATGAACAATTTTAATGAAATCAATGGTTAAAACATTTTCTTAGGAAAGTCAGATGTCCTCTTATCATTTTAACATACTTCAAAATTAAGAAGATATCCAAAAGTTTCAGTGTTGCTCTAAAGTTATTTGGCTTAATGATTTTTAGAGCCAAATGTAGATGTAATACAAAAGCTATTGACGAAGTCCTTCGTAATTTTGCACTATATTTAAATAAAGAGTACGCTACTTGAGCTGCTGTCTTAGTTTTTTTTAATATTTTCACTACACCACAATGGGAGGACTTTTAATATTATGTTTCAACCTCAGGTCCGTAAGATGACGAGTTTTAGTGAATGTAAAATTCGAACAAACGACTCGATTGAAATATCGAAAGTTCGTGAACAAGTTCTAAAATGACTGTAGTTTATGTCCACTAATCAACTAATTGACTAAATATTTATTTATGTTGCATTTTAGTATTGATAACACTTCATTGATATCCAAAAATTGATCGATATAGCTTGATTTTATTCACATTCACAAATTCTTGTCCATATATTTATTCGTACATAGTATGCATTTAGTTTTAAGATCATTATAACTTGGTGATTGCATGGTAAGCTACATGGAAGACAATTCTTAAGTTTTATTATCGATTTTGTCAAATAATATTGTGGAAAGTATTGGTATGTGTATGTTTTTCTTTCACAAAGCTCTGTATGGACCATTGCTGTAGAATTAATTCAATCACCATTCATATAGCGCAAAATACCGCGCATAACGCTCACCTATATTTTTAAGCTGCATTTTTAAATTTTTAGGTATATTCGCCGTATAACACACCTCCCCTCTTTTTTTTTTACGAAGAAACCTGAAATGTATGTGCGCAATGCACTTATGTTTTGTTCATTTATTCGAGATATTATTCCAATCTTAAGGAAAAAAAAATAGTATACTTCTAGAACTACAACCCTTTAAGTTCATAAAGAATGTAATTGCTTTTAAATAAACAGTATTTCGATCTATGTAGAAGTCTAATTTTTTCCTATGTTCATCTTTTTTATTTTTAAAGTTCTTGTTTTTATACCCGGTGTATAACACGCATCCGTAAACTTCGATTTCATTTTTTGTGTTAAAAGTGCGTTATACGCCGGATTTTACGGTAATTAATATTGATAGATCAAAATATTTGTTTATCATTATTTCTTTATATTCTCCAAAGTTGCACGCATAAATTATGCTAGTATATGCAATACCATACAATATATCTTACAATAACTTGATGCAAAAGCTAGGAATCTGACAATATAGTCATTGATTCTAGATTTCTAGAGATGATATGAACTTAATGTACTTCTTGTAGTGTGTTTAAGAAATATTTATCTCTTTAATTTCCTCTATAGCTGTTATTATATACCTCATAAACCTATATGGAGCATGGAGCACAACTTGATTACATTCAAAACGAAGAGAGAAATTCTTTAAACTTGTATGAATAGTCAATTCATTTTTTGGAATCCCCCAAAATAGAATCTGGTGACTTGTGCTATTCTTCCACAAAACACACACAATTCTATGACATAAAAACAAAATGCAGCAATTTCATAAAATGCATCATCATCGATAAATTTCGTGTGATATCAGAGGCACTCTGGCATGTGTTCTTGCTCAAGAATTCACTAAAAGGTGTGATGGGCAGAATAAAAGAAGTAAAACTCCTGACAGCTGAAGCAGAAAGAACAGAGCCTAATGCATACAAAGGTGTGTAGTACCCGTAATTCGACAACTGTGTGTCTGTCTTTGTTTCTTTCTCGTAAACATTGCCACCATTTTCTGACAGCTGACAACTTCGGAATTCGCTCCGCAGAGGAAAAGAAGTGAAGCGAAGGAAAATAACAAACAAGTTGAAGTTGAAGTGTCTGTAATGCCTCTCGGTTTGTTTCCATTCTTTTATTCAGTTCTATTTAATTCTGCTGTTTACGTGGAACATTTCACCACTTCTATGACGAGAATAGAAACTAGGCGGAGGAATTAATTTTGTAGCAGTTTGGAACATTTCAGTTTTTTTCCTATCTTATTTGGAAGGATTATTGTTCACTTGTTATGGCTGAATAATGTCTTGTTCTTTCATTTCGATTAGTGGTATTTGTTTTTACTGTTACATCTTAATTACGCTTCATAAAACAATCATTGTTTTGATTACTAGTTTTATTCATTACTTTGTTTTTGTAACTAACAACAATTTTTGTGTTTAATTAACTTGAATAAAATTGCATTTGTCAATAATTGCAATTTGTCAAATGCAGCAATTTAATAAAAGGCATCACTCTGGCATGTGTTGTTGCCAGAGTTGAATATCTGAATCAGGGGTCGGCAACCTTTTTCCTTGTGGCGTACCAAACTAATCTACCAATATGATTCAGCGTGCCACACAGTCAAAGATTTTTTAAATCATTCAATTCCCGTGATAATTCATGAAGAATTAGTGAATAGAGGTCAATAATATGAATACTTACAGTCTTATTATATATTAATTTTGCATCATTTAAAGATGTTTCTTAACATAAACATAAATAACATATAATATAATTACAGTCAGACCTCTATATAACGAAGTCACTAAATCCCGAAAAAAAGTTCGTTATATAGAGGTTCATCTTTCAATTTTTTTTACAAACCACATGAAACAAACTTTAAATTCAATTTTTTAAAATTTATACTATATATTAAAAAAAGTAATTATTCACACTTTTATTTAAATTAATATATATTTATTTTATATACCTTACCTATAAAAAAAGGAGAAAAAAAAAACTGCAAGGAAAGTTGGTTGACGCCTTTATCCATTTCTTGAAGAATTAATTTTTTCCTTTAGTGCTCAAGCACTTACGTTTTGACATTTTTGAGCTACAAGAAACGAAGTTATCAGTACGACTGATCAACACTACAAATGAGCGGAGACTAGTTCAGGGACATGATACTCTACTGAAGGTGAAAGGGAATTTCGAAGTTGTTTCCAGGGAACTGGACAATGGAGGTTAAAGGTTGCACTTCTTGGAAATATGTTCAGAATTCTATTACTCTCGGCGAGTTAGGCACCTAATAAAACCAGTTCAAGATTTATGACCCCCATAAAATGTGCTAACAGAGAGAATAAACTCGAAATGTCCAGAAATACTTCAAAAATAAGGAGAAAAAAATGTATCGTTTGTTACATAGAAAATGCACTTCGCTATTTTGAGTTTATTTTACGAAGAACATCGTGAAATGTTCTTGGTTACAGGAAAATGTTCACTCTATAGAAAAATTCGCAATATAGAGGCTCGTTACATGGAGGTTCGACTGTATTTCTTCAACAAAAGGCTAAAAAAAATTAAAATTGTACATATATTATGTATTTTAAACATTTTTATTAAAATAAGTAATAGACAACGTATAAAACATAAGTATTTCCCTTCATTACTGTTATATAAAAAATTTAATGCGAGTCTTGAGCTTCACCGCTGTACTTTCATATTGCAAAACCAAGGGTAATGTGAGGAAAGATTTTTTATTTATGTATAGAACCATTATTGGAAAGCAGAGTACATGCAATTTTCTCTCTTCAAACAATTTAATCTCTCCAGTAACGACATTCAATAATTTACAAAATATCTGTAAATTTATCTTTAGAGTCATCTTTCGAATTTTTTATCAATTCTATAAAATGTCCGTAATTTTGAAGATGTTTGTCAAATAAGGTTCACCACAAATTTATCAACTTCCATTCAAATATTGACAAATTTGTAGAGTAGTGCAGAATGTCACTGAGAATCGTACCGCGTGCCATATGTTGCTGACCTCTGATCTGAATCATGCTATAATACTTGGCTGCAACAACTTATTAATTTTGATGCTACAATAATGAATTTGAAAACATGCAGAAATTGTATAGAGTTGACTTTTGGAGATGATGTTAACTTAATATGCTTTTTGAGAACTTTCGTATTATCGTAACTATATTGGCTACATTGTATCAAACGGAACACATGGTTGCCAATTTGGCGACTTATCTGTAAAGTTGGCACTGTTGCAATAATACCGTTTTTTGGAGGGAAATAATAAATACTGCTGAATGAAGGTTAAGAGGACAATTCATTTAAAATTTTTTCTACTTTGTAAATGAGACTTCATTACTTATGATCAAAGTTTGCATAATAATAACTCACAAATAATATGACAAACAAAAACCAATTTATAAATTATTAATAAGGGGCCCTGTTGAGGACTCTCATCGCTAAAGTGTGAGTTTGCACCAAATGATGAGACATCTTAAAATATACAGTTTATCATGACATTCTAATTACTATCTAATTTCGACCTAAGCTATGGGAGCACATAAGGTTAAATAGTAATCTAAATATTTAGAAATATTTAGAATTTAAATCTTATATCTAAGAACAAATGATCCCCGACAATAATGCTAGTCTTAGAACGTCCGGTCAGATTCTTTAAACTAGAACTGCGGCAATCACAATACAGCTTCTCTAAATAACATTATAATTTTCGTATGATAACAAAAGTCATCCTCAAATTCCCTCTTCCCTTGAATTTAAATAGTAACCTTCATTAAGGTATCCGACTACGTTCGGAACCGGGATTTTTCAAAAGCGTGTAAATGGATAATATTTATGATATTTAGTGTCACTTAGATTAGACAATGTATATAAAATTGGGTTAAGAATAGTATTACAATACAAAATTATTTAAGTACAATATTTTGACAAAAAATGAACATAGAATGACCCCTTTTCAAAATATTCTCCTTTTGTGAAAAATGCTTCTATTATAATAATATTTTGCCTGCCTAAGACCTCTCTACAGAGGCTCAACTAGAATTTTTGAAATATATAATTTAGAAGTGGGTTTATCCATATTTTACGACAACAGAGGGGAGAAATTTTAAGAAAAAAACGCCGATACTTATTTCAATGGGTTGTAACTCTGAAAATAATGTGAATTTTTCAAAAATAACTGTTGAGCCTCTGTACAGACGTCTGAACTATATACAGGCAAAATATTACTATAATAGAAGCATTTTTCAGAAAAAAAGAACATTTTGAAAAAAGGTTATTCCAAGTTAATTTTTAGCCGAAATATTGTATTTAAATAATTTTTTATTGTAATACTATTCTTAAAACAATTTTATATACATTTTCTAATCTAAGTGACACTAAATATCATGAAAATTATCCATTTATGTGCCTTTTTAAAATCACGGTTCCGAACGTAGTCGGATACCTCAACATAAATCGCTTCAAGGTTTTATAATTATATTAGGTTAGCAAAAGCACTTTTCTTAGAGGTTAAGTCAGAATAGCGAATTGAACCCGTTACAATCCGTAATCAAAGCACGTTTCCAAATAATTACCAAAGTTAATCTTTTAACCACTTAACCGGTTTGCTCTTACTCCGAACGAGTTACCAAAAGTTGACCGCAACTGGTTTGGCCGTACTTTGTAAAGGCACTAATATTTTCTCCTTTCTATATTTGATTTGCATATATTTTTAATCCTTATCGTAAGGTTATTAGTGCTAGTGTGTTTTTAAGAGATATAGTTTGTGTTTATGGTAGTGAAAAGGTTCTTATCCGCGGGATTTTCTTTGTGGTGAAGGGTGGAGTTTTTCATTGAAGGCAGGAATTTAGATTCTTGAAAATATTCGATGAATAGGAATTGGCAGGGCAATGCGCAATTTGTTTCTTGAGAAGAAATAAAAATGGAAAGAATGCTTAAAAATTTTTTAAGAAAAAAGTTAAGTGATGCAGGGAGTTAAAAATTAATAAACTTTTATAATAAAAGGAGATAACGTGCCAAAGACTGACTCATAGATCAGTGGTTTTCAAACGTTCTTTGCTTGCGACCCAATTTTCAATCCTAATTTTTCTCACGCCCTCCTCCTCCATGCAACAACATTGTATTGAATTCAATAATAATATACTTTGACATAAAGCTAGAATACGAGTTTAATTTTAACAGTACAAGTTATCATAAGTATTATACTTTATATACAATTTTATGACATGCCCATAAGGCCACTGGTAATTATTAAACTGGTTCTTAACTTAGTATTCTTAAATTAATTATGAAGCACTTTGTGCAGTACTGATACATTTATAAGTGCATTATGTTAGTGTAAATGCGTATTTTATTTTTTATTATGTCAGAATATATTTTGTTTAGTTTCCTTTCAGTAAATAAATATTTTTTAAAAAATCTTTTTACTTCGACTCTTCGATATACTCGCGCTCCCCTTGTAGAGTTATCACACCCTCCAAGGGGGGCGCGCCCCACAATTTGAGAAACACTGTTATAGATATATTAATTTAAAAATTACAAATACAATTAAGGAAAACTTTAAAAATAGAAATAAATAAAAAATTAGTTATACAATTATTTTTTCTATGATTTTGTAAATCTTGACAAGTTTTTTTGAAGAGTCATTTCTCATGTCATTTTTAAAGAACACAGTATCATAAAACATCAGATTTTCTTTTTACAACAACTTGTACAGAGAACAAATGTTCCTTTTCTTAGAAATTTTTTTGGAGTAAAATCTGCTATTCACTGAAAAGTTTGTGACGGGTATTTTCTGCGGTCTTCATCTTGGGGAAAATATTCTGTAACTCTGATTTGTATGAGTTTAAAATCACCTTCCATAGAGATGATTTGATTTTATGCTAATGTAAATGCTATTTAAATCCTGGCAAGGGATGTGTTAAAGTTAATCGTAGATCGTTAGTCATGAATTGTGAGAAGTGAGTGGTTCGTCCTTAACTTTCATTTGAGCTATAACTGCCGTTCGTAGCAGTGGAAATAATAGAGAAGCTAATTTGAAGAGGACTGTAGCATCTTAGGAAAGAGCTGGCAAGTGATCTACTAGCAGATTAAGACGTAAGTATACTTTTGATAACCTTATAAGTTAGATTAGGAATCTGATTAAATTTTTCCAACGGTTATTGAACTTTAATTAATCAGAAATTCATTAGTCTGAAAAAAGTAATTTGACTCATACTACACCTCCAACTTACGGATTACGACAAGTTCTTTTATTTTATTATTACTTTTCGAAAAAGTAATAATAACAGTAAGTTTCGGAAATTTTTCTGCAATTAAACTATACTGAGAATTTTAAGCAAAACCCTCCCGCTTACATATAAAAAAAAATTATTTTTATCTGTTGGGAACTAGATGATAACTTTAATTGGACTAATTTCGATTAGTATGCTGGTTCGACTGTACTTTTCTTTTTCTTTTAAGAAACATAAGAAATGAGAACATAATGAAATAATTTTTACATTTAATTGTTTTTAAATTATAATTTGCTGTTAAGGATTTTCCGTTAAAACAAATTTTCGTAATTTTGAAACTTTCTTAAACTAATAATAAATGCAAAATTTTAGTTTCAAATTAAACACATTTCTATTGTGATTTTAATTAAGATCTTGTCAAAAAAATCATCCTGAGTACTTTAGACTTTTCCATCAAATT
This sequence comes from Trichonephila inaurata madagascariensis, assembly GCA_019973955.1. Lineage (NCBI taxonomy): Eukaryota > Metazoa > Arthropoda > Arachnida > Araneae > Nephilidae > Trichonephila > Trichonephila inaurata. The sequence goes on from BMAV01015240.1 coordinate 54,710, forward strand.
TTTTTATTTTTTTTGCCAAATTTGGTAACTAAATTTGTCAAAATCTCTAGCCAAGATCATAATATAATTTTGAAGACTAGTTTCCTCTATACCACAAACAATCTTACCGGACATAATATCCTTTTAGCAGCAAAGTGAACAAACTGCAAAATTTTCGTAACAATATATTATATATATATAGGCTTATTCTCTACAAACAAGAGATAACATCCAACAATCACATTCGAAAAACATATAGACAGTATGAAAATCACACAATGAAGGACATATGAGCAACCGAGATTAAAAATTATAAAATAATGCTGCAGTATTATAAACATTGCTGACTTAGGACAGCTAATATATAAAATAATTTATATAAAAGTGGGGTTGAACAGGTTTTTTGGCCAGCCAACCTTCCCCCTTTATGTAAATAATACTGAGCAAAAACCTATTGAAAGCAATGGATAGGAATATCTAAATCCATTGCAAGATAGAGGTAACTTACCTAAAAATTGCACTTAAAAATGCAGAGCCCGCGCTAAATCTGAGTGCAATAAATAAGTTATTGCCAGATTCTGGACCCTAATGCAGATTTAAATCATGTGAATGGCTGAAATGTAGCACTTAACAAAAGTATAAAAAGAATGGAAATAAAAATTAATAAGAGTTGGAAATTATAGCATAACTTTAATAACACTAGAGTAAATATGAATAAAATAATAATAAGTAATTTTATCTATTATTAGAATATGGAGATAACTATAACTATGAAATATTTAAGTTTATAGTAATAAACTATTATCAATCTCAGAATTTTTAATCCTTACTATTTTGAATAGCTTTATTCATATAACTATTAATAAAATTAATTGAGTAATTCTGATTTAAGCAATATTTAGTAAAATGATTATAGTTATTTATTATTTCTGATTTTTTTGACACCAGAAATTTATTACGTTGTATATAATTAACAACAATATTTCTGAATATAGAAACATGTACATTACTCTCCCAATGAGGAACTTTTATAATATTGAAATTTAATTCTTCTCTTTTATCATAAATATTAGAAACTATTGCATTATCTTTTAATTTGATACGTATGTCAAGAAAATTTGATTCATTATTGTTACTATTTGTCTGTATTAAATTAAGATATTGTGGATAAAAATTAATGTTAGGTTTAAAATTAGCTTGTTTGCCAAAAATGATTCTGTCATCTATATAACGATAAATATAATATTTAGAATTATTAATATAACTACTTTCAAAATAATGTAAGTATAAATTGGCAAGACAGTTGCTCGCAGGGACACCTTGTGGCAAACCTTTAATCTGCAGATAATAGTTACCTTTATGATATATATAGTTTCTCTTTAAGTACAAACCTAAGTAGTGAACCAAATCTATCATAATTAACATTATTAAATAAATTATCTTTATGTAAATTTACAAGTATATTAATCAAATCATCAATATTAATAGAGTTAAAAAGATCTTCAAAATCTAAACTATAGACCGAATAAACCTTTTTATCTTTCATTTGTTCAATAAGTGATATATATATATAAATGAATTTATTAGACCGTTAAATTGAATTTCTTTTTTTATTTTTCTTAATAAACTCTTTGAAGACTCTGCAGCTTATACACTGTTTGACTATTGCTAAGAAACAGTTACGTTTTTCAAAAAATAATTGACAATGATTGAAAAAATGAAACTAAGCACATATTTAGAAGGGATGATGTGTATTTATTATAGTGCAAATTGGCACAGATATCTCCATATCGAAGGATTAAAAACTTAAAAATAAAAGAAATGCTGCTTGGATGATTTCCAAGTGAGTAAGCGAATATTAACGTAGCACTATACAGCTACACGAGGGCTTTTGGCGACGGACCACGTAATTTTGAACCATGGTCAAGTGAAGTGGACGACACCTGAGCTGGCACCCCCTTCTCCTAACTACCACACCAACGGGAGGACGTTTCAGCTCTCGACCGATTTAGCGTGCATCGCTGCCCTACACGGCGAGTCTTTAGTGGTACTAGGCTCGAACTCGTGACAAAGCCAGCCATGATTCGATACCTATACCACTCGGCTACCACGGCCACTGGATGATTTTCAAACAGCCACGAAAAATTGATTTTCAGGTCAAAATGCTGCAGACATGAGTACCTTAGTAAGATGTGTGTTGACCACGGACACTAATACGCATTTTGCATTCGTGTTCTGCATGCTCTTCACTAAACTATCGAGGAGTCCTTGGAGGAATTTTCAAATGCCAAAATTTTGAAAACTTAAAATTTCTTCACATATGTTTTAATAAGATCAATTTTTTCAGTAGATTTGCGTACAGTATATAATCACAAAATTTTTCAAAATAAATTTTCCCCAGAACAATTTTTGAAAAACGAATCTACTCTGTCACGCATAGCAAACATTGTGTGAAAATTAAACAATATATTGACATCCTAAAAATACTTCCTAGTTAACAACAACAAAAAAATTCGATATAAACATCATTACTCAAATCTGTCCAAAAGTTTAACCCGTCAAAATAACACCTTTTACATCACACTACAAAATTAATCCCAAAATTAACCGGTACAATAACCGAAAATTTCTCAACCGAAACTACGAACACCGAAAATTTTTCTTTTTTCTTACTCATGACTTACAACTTACCATTTGCCAAATGCTTCCCAAAACTGAAGTTTAAAAATAATTACAAGTAAAAAAAAACTATTCTTTTTAAGTGAAAAAAGTTCCCAATTACAACAACTGACGTTTCTAAAAGTATTCTCTATTAGAAGCACCAAAGGCAAAGGAGAAGCGGCTGTTTTTTGCTCCTCAGAAGCACCGAGCCGTGAAGCGACAATCTCTTCGAATAACTCCAGGAGCGGGATTAAGCAAGACATAGGAATATCATCTGATATACGACCTTCCCATTAGTAACACTTCCTCCTCTTTTTTTACTTCCCTACCTACCTTCCGTTCTGGATTCTTGTTGGTTACGTTACAGTAGTATGTGAAAGGTTAGAACGGTTTGTTATGGAATGTGGTGTGGAGAGAACGATTTGTGTTTCAGTGAGTGAGGTTCGTTTTGGGGATCGAGGAATTCTTCGCAAGCGTTGAGTTGTTTTTTTGCTGGCTCTCGGAAATTTTTATGACTTGGTAGGGAGTAAAAAGCTGGGGAGGAATGAAAAAAGGAAAATGCTGTTTTCTGGAAAAACATTAGATAAATTATGATAGAGATGTAAGGATTTCTCCCGTTCTCACCAAATGTAAGTTGGCTTCCTTCTTCTTTTTCTTTTTTACTTCAATTTGAAAAGAAAAAAAAACCTATTATCATTCTTTTGAAAAATATAAAACTTCTAATATTTATTCAAAGAATTTTTCCATTTTTTTTTTTACATTGTTTGCTTCAAAGTTCTTTTTCAAAACAAAATTCTCACATTTCATCGCTGAATTAGGTTTGCTGAATATTACGTGGTTTTTTCCCCTAAAAAGTTTGTAACTCGAGTTATTCATTTATAAATAAAAAAAAATTAAAAATTAAACCTTCAGATTAGATCTTGAACATTGCTGCTCATACTTATGCAATTGTGCTTTTTGTTTCCCATATCTATATTTAAATTAAATATTTTTTCTCCCGATTTTCGCACTATGACTAAATTTTAAGTTTGCTTAACGTACATTATACGTACTCAATGAGTACACATAATATATACAATATAAACATATATCACACTTTCAAAGTTTCTTAAAATTACATTTTAGTGTGAACGATATGGAATATCGTTTTTCTTAAATAAAAAGAAACTCACTAATGGTAGTTTTAATTTATTATGATCATGTTGTCCAATCAATCTTTAGATATTCTAAGCCAGGGGTAGGCAACTAGAAGCCCGCAAAGAGTTTTTATGCGGTGCTCTAAGATTATCAGAAAATCTACTTTGAACCTAGTTTTCTATCCCGTACGCTATGAAAGATTCGTCTTTTATTTTTCGCTACTAGGAAAACAAAGTACCTGAAAGTATTTCTACTAAGAGATCATCTACAGCAGTGTTTCTCAAATGGGGGGGGGGAAAACGTGAAAAATTCTGAAGGGGGCGAGCATTTCGAAAAGTCGAAAACGAAAGATTATTTAAAAAATTATTAATTAACTGAAAGTAAACAAACAAAGAAACACTTTCTGTATAATAAAATATAAAATACACTTTTTAAATATAATCATTAAAAAGTATCCGTACTGTCGAGTTCATTATTTTCAACAATCTAATTTAAAGAACAAGTTTTAACTATCAGTGACTCCAAGGGTTTGTATTATCACTTATCTTGATAGTTTGTAGGGTTTTTTAATTAATTTTAATCCGTTTAAAAAAGTTACACGATTCGCTGCTCAATGCGACCTTTTTTCCACGTAGACGGTGTATTTTGATGTTTTTTTGGGGGGAGCGAGGGAAAAGGGTAAATAACAAATCCTCTGAAATAAGTAAATCTTTCCAAAACCTCTGTCCCGGGCCTCTTATTACATTCAAAACTCTCGGAATAATTTTCGGATGCACTGCACAGAAAAAATCGTACTTCGGAAAAACTTTTGCGTCCAGAAAATTAATCTTTGGCTGGGCGGCGTTTATGCATGTCGGTGGCACGTAAAGGTTAAAGTCGTATTGTAACTTTGTGTAAAGTATGTATTATTGAACTCAATGGACTGTTTTTTTGTATGGGGGGCCCCGATGAAAATGATGTTGAATAGCGGGTCCCTATATTAAAATTTAAACACGATCTACAGAGTTTGGAATATGTGGGATACAAGAAGATTTCAGAATAGAAAGAAAGCCGAACCGAAATTCAATTGTCTCTGTTATCCCATTACTGGTGATATTGATACAGTACTTGAGGAGATACAGCTGGAACTTATGGACTTAAAATCAGTTCGCAATGTGAAGAAATATTTAATGCTATGCCATTAATTTTTACAAATATTTGTCAGTTGATTAATTTCCACGTATGAAGAAATTTAAGGGGAACTTATTCTTTATATTTGGATCGACATATATTTTTGCGAGAAAAATGTTTCTTGCTTGAAGATCAAAAAGAGTAAATATGGATGCAAGTTGATTGACATAAACTTGCGGCTGTGATGAAAACAAAAACAATTTTCTCGAATTAAAAATTAAAGAAAAGTATGATAGGTTACATTTGTGTCATTAAATTGATTCTAAAATGAAATGTGCTTGCGTATTAGATGATATGAAATTAGCACAGAAAGTAAATTGAATAAAACTGCCACTATTTTAATTAATTTATATTTATTATTTCTTATAGTGGTAATGATTTTAAAAGAATGGGTCTCTCAAGTATCCTTCGTTACCCCAATGTGGCCCGCAAGCCAAACAAGTTGACCACCCTTGCTCTAAGCCATAATGTTAACCCTTTATCTACCGACGTGGGGACTTATAAATACTACTCACTTTAAAATTACAAGAATAACCCTTTTTACGAATTTTTTTGTTTAACGGAATATTCCTTCAAATCCACCCTTTTCAAGATATTTTGTTGTTGTTGCGCACCCTCATTGATCAAAAATTTACACCAGGCCCATGACATCGTATACTTTAAAAAAACCCCAACACCATAAAAAGGATCGTCTGCTAAATCCTGTTTGGGTTGGGGCCCCAATATTCGAGGATGTGACAGGCGGGGGTCGGCTCAGAAGAACGGTTTTTGCCATTTCAAAGCTCTTGCATCCTTCGGAAAAAATTTCATTGTTTTGATTTTGGCCATTTAAAAAGGGCTAAAGAGTTTGATCCTGTCGGGAAAACCGTGGAGAGAGCCTCCAGGACGAGAACACTGATACCAATGGGGGGTAACCCAAGTCTCTTATTCTGGTGTTTAGTTCTAGAAAATCCCCAAAAAAGGTTAAAATTGCGACGGCTCTGGTACCCCCCAAAAAAGGTCCCCACCCTTGGGCCAAAGTGTCCACAATCTCATTTCCCTCTAGACCCTTGCGAGGAAAATCTACTGCAGATGAATTTGATGCGATGTGGAAAGTCTTTTTTTAACTTGGGAGTATTGACACTCCAACATTATCCCCACCCCTTTGCCAATTGTACAAATGTTGTATTAAGCTTCTACTATAAAACCCAGTACCCAAATCTCTTTTCCAATTGGAAAGTGAAAAGAAAACCCAAAGGGGGCCTCATCAAGGGCTATTAGCTCAGGGAAAAAAATTTGAGCAACCGTCTGGTTTCCCCTTTTTGGATTTTTAAAAGATAGGGCCTTGCGATTTGATGTTAAATTTCCCGCTGCCAGACCCGATAACAATCGTCTCTACTGCCATCCGTATAAACCTGAACGGCGTCTATTGGTATATCCCCAATTCTCTTTTAGAGCTGGTTGTTTTAAATAGGCGGGAATGTCTTTTTTGTTATTCACGTGTACTGGTAATTCTGGATGGAAAAATAGCCCGTCAAGATCCCGCTGGGCCCAAGACTTTTTGACAGGTGATGGGGTTCCACAGCACCAATAGTGGGTTTAAAAAAGAGCCCAAATTTTGGCTAAAGGGGACTGTTTCCCCTGAGTCTGTGGTTATTACGTTTTAATCTTTGAAGTAGGCTAAAGTACGATTCCGAGAATCCAGACTTCGGGGTTTGTTGCAGTTTTTTTTGTTAGAAAAAACCCCCCTAAGGATGTAGGTCCCCTTGAAAAAGTACTATATCTCTGAGACAAGTATTTTTTTAGACCAGTGATGATCCGAGGGGCAGCTCTGAGCTGGACCTTTTCGGGTTTCTGAAGATTTGTAACGGAGTAAGATATATGGCAACAGGTTCTATTGTTTAATTTTTTAGAGGCGAAGGCGAACATTTTTTGTAACTTAAAAGTTGCTTTTTTCTGCTCACATTTTGATCGGATTGCGAAGATGGTCATTTTTTTCCCAAAAAAAAAGTTAATGAAAGGGAAAAGGGGTGTGTTATTTTTTTATACGTTAAGACCTTAGAAAATGATTTTTACTATTTTTTTTTTAAGTTAACAGCATATATAATTAATTTTACAGTTGGATAACTTAATCGTAGTAGTATCGACAGCACACTGGGTGTTTTAGCAGAAAGTTTTTTTTTCGTCCGTGTGGCTTATTGTTGTGTTGTACAGTCATCATTATAGTGCAATAGACAATGCTTTTTTGGGCATTTCTTTTAACTTAGCTTATTTATTTTGCTTTTTTATTGTTTTATTTTAACTTTTTCAAAAAAACTTTGAACTTTAATCAAAATTTTTTTTCCACACAATTAAATGGAATACCTATTCTTATTTCAAAAAATTTAAAAACATTTTAATTTCAAATTTTAACTGAGATTTAACAATAAAGGGGATTTTTTAAAGTCCCATTATTATTTATTTTTCTTAGAATGCTGGAAAAAAAGAAACTTTATCTTCAAGAGGCTTTGGATTTATTACATAACCTACCATCTGAAATCAGTGATATACTAACAAATGATTTTTCAGATGCAGAAGTCCCCCCAAATAATATGCTGGGAATTTTTTTGTTTAGATTCTTAGGATGTCCCATCATGAGACCAAACTCAAGGTGCAGTAGTTGGTGTTAAGAAAATACAGCATTTCTTACCCCAGGGTGGAGGGGCTTTAAAACATTTAATCGGGAAAACCCCACTCCCAAAAAGCATAAAAATTTTAATGAATTTCTGTGGTTTTAAAATCTCAGGGGTGTTAAATTTCTCTAGAGGTCTGGGAAAATAAACAATTTTCAAACAGGTATAATTCTTTTTTTAAATTTTTAAAATTTAAAAAAATTCGAAACTTTTTTATTTATAAAAAGGGAAAGGGGCTTTGAAAATTTTAAAATGTTTAAAATATAATCATAATTTTAAAAAAAATTAAAACATATGAAAATAAAAAACTTTTCTATAAAAATATTTATTTACGTCCCCGCATGTTATGTTCTAAAATAAAAAAAATTTAATTACTAGCTATAAATTGTTTTTAAAAATTAAAAGTATTCTTTTACCTGTAGCTATTTTTTTTATAAATAGAAAAAAACCATTTTTTTTAAAAAAAAAAAATACATTTTTTTTAAAAATTTAAAAAAAATTTTAATATTTTAAAAAATTTTGAAATACAAAAATATATAATACTAAAATTGGGGAGGGTTTAAAGGGGTACGATGCATTTTATAATTCTATAAATTTTTATACATCAGAGGCTATTATTTTAGAAAATAGCGCGCGCAACGCAAAAAATACGTAATATTTAGAATAGAATTTTCATATGCTAATGATTTTTAAAATTATGGTTATATTTTAAACATTTTATACTTTTCTGAAGCCCAATTTTTTTTATAAATAATGTGTAAAAGAAACGAATCATTTAATTTAAATCTAAAAGAGTTATACCTGTTTGAAAATTGTTTATATTTTCAGACCTCTTGAGAAATTTAACACCCCTGAGACTTCTTAATGAAAAAAAAAATCTGTTTTTTTTTTAATATCATCATATTAAGTTTATGTGTAAAAAAATTTAATAATATTTAAAAATAATTATTTTGTGCTTTAAAATATTAGTGTTCTCTGGTTTTAGGATTTTTTAAGAGTTAAACTGCGTTAAAAAGGTCATTCGGTATTTTCGCGTTATGAGAATACTTGAGACCTTTGTGGACTGACAATACTTTAAAGTACCAATTTAATTAATTAGCTCTAACGAATTAAATTTCCCAAACTTGAGTATTTTATTTATGTATTTCCCTTAATTTTCAATATATTGATTCAAATATATATATATATATATATATATATATATATATATATATATATATATATATATATATATTGCATGAAAAATTTTTCATTAAATAATAATACGATCGATAAAGGGTTAGATTTACAGGCATCAGGGAAAAAAGAACGGAAGAATGCTCATACGTTCAAGCTTTTATAGTTTCTTAAAAGGGGAGGGGACATATACCAGAGGGTTCTCTTAATTGCAGAGTTAAAAATAGAAATACTTGATATATGCAAAAAAAGGTAGTTCGAATGTATTTAGTCCACGATTAAAAAATAAATTATAAGATGATGTGAATTCAACATACTTACACACATACACAATTGTGTGCGGTATGTCATCAATTTCCTCTTTCCTTCCATATTCTCCTAAAAAGATTTTTTATACAGAGTACAAAGGTGGTTCTCTTTTGGGGAAACGTTTTTTGGAAATTTGTTTCTCGTTTGCTTTTTTGAGAAAAAATTTTGGAACTTCGAATAATCGTCTTTGGGAGTGGGATGTAAAAAAAAAAGATTTATTTTAAAAATGGCTCCTAAAATTGCTAGATGACTCAAAGGGTTTAGAAATTAGTTTTGGGAAAAAATATTCGTATCAACAAATTATAAAGCGGTGTAAATATCTCGGTTATTGTATTTAAAAAAAAAAGGAAATCTGAAAGGAAAAAAACGTATAGCTGAAAGTAAAAATGAAAACATGTGTAACTACGAAACCTCATTCTAAGACTGTTCGTAAGCAAGCAACTATCAAGAAAGTGAAGTCCCTAATCCTGAAAGAAATTCCGCTTACTCAAAGACTCAGTGCATTGATGATAGGAATGTCTTCCGGCTATGTAAGTAAAATGTTTGATATAAAGTTTTAAAGTTAAAAATATGTTAAATTCTAAGTTCATCTACTTTTGCCAAAACATATTGTTGAAAGATAAACAAATAGTAGAAAATTATATGAAAACATCTAGTGCTGAAAAATGAAGATTTGTGGTAACACTCGATGAGGCATGGGTATATTTAAGTGACTGTATTAAAAGAAGATCAATTTTCTATTGCTCATCTGACAGGAATTACCGTACTAAATGGTTCCTTCAGTGTACAGAAAAGTTCCCTAAGAGATTCATGATAGTTGCAGGATTTTGTTACAATAGCAAATTAAAAACCAAAAAAGTCTTAAGTAAAGCCAAAATTAATTTATTCTGCTATCAGCAGAATATCTTAGAACCAATTTTTGAAAAATAAATTCTATTCAACAAAAGGATTGAAAAATTTGTGTTTTCATATGGACAAAACCCTAGTCCAACTGCGCTTATTTAGCTAAAAAAAGTATCAAAAAAGGAAAAAAAGTGTATCCCATTTGATGGAATGCCTGTAAAATCACATAAATGCGTTTTGGATTTTTATGCTTTCGGTTTATTAGCCCTTTTAGTGGGCAGTGGCAAATTTTCGCTGCCTTTTTAAAAAAAAAATTTTCTCCAAGCGGGGTGTTGGATATTTAGTCTATCTATATGCGTTAATTGAAGCTAGAACGCAAAAAAATTAAATCAATGGTAACGATACCTTTTTGCATTTCATGTCCCCCTGATGGGGAGTTAAAAAAAGTTTTTTGGGTAAATCTACAAATTGTATTTTGATTACTTTAAATAAAATTTCGATTTTGAAAAAAAATTTGACATGTGTGTGTGTTCTTAAGTAGACTTTTTTTCCCCATATGAATGAATTAAGCAAAAGTTAAAAAAAGGTTTTTTTTAGTTTTTTTGGAAAACCTTTTAAAATATGGATAAGGGTCTACCCGCCTATGAACACAGAAAAATGACCTAAATTTTCGCTTTTCCTGCACTCGAGGGGACAGCATTTAGAGAATCGTGAGAACGCTAGGGGTTGGAAATATAAACAAACTTTCTTTCAACCTGTGGTACAAGATTCCTCAGCTTTCCCCCCGTGAAAATGTTTGCATAGTATTAAGTTCCACATAAATAGCTCATCAAATTTGGGGGAAAAAACTAATTTTTTCTCAAAAAAATTTCTTTTTTTCTAACTTTTCATATTAAAATTAAATAAAATATAAAATTGGATATATAACCATGTTCAATGATGTTCTAAGTATTTTATATATTTTTTAAGTAAATATTCTATGTTGCTTATTCTATCATTATTAGATTACACTTAAATTTGTATTTAATTTTTATTTTGTGTGAAATAGTTATTATAGCATAAATTTTTTTCATAAAAAATTTATTGTAATATGATTAATTATTTCTTTGAAAAGTGTTAAATTCCTAAATACGATGGTATAACGTTAGCCACCACCCAAAAAAAACCCCGATTACATATTTTTTGTGACCAAATAATTTTATAGAGGATGAGAACATTATTTTTAAGTACTTTATCACAAAAATTGTATTTTAGCTGTGTGTCCCTTTAAGGGGTTAAATGAGCCGAAGAAGACAGCATCCAAGTACATTAACGAACTTTTAAA
>BMAV01015242.1:0-128344 GCA_019973955.1 Trichonephila inaurata madagascariensis
AATTAAATTTTCCCTGAGACAAGTATTACCCTAAAAAATAGTTTTAAAACTATTTCATTAAAAGGGAAAATTTAATTTTGAACACAGAGAACTTTCACTTTAGAATACAATAACTCGTCTTATCTTAAAAATTGTTGAATACAATGCACCATGTTAAATAATTAATCATATCTTTGCACAAATAGGTTCAAATTTTAAAAACTACGATTTTTTTACGATATGCTTCAAATTATTTTCAAATAAAAGAAAAGAGCCACTAAATAACAAAAACCTTTGGGACACATAGACCTTTTAAAAATCATTTACCTTAAACGCTAGATAAATATTTCAATTTAAAAAAAATGATTTTTGAATATGTCAAAGAGAAAATAAATACCGTAATTTTTATTTTTTGCAGAGATTTCTAATAAAAAAGATTTTCTCGCGCCAACACCGTATCTTCTACTAAAATAATACATTTCAAAATTTTTAATTTTTAAAGGATACTAAAACATAATCTCATTCAAAATAATTATGCCCAAACAGTGTTTATTCTTTTAATTTCCCAAAATAATAATAGTAAAACAAACAAAATATAAAATGGGAACAGATTCATTTTCCTGTTTTATAGTTATTATAATATCACTGAAAATAAAACCCAAAATCCTTGGCGCGTCTTTTTAACACTTACAAAATTAATATAAAATTTCAAAACTCACAGTTAACGGAATAAATAATAAAATTTTATGGGATAATCTATAAATTCTTATTAAATATAATATACGTTATAATTTTTAATTTCACTCATTCTAAGTTATGATTGCTCATTCAGAGCCCCTAATTTTCATTCTTTTAGCACCCAAACAACATGAAACGATCTTCTACACAGTTTTGGAAGCTTCTAGGGTAAGAGGTACGAATTTTCAAGGTTTTGGGTCCCAGTTCCCCAAAAAAACTAAAATAAAATAACCTACACTTTTAAGATCCTTTTAGAGGCAAGATGGAAAATACAAACAAATTATACAAGTTCAAATAAATATAAAAATGATGCAATGGTTAAGAACACAATTCAAATACTTTTAAAAAATTAAACGATTTCCATAACAAGTTAGTGCTCAGAAGTCTTAGTCTGCATACTATCTAGTTTTGCATTTTTCGGAATATATCCCTACTCGTATAATTGGAAAAGTCACACAAAAATGTTTTGCCAGTTCACCGGTCGACTTAATACCTTCCCGTTTAAAACGATTTAATGACACTAAGAAGATGACTTAGGCAACAATATTTAAACTCGATGTGTATGAGGAAGGGTTTCAGGTCAAACAGAGTTCCCAGACCACACTAAATCCCGAAATTGACTTAAAAGGAATACCCATATTCAGGATCCCCGATGCAATACTCCCAAAGATAACAACAATTATCAGCAATTGTTCAAAAGGAATGTGTCAATGCCAAGTAATAAAAGGAGAAGATGGAAAGAAACAAGAAAAGAAAAAAATTTTTTTTTTTCTTATATCAGTTGAATAGGATGAATGAGGCTCTTACACATTTCCTACATGAAACATCAATCACATTACTTATCATCCGCACAAGTACACAATGGAGAATAAAATTTTACATATATATTTACAAGATTTTCATAAAAAAATGATTGTAATTAATTCAACATTAAAAATAATGATATTTGAAAATAACACTCTTACTTCAATCCAATAAATCGAATTTTTGATAATGAAATGTGCAAATAATGCGCTGACTCTCGTAACTGATTCCTCATTTTTTTTTTTTTTTCTCTACAACCTTCTAAACCACACCTCAAGAAATTTAAGCGTACAGACCGCGACCCCTTCATTCATCTATCTTACATAAGCAATTAATAACGGTTGAAACACTTCATTTACTGCCAGCTACGTTTCGATTTATTTAATGAAACTATTTCAGTTACAATTACGTTCGATACCTATTACATTTTTTATAAATAGACTGATATAAAAACTTTTCAATATTTATAATAAATTTAATGTCAATAATAATTATTTATTTAAAACATAATATTTACATTAATAAGTTCAAACGACAGAAGTACTTTCAATTTGGCAGGATTTTTCTGCTCATTTATTTGGCGAAATTGCGCCAAATATTTCAACCTCATCTACATTAAACATTTAGCCTAAATAATGAAAGAGACGAAATCTCTCCCTGTCACGACTAATCGCATTCTGGCAATGATATTATGGACAGTGTTGAAATCACCATGTTTCAACTCTCCTCTCAAAACAATCCACCCCAACAAACCAAAGTTCGTAACTCCTCACAAAATGAGAATATGATTAGGGATAAGCGAATTGTTGCTCTTTGGTTACTCTTTTTTTCCCCTCCAAACATTTAAATCGATAAAAAAAAATAGTACTAGTAAAAGCAACACAGGTAAAAGGCAGTTTTTCTAAATAAAAAATTATTCATTTTGCATTACACTGGAACAGTGGCGCACACAAAGGGGTGTCCTAGGGTTCGGACCCCCACACACACCAAATTCCTTGATTTTTTTCCCGATTGATTATAATTTTAAGTATATAATACGTAAAATTTAATTAAATATTTGTTTTATTGATTAATTTTATTAATTAATACTAATTATTTATTCAATAATTCGTTTTTTACTGTTTTTTGTTACCCAAAATCAAAAGGAGCATGATACAAGAATGGTGGACTTTCGACCCTGGACCCCCTCCTTGGAAAACTTCTGTGTGCGCTACTACACTGAAAAGATATATAAAATTATTTATGAATCAAATGTAATCTACCAGATCGGTTTCAGACGTAAAAGAAAATTGGATATGCGAACTTTTTCTAACAATTCCGTTAGAAAGAAAACTAACAGAACAGGTAAGTTGAAATAGCACCTACCTTTTCTGCAGTTTTAGTTTTAAAAATTAAACAACGGGAAAAATTACATTAATATAAATATTTCACAAATCACTAATTTACAAAAATTTAAACATTGGATTAATCAGTCATCTCGAATAATTGTCATTAACTACTTATACACAGGGCAATTGGGGGCCCTACAAATCTAACCGAGTCAACTTTTCCAACATCCAAGGATTCTTTACATGTTCGAAATTGGTAAAATTCTATCTCCTACCTTGTCTATGGATGCTGTTATTCATCAGCTGCATGTTGATACACTAAAATAACACTATCTGACATAAGTATTAACTACTGATAGAAGGGCGTTGGGGGCTTATCTAAAATCTAACTCGATCAATTTTACCAATGATTTCTAGATTCTTACATGGGGTAAATATGGTAAATCTATCTACCTTGTCATGGATGCTGTTATTCATCGGCTGTTGTTGATACACAAAATAACACTATCTGACACTAATAAACTCGACTGAAAGAAGAACACATGTCGTTGCATGAGTTTTACATTCAATTTATTAAGGGATGCTCACCCTTCTTCAACAAATGAAAAACAGGAACTCGTCACCAGCATCCTTCAGTCATAGACAGAACAAAAGGAAGATGAGAAAAAGGGGAAATTTCTTATACTAACATTTCTCTTTGTAGCACTTTTTAAACATAACAATTTTTAATTATTATAGTTTTAATACAAGCAAACAAATACTATAACATATCAAACACAATGCTTTACAAATTAAAGATATTAAAACCACAAGAAATTGTGTACAATTCTTAAAAAAGCTTGGACATACCATACCGATGGTACACGTTTTACACAGCATTTGCAAGAAATTAGATTTTCTATTTTCCTACACATTCATGATTTAACACAATAAGTTCCAGTTTTATTAGGGAACTTTCTATGAAAGCTATCCACTTTTATTAACTCTTACGTAAATACGATGTTTCACATTTCATTAAATTTTTATATTTCATTATAGAATAAATACATAAATTTATTACTTTTAATTTTTATTTTAAAAAAAAGTTCTAATTCTTGTGATAAATAATGTTAAAACTACCATTTCAATTAAATTGTATTTTCTAGTCAGAGTGCAAAACATTTTTTACACTTCTGATGAGCACCGTAACGTTTCTCACCGTCATCATTAAACGGCGGTTTCTTTGTAAGATATTTCAAACCATTCTCGAATGACCAACGGCCGCATAAACGTCATTACAGAACACTTCAAAAGACAAATAAAGCCCTAAGTATTTTCGTAAACCTTTTCATACCTGACATTTTTCGGGTGGCTGCGGTAGAAAGCTTAGACATACAAAGAGCATACGGTCTACGCAGCAGTGCACAGTCCCTTATCTGGAAATGACTGGTGGCTTAGAGTTGTAGTCTTGGCTAGCTGGGGTGGAGGCATGGCATGGCATTGGGAGGAAAGATCCAATAGGATAGGCTGAGAGAGGGAAAACTTACGACTTCTGGTTATGGATGGTGGTAGTGAGCTTTTGGATTTTCTGCCCATTTCAGAGTTAAAAATTTAGAACTACTGAAATAAAAGAAGTCATAGAATTACGGAAAAACGGAATTTCGGAACCTGGACGTTCTTTTGAGATTTTATGTCACACAATCTATATACTTTTCTTAATACACTGTAACAGGCTCAAACTCAAACTCAGTGGGGCAACAGCTCATGAGCGTCAGGGCCTACTGTGCCCATCCCAGTATAGAGACCATAGGGCGCTGAGGGACATGAGCAGATGTCCCGATCAGATGGTCAGTCTGAAGCGAGACCGACCGCCAGAGTTTGAAATCCTCAAGTAAGCTTGGTGCTCATTCATCCACCCACAGCAGTTGGGATGAAAGGCTGAGTAGACCTTGCCCAGTAAGGGAATAGAACCCGGTTCTGCGGTGTGAAAGCGCGAAGCGCAACCACTCGACCATTGGGCCTATACTATAACATAGATTTCTTAAATGTGTACACTATTTTTTAGAAATTTAAGGATTTGAAAAAGTACTTACCAAAAGGAGCTTTCGTATACATGGTGTTGATTAGGCACCCGTACTTTTCCTTTTATAACAAATAAAACCAAAAATCATGCTATTTTAGTTACAGAATTGCATCTTTATTTATTAAAATTCTCTATTTTTTTAAAAAAATATTTCATTTATCAAATTTTTTTAAATTTTAATTTTGACTTATTGAAATTTGGATCAAAAATTTAATTTTGTTGTTTAGAAATTGGGCAGTAAAAATAAAAACATTTCAGGAATTAAATTATTAGCATTACATGCATTATTACTATAGGAAAGCTCATAACACAGGTTCCACTAAAATATAACAAATAAATTTTTCTATGGATGTACATAAATACTAGATAACCATATTTTGAGTAATACTCAAAACCGTAAAATCTGGCGCATAACGCGCACTTCTAACATAAAAAATAAGATCGAAATTTAAGAGTGCGCGTTATACGCCGCGTATAAAAATGAGAGCTTCAACAATTTACACTATTAAAATCCTAAGGTAAACAAGCGTATCTATCTTTGAATCTATGCGACCCAATTTTCTCACGAACCACACGATGCAGAAACTCGCCGAAGGTACCAAAATTTCGGGAATGATTCGAAAAATCCATTTTAACCATTTATATTCGGATATTCCAATTAGTTAAAAAGATATTAATTAAAAACCTTCAAACGCATAATTAGTACCATTTCTCACCGCCAGGGGAAATTCGGAAGGTTTTTCAGACGTTTTTAAAACGCGATCTTAATTTTTTTCATGAGACTCACACAAAAAATAATTACAGATTTGGAAAGATATTTACTTCGCCACGATATGCTATAATTTATTTTATAAAATGATATTTTGTTTTTTACAATTTTTTTAAAATGAGTCGAAATCGATACGTTTTTATGAATACGATTTCTAAATCATTCCGCTTGCACTTTCTTTCACGTTAATGAAAAAAAATAGTTTACACTAAAAATAATGCTTTTCTCTTTTAGAATCAGTCATTTAAAAAATTTAATGTCAAAAACTGTTGGTTTTTTTTTTTACGATTTTTCAAAAATACTCAACATTTTATTTAAATACTTAATAACTTCTTTATTTTTAAAAATAATCTCACGAAACTTTTTTTTCCTTGTGTAGAATCATATTATACGTAATCTGTACAAAGATTGATAAAATACCTTAAAAATTACGGGGTTTTTTTTGAAAAAATGTGTTTTTCATTCCCCTTTGCGAGAAATATGTAAGCATTACTTTTTTTAAAGTTTTTGTTTAAAAATTACCGTTGTTTGCAATCGATATATGAAGGCATTAACTTAAAAATGAAGCACAGAAATTTTTTTAAAAAAATAACGCAATGCAAATTTGAACATCTTTTATTTTTTTTTTAAAGGTCTTTTCACTGCTTCTACCCGAAAGACGCGTAGCTTAGTTGTTTAACGCGCTACTTTCCAAACGGTCTTTTCCAGGTTTGAATCTGGATCTCTTTGCGAGAAATATTTTAGCATTATTTTTGTTTCATTTTTTGTTTAAAAATTACGTTGCTCGCAATCAATGTGTTAAGTTTGAGGCATTAACTTTCAGCCCGTTACGTTTGATGAAAGGTTACACTAGAAAAAAAGTGCGGCTATAAATATTGAATTGAATATCAAAAACTTTTTTAACACTTTTTAAAAAATACTCAAAATTTAAATACTTAATAACTTCTTTATTTATAAAAATAATCTCACGAAACTTTTTTTCCGTGTGTAGAAGGATATTATCCGTAATCTGTACAAAGATTGAAAAAATTACTTAAAAATTACGGGTTTTTAAAACAAAAATTGTATATTTCATTTTTTTCCCTTTTTGCTAGAAATATTTAAAAATTATTTTTGTTTAAAATTAGTTGTTTTTTTAAGTTTGAAGGCATTAACTTAAAAACCAAGAAAAAAAAACTTTGCCCGTGTGTAGAGCGACATTATCCGTAATCTATGTACAAAGATTGATAAAATATCTTAAAAATTATGGTTTTAAAAAAAATTGTGTTTTCGTTTATTTCCCTTTTTGCGAGAAATATTTCAGCATTATTTTTGTAAAGTTTTTTGTTTCCCGAGCAACGCCGGGCTAAGCGGAGGAGAGGGGGAGATCATTTTGAAAAGAGTATTAGAAGTCCCGATTTTGTAAGGAAAGAAAAATTTATAAAGTAAGAAAACCCTGCAACGGCATGAGATATAAATAATATATATATATATATATATAAAAAGACACGGACATAAAAACACATAATATCCTTCCACCTTTCACACACAAACAACCTCATACTCCTACAAATATTAATTTACACCTAGCACAAATCCAAAAAGAATTGCTTATTCCCATCTACTAATTCCAAGCTTCGCAAATAACATTAAAACAATTTTTTAAATTAAGAAGTTTAAATCAAGACCTTCTAAATTAAGTTAAATTTTGGCTGTCGGTAGGCATTCTCACAATCATTATGACAAGTTAATCACAATTCATGGTATCATCTTTTATTACGTTAGTTATTGAGGAAAATTAGACACTTTAATTGGGAATATAATTAACATACCTCATTAACTCATGCAATGAATTTATTAAGTCTATATTATGTGCATGGAACAAATTTTCAAACGGCTCTAATTTACCTTTGGTCGATCTGACTTCCGACCTAACCCTATTCAACCATTTTAATACAAAGTAAAGTGCTTTACACGATTTTTCCTAATTTGCATCAGAATGTCTATATCAACCATTCGTGATACATCAATCTTCACTAACCATCTCAAATCTGTGTCGTTAAATTACATCCATAAGAAGAAGCGCATACAAACTTCACTTTTTCATAATGTACATGCCAAATGGCATAATGCATGCGGCATACTTGGGATAACTCATCATGAGAGGACGACGAAAATACCACTTCCACAAATCCAGTACAGTGACCCACGATACCGCGCTATTCTTTTCTACAAAACCTTTCATTTTTAACAAAAGATAAATCTCTGCTCCCGTCACCTGGTTCAAATTCGCACACTTAATACCTTTAATACGTGGATATGGGTATCGGCTCACTCTTCCTAAACAAACAACGGGCAGAGTACGGTTGGACTGCCCCATCCCGTTTCCACCTAAATCTAAAAGATACTCTGTATCCTCTCGTAGCGAATTAATTAACATCTGGGATGTACAACAAGTTTGATTTTAAACGGCTTTCCCGTATTTAAACTAATATCCTTCTGCCTTAAAGAAATCATCCCAGGATATGAAGGAAACCCTTCTTTCTTTTTAGTGTTAATCATTCTTAAATAGTTACTTGGATCAGGCGGTAATCTAAAATACAGTTGACTTTCCCTTAAAACACCCTGAAAGTTAAAATCCATAAATAGCTTTACCGAATAGAGAATTTCGGAATATTTCACTATTCCCTCCGAGCTATTCTTCCTAACCTAATTTGCCAAATTCGAGCTTCCTACGGTACAATTTTATTAAATTAAGACGATAAATGGTACTGCGATCTCTTTTTCCGGGTAAATCTATCTCGAAATTAAATTCTGAGCTAAAACTAGACCTATTATCCGTCTCTAAACTGTTCCTATCAATCTCTTTTGGTTTTGAGAGAGGCAAACGCATTGTTAACTCACCTCTCAAACCTCCCCACACATCAGCTTTACACGTGTTTCCTTTTCCTCCATTTAACTGCCCTGCTATCTTAGCCATTGTATGATTTCGAAAACCTTCACGATTCACTGTTAACTGCTGTTCACCATCCGTTAACGTCACAATGGTATCTTCTTTTTCCTCGCATTTATTTTCACAGCTCAAGATTTCAGGTTTCACCCCTTCTTTATCTCCTATCAATTCTAAAGAACCATCTCCTATTTCATCAGAATTTATTACCCGCTTTGCACACAAAGCGACTACTCTAACACTTTCTCCACCTGCAAACGACCCCACTTTCCTTACACAATCACCAATTCTATCCCCATTGATTTATTTCCCTTACTCAACCATAAACTTGCTATTCATTTCTGTTCCTATCCCTCTTACTTCAGACGGGAAGGAAACATTCGTCCTTCTCTCTGGGGACAATTCTCATTTTCAAAATCACAAGACGTGGCGTCCTCCACGCTTTTATTAACTACCTGGTTAATTAACGGCGTATACTTATTAACCGTTTCACTAACTTCTGCGGTACGTTTCCCTGACAAACAATAAACATTTGCGAGATTGTTAATCCTATTCCCTGACTTCAATTCATTTCTTTTAACTTAATTCTGAATTGAGCTCTCAGTCTTTCTAACTCAAATTCCCTAGCTAGTCTACGCTCCTCGAATTCCTTAATTTCCCGTTCTTCCTCCAAAATACCCTGCAACAATCATTTAGCTACTTCATTATTATAGTATTTACTTCGACAAATTCTCTTCTTAATTTCCATCTTAGGTAAAGTAATATCAACTTCTACCCGTAATTCTTTCGCAACTTCTAACAATACGTGTTTTCTTTCTCTTAACAGAAACGCCATGATGCACTAATACACACAAAACCGAATCTAAACTTAATCGTTACAAAAATTATACAAAGACTCAAGGTAAACTAACAATACACTAGACCTAGACTTAACTATATTTTACAAATGTGCGCAAATCTAGAACCAACACAATAACCTCCACAACACTGTACCTCAACGCTACAAGTATAACTACTATGTACTAACTTTCACAAATCTAAAACCACAATAATACCCTACACAATACTGTGCCAACACAACAAGTATAACTACTATATACTAAATTTCACAACTCAAACAAAAATACTAACATCGCACAATTATACACTTCATAGAAAACTCAAAAATCTTTCTAGTCTCTTGTTGTTTACTAAATTTACTTAGTCTTTTATATTCCTTATCTCAAAATTTTACATACAAAAAAAATACTCAGTTGCTGTCCCGAAATAATCTCAAAGAAAAGACTCACCAAGTTTGTAGACGAAGACATAGGAACACTCAGGAACTCTTTAACACAAAGCACTTCTTGAAAAACTGCACTCATCACAAACAAGCAGGAACTCGTGACGTCTTGACACTGGGAACTCTTGAAAAACGTCCATCAAAACGAACGGGCAAACAGGTTCTCTTAAATCCTCATTGATTCATCAGGGAGGAACGGGAGACACTTGTATCCGGCTCTTCTCACAGCTGGGGACTCCAGGAAAACATCTCACAGCAGGCAATTTCAAAAATCAGGCGGGCACACTTCATCACTAGCAGGAACAGAAACCTCTTGAAGTCGGCGCTCCCAACATCAGGCGGGTATTAAAATTGTCTCATCACCTTCGCACACGGCTGGCCTTTTTCTTTCTATCTTCACTAAAAACTAAGGATTCGGGCATCTGTTTACTTAAATGCCGTATCTACACCGCTGTAACGTCGTGAGTAAGCAAACAAGAAAATTTGTCACAGCCTCATTTTAAAATTAAAGCAGTATTTATTTGCTTCATAGGTTACTAAAAAGTCCAACAAATATGCCAAGCCGGGCGGACGGTCTATTTCACGGGAGTTCAATCCTTTTTCCGAAAGGCACTCGCTATTCCCTTTTCTTTTCAGGGCTCCTATCCAGTTTTTCTCCTTTCAGGGCTCTCATCCAGTTTTTCCTTTCAGGGTCCAGTTTCTCAGGCTCATCTCTGTCTCACTCCAGGGCTCTATCTCTGTTTCCATCCAGGGCTCTATATCCGTCTCACTCCATGTTTTCTTTAATGTTTCACTCCAGGGCTCTCTCCAAGTTTTTCCCTCTAGCCCTCTCTCCTCAAAATCAACCCCTTTTAAACACCAGGGGTGGGTGCACAAGACGCCCCTCGTCTTCCTCATTGGCAGGCCAAAAAGGGTCTGCCCTCGTCCTCGGGCTACATTCGTCTCCTATTTGTGCGGCAAACACAAACACATTCCTGGTCTGTCTGGAATCTAAGGGCCGCCATAATTCTCATCTAACTTCTGAACACTCTTATTCATCACACCACCTGGGTTTTATGACCCCATTCTCTCGGCACCGGCTTTCATACAGGCTTCGTCCGTATGTCATCCTATTGTCACCGGCTCTCTTTAGATATTGCAACTTCCAGACTCGATGTCTGCGTTTGTCCGAGGTCAGACAATAAACAATGGCCCCATGGCCACGTGTTCTTGTCACCTAACGACTGTTTGGAGCCATAAAACTTCGCATGAATAGATGGGTGAGGTTCACCCCAATCGAAGACGTCACAAAAGTGAAACTTAATAGTATAAAAGCTAAGCACGAATTTCGAAAGGCTATTTTCTCAGAATTGACAGGCCATTCGACGGAATTACATTGATGGGTGAACACCCTAAAGGAGTACTACTATTACACCAAGTCTCGATCCCAAATGTATTTCCTTAGTCGTACCCTCCCCTTGTTAGATATGTAGAACTAATTGTGGAAAAGCTGAATACATATGCAAATTTTCTCTCCAAACAATTAAATATCTCCAGATATGACATTCAATAATTTACAAAAAAGTTGTAAATTTACCTTTAGAGTTATCTTTCAAATTTTTTCGTAATTCCTTAATTAACCAAATTCTGGAGATGTTCGTCAAATGAGATCTATTACAAATTTATGAAGTTCATTCAAAAATTGACAAATTTGTAGGGTAGTGCTGAATGCCACTGAAAATTGTACCGTGGGCCATTGGTTGCCTACCCCTGCTTTAGACCATGACTCCTTCTCCAACACTACGACTTGCTTCTCCATTTTCATGCAGCATAGGAAAAAACCAATTTTTTGCTGAATAAGTTTAAGTAAAATTAAGTATTTTGACACTCCCGAACAAACCACAATGTGCAACTGACAAATCTGAGATGTATTTCATACTTTTCTCATTAGGCATTCTATAGAATACCTAGACAATGTGTGAAATAAGAATCATTTCATACATTGCCGGCTAGTTTTAGGCATTCTATAGAATGCCGGATTTCATACTTTGCCGGTAACATATACAAATTATACATAACTATGTGTGTGTCTTAAATTTTCTTCTACTATTTACTTTACGGACTTCATCAAAATATTTGGGAACACAAGTATCTATCATAAAATTTTTCTATTTATTTAAATTCGCCCAATAAAATTCCTGTTATTAGGATAAAATAAAAATCTCTCTCAGTAATTTAAGTAATGTAAGAGCTTCTTTTTTATAATATTGGTTTTCTTTTAAAAAAAATCATTAAATCACTTTATTGCCTTTTTCATACGCTTATGATAGCAAATATAAAATTTTGAGCAATAAAATATACAAGTACGTCATTTTTTATAGGGTCATTTTTTTTTTAGATGACACGACCATTTTTCTTCCCGATTAATTTACTTTTACACTGTTTGGGGTCGTTGATTAATCCTGAAAAATAAGAACGAATTTCAGATATTTACTAATAGTTCAAATTCTGAGGTCAAATACGTACAAAAATCTAGCACGTAATTTTTTAAATATGAATCAAAACGTGAACTAAAACTTAAAATTATCGCATATGAAAATTTGCGTAGATTTTCAAAATTATATTTTAAGATCTTGCATAACCCAAACCATTATATGAATATAAAAAAAAGTTATCTGATAAAAAAGTTAAAAATCTTCAATATATTTTTGAATTCCTTTCCACTCATCAGAACGTTACTGTAAAATGGAAATCTTTAATGGACTTCAGTCTAGCATAGATATTATTAAGTTTTTACATTAAAAAGTAGCAATTTCTGTTCATCTCGACATTAACTATTACATACAAGCAAACCGTGAAAAATTTAGTATTATTTTACAAATATGTATAAAATATTCTGTTGAAGCAACATGTATGCGCTCCTCCTTTTATTTTATCTTTTTGCTAAAACAAGGGAATAACGAAAATAAGATTCAAGATAGATGCATGCAATCTTCAAAACACGTTCCTTAATTTCAAATTAAATGTTTTAAAAGGACATGAAACACACATCTCTATTTTACTATACAAATAATGTATCTACTTTGTGTGGTTTGACACAGTATTTAATGTACCGTATCAAACGTGGAAAAATGAAGTCGGATGTATTATAACCTCTATTATTCAGTACAAAAAACTTATGGGGGGAGGGAATTCATACCATTACATTCCGAATGAGCCAGACTTGTTGATCACAAAACATAAGATGAATTTCTTGGAAGTTTCTTTACAATATTTTCTATATTTTTCTTATAATTTTACGTTTAAAAGCACCACCGGCTAACAACTGGGTTAAGATTCGCTCATATTTTCAACAATTCACTACTCAGAATCTCAACGTAATCAACAGACTGAGATGAAACAAGCTTTAAAACATCTTATCGCCAGGCAGTTAGAATGACAACTAATGGAAAGCTATGTATTCTGGTCAAAGAAATGCGCACTATAGGGAAGTTTGGGCAATTAAATAGTTGGGAGGGTAACAGAAGACTTCTTCTCAGAAGGGGAACTTACTGACCGTGAATGCACATCCGGCCTTTTGGATAGTATTCAAATAAGGACCAAGCCTTCGTGTAGCTTCTAAGTACGCCGTTTATTTACAGTCAATCAATCAACAGAAGAAGGGGTGTTGTCATTATTTTCAAGCACATAGCATTTCGAATGGAATTTTCCATTCTAAGTGTTATCTGCAATTTACTACAAACGCGCTTAATCTGACAAGCCGTTTTGAAGAGGAATTTTTTAAAATTCCATTTGAATCAATAACACCCCTTGTCCTATTATTTTGAGTTTAGTGCGATACTTCATTTTCAAAGATTCTAAGATTTTTTTTAAAAAAATTATGAACAGATATGCAAAGTTCATGGAAAAAATTTTACCATTTAAAGAGAGTGATATACGATTCTATAAACGTAAATGGGACATCTGTTAGTAAAATTATTGATCATTACGAAGTTTTGCCAAGTATACATTTATGCATTTGATAATAATTATCTTAGTTTACTTCATTGATTTCTAGAGTGACAGCGTAGGAAACGAGCTTTGAAATGTTTCCATCTGCTTATATTTTTCAACCCTGGAGGTTTTCGATTCAATCTAAGCATTAATAATTGTTAATAAAATTAATATTAAAAGAATTTCTACAGAAACACCTTCTCCTTCAATGACGATTCTCATTCATCTTAAATGCACAATGCAGTAGTTAGGAAACTTCATAAAAACTTTAAAAAAAAATTGTATACATATTTATATATATGACTTCTTCACAAGTTAAAAGTTTCAGGTCATATACACAGAGAGAGAGTTTGATTATTCTGTACAAGTGAGACAGATATCATTTGAATAAAAGACTTTGGAATTTAAAAACATTGATGATGCAGTATTCTAAACATTTCTGACTTAGGATAACTCTTTATTATTATTTTTTCCCTTTCTTTATCAAATAGGGCAGAGGATTAGTAATTACCTTTCAAGACCTAGTACAAATCCTGGTGGCTAGAATCACTTTTTAATGAGGCACCATATAGGTAAATACCAATTGCCGCAATGTAATTTTTGGGGCCCTAGTTTCCTCCCTACAGAAAGTCACTTGATCTCTGGGGATGCGAAATTTTTCTTGGAATTTCCTTTTGACGAGAGCACCCAAGCCAAACAGGCAATATAGGAATCTTTAACATGCCGTATAATCAAACGGCTTAGACACTGTCCATTTTCTGCATCAAGAAAATCCACCGACTTGGACTGGGGGTTGAATCCACAAACTTAAGCGTACAAGGCCAGCGCCTAACCAGCTGCACCACTCAGCCAACAGTATAGCTCTTAAGTATTAAAATAATTTATATTAAAGTATGGTTTCACAAGTTTTTGACCTAGCTAACCTTCCCCCTTTCTGTTTATAATATTGAGCAAAATCCTATTGAAAATAATGGAGAGTAAGAGTAAGTGTGTGTGTGTAGTATATATTGCTGCTGGCATATATATAAAACATATAAATGGGAAATCAAACATAACTTGAGAAAAAAGATGTTTAGTTAATTTTTGGCAGGAATTTTTAAAAACAAACAATAAAAGTATATTGCTGTAATGTATACTAATATGCGTAAAAATATACATAATTTTTAAATTTTTGAATATGAAAGACTGAAAAAAAAATCACACAAACGAGTTCAATTGAAATCAGTCCTAATAGAACTTAATGACGAATTAAATATATTCCATTTTCAGAAAGAACTCCTTATTGATGACTCCAATGATGCCACCCGAATTTCTGTCCTTGAACGGAAATAAATTAATAAATATTAAAGAAAATCACACGAAATTCAGAAGGATAGTTCTAAATGTCAACTATAAATAAAGTAGCGTCATTCAAAAATGAATTTTTAATTTTTGGAAATAAAAGATAAATGACTGAAGGAAGTGTAGAAGAATTGAAAGCATCGACCTTCTCAAATTCAATTTAAGAAAATGAATGTAAATATTTCTATGTGCAAAAAGATCGCGAGAAGTTATTCGTCATTCATGGAAAAGCCTCTGCTCCAAGAAACATGAAAACTAGAGACCAGTACCGAGAAACGAATGAGTAAAAACAAGCTTTTATTTAAATGCTCTAAAAAGAATAAAATAAAATAAACTTTTCTTTTAAAACTTTTTTTGCTATCAGCTTATAACGTCATTACACAATTTATGATATAAAAGCTTGTCGAGAGGTTTAAGTAATCGTATTTACTTAGAAAATTTTAAAAATTAAAATCAATCAGATCAAGTTATTTAATTTGTTTGTTTATCTACACAGGGTAAAACTCGCGACAAGCTTTTATATCATAAATTAGTTTAAAAAGTTTTAAAAGAAAAGTTTATTTTATTCTTTTTAGAATATTTAAATAAAAGCTTGTTTTTAAAAAACTTTTTTTATATTTTTAATTTATTTTTATTTTTAGCTATCGCTGGACAGGTTTCTCAAGTCTGCCCATCTCATTCAACGCATCATTGTTGCAAGGTCGTTTGCAGGTTAATTTTGAACAGGTTAGCTCAGGGGTACTCAATCTTTTTTCCCGCCAGGCCAAGTACATATAATAGATATTTCACTCGGGCCGCAACAAGAGTATAATGGGGGAGGGGAGGAGGGATAAACAATATAATACTAGATTAAAAACGAAAAAAAAAAAAATTTTTAAATCCGTAATTTTCAACCAATTTTTTCAATCTGTGCAGAATTTGGATAGTACTATTCTACAAACGAAAAAAAGTTTCATGCGATTATCTTAAAAATGACGAAGTATTTAAATGTTTTATTAAAAATTTCCGAGTATTTTTTGAAAAATCGGGGGAAAAAAGTTATCGGCAGTTTATTTTTATTGACTGATTCTACAAGAGAAAACCCTGAACTTTCTTAGTGCAGAATATTGATTCATTAACACGGAAAAAAATCATACAGAACGATTAAGATATCATTTTCATGAAAAAGCATCGATAGTCTCATTTTACAAAAAAATCGTAAAAAATAGAAACCATCATTATTTTTTTAAAAAAAAATTATACCGTATCGTGGAGAAATAAATGATCTTTCCGATTATGTAATTATTTTATTGTCACAGTTTGATAGAAAGAATAAGATGGTTTTTTTAAAAAAAAAAGTCAAAAAATCGGGAACTTTTTCAAACTCAATCCGATAAGCTGTGCTCCGCAGAATAAAAAGCTAACAGGGGCAAAACAATTTTAAGGTTTTTAATCAGTGGCGCACACAAGGGGTCCTGGGGTCCGGACCCCAAAGCCCTTGATTTTTTTTCCGATTGGTTATAATTCTAAGTATATAATACGTAACATTTAACTAAATATTTGTTATTAATGATTAATTTTATTAATTAATGCTATAATTATTTATTCAATAATTAGTTTTTTTACTATGTTTTATTCCTGAAAATCGACAAAATCAAAAATAGCATGATACAAGAATTGTTAACTTTCAACCCCGGACCCCCCTCCCCCTCCTTGAAAAATTCCTGTGTGCGCTACAGTTTTTAATTAATATCTTTTAAACTAATTGCGATATCGGAACATAAATGGTCCAAACATGCATTGTCATCCAAACTAAACGTGTATACAAAGTTTCAGCTCATACGGTTGAAGACATCAACTTCAAAATTGATTTGCAAGATTTCACCCGAACAAATTACATTGCAAGTTAAATAAAAGCTTATAAAAAATATGCTCTTTCAGACTACATTACAATAAAACTTCTAATTATTTCCTTTAATTAACAGTATTGAAATATTTATGTATCTGTTATATAGAATGTAAGATTTTTAAATGAATCAGAAGAAATCCACACTCCCATTTTTCTCGAAATTTCTTTTGAAAATAAAAGATATTTGTGAGCGCTGAAAAAAAATATTTATAAATATTTGTTTCAGTATGTAAAAATCAGAATTATAAAGAATGTATTTTTTTGTACAGTATATTAAAACATATCAAAATGAAGTAATGGTTATACATTGATAAAAATATAGATCAGAATTTTTTCTAATAATTTCGGTATTATCCTTTCGTAACTTATTTCATGGACAAATCAGTACATGGCTAGTACGAATTGTTTAGTTAATCATAAATTTTATTTAATCCTAATGATAGGCAAGTAAAAAGTTTAGATTTGCTTAAAAACATTTATTGAAATTTAAAAAACACTACAAATGTTATACGAATATTAAAAACAAACTTTCTAACATATCTTTTCAAGTCATATATTTTTTTTTAATACTAATTTCTTGATCAAAGGTATGGCTAATGATAGACATAAAACTAGGCCGTGACGAATTTCGTGGGCTTCTATTTTACACCGTTGATCAGGTGGCATAAGCCAGTGTTCCCCAACCTCTGGGCCGCGGAACGGTGCCGATCCGTGGATCAAATAGCACCGGGCCGCACAAGGAACCTCAATTTGTTTCCATTTTATAAAATGTGGTGTATTTCACTTGGATTTGGGTGCGACTTTCTTATAAAAATCACTTTATAATCCATATTAAATTTTTTAGTGTAACGGTATTTTCTTCTGAAGGCATGTTTAAATGTCATTAAATTAAAATTATTGAACCAAAACAATTTAAATATAAACAATCAACGTCTCTCCTCAGAGGGTCGCGGTAAAATTATCATACGTTGATCGGTCCGAGAGCGATAAAAAGGTTGGGAAACACTGGCAAGCAACAACAACACAGCATTTTCATAAATTCCATTCGGTAATCAGGTAACAACAAAGGCTCAAAAATTTTAAGTTATCAAAATTATTATTAACTAGCTGCATGGCCCGGCGTTGCACGGGCTATCTCTACTTCTATAGACTTCTTTTTCCTTCACAAAATCAGCCCTTCTAATACTCTCTTTTTTCAAAATAACTCCCCTCCACCGCTTAGCCCGGCGTTGCTCGGGCTTTCTCTTTTCCTCATGACACCAACATCTCTGTGTGTGTTTGTACGCGCACAATGTGAGTGATTTCTAAAATTATGTCAAAAAAATTTCCCTTTTCCGAAATTTGTTCCATTCCACTTATTTTTGATTTAAGACAGGTTTCTTTCTCCTCTCTATAGCCCGAACACGGTTTCTTTTTAGTGTAAAATTATTGTGTGTTCCATCTTCCCCTCCTTCTCACAGATAAGATATAGCTTCAAATTCCGATGTATGACTTATAAAAAAAAATATCGCGTTAGAATTAAAAAATCATTATAATGTGTGTGTGAAGCAATAAAAAGAAAACGATTCTGATGCTAAGAGTAAAACAAAAAGTTCAACGTTTTTTAATAATAGTTTCTATAAGAATCTAAAATAATAAAATAGATTTCAGATCTTTCATGAATCAATCAATCGTTGCATATAGTTAGCTTAAAAATGTCTCTAAAAAGTATTTTGATCTAAAATAATAGACGATGTACTTTTTAATTAACAAGAATTCATTTAGTAATGAAATAATAGAAATAATCCTTTTAAAAACATATATATATTTATTAAAATCAAATTTCTATAAGTAATAAATAAAAGAAAAATTTCCAGATAGCTATTCAAACGATTGCTTTTTTCTGAACGTTTGATTAAAAAAACAGTACGGGGGAAAACCTATATATATATATACATACATACTGAAAAAAACATTTAAAAAAACGATCTGATAAAAACATTTTGATATTTTATTTTAATTTTAACCTTTTTCATTCCACTAAAAAATTTTTAATTTTAACAAATAGCGCAATCCGAAATTGGATATTTCTTCCTCTTCAGTTTCGAACCTGGGACCTACAGTTTTATAAAGCAGTGCCTATAACAAACGCGCCGTAGGTTCCTTCCGGGAAAACAGTGAAAATAACTCTAAAATAAAAGATTTTTTTTTCAATTTCTCATTGCGTTATTGTGGTTAAAGTTAAAACATTTTTTTCGGGCTTCATTTTTAAGTTAATGCTTTCAAACTTCATATATCGATGGTAAACAACGGTAATTTTTAAAAAAAATTTTTAAAAAATTAATGCCTACATATTTGTCGCAAAAAAAAAAAACGAAAAACACATTTAAAAAAAACTGTAATTTTAAGATATTTTATCAATCTTTGTACAGATTACGTATAATATCGTTCTACACACGGAAAAAAAGTTTTGTGAGATTATTTTTATAAATAAAGAAGTTACTTAGAAAGCATGAAGAAAAGCATGAACTTTTTAGTGTAAACTGTCTTTTTCATTAACGCGAAAGAAAGTGCAAGCGGAACGATTTAGAAATCGTATTCTTTAAAACGTATCAATTTCGACTCATTTAAAAAAAAAATCGTAAAAAATATAAAATATAATTATTTTGTAAAATAAATTATAGCATTTCGTGGCGAAGTAAATGATCTTTCAGAATCTGTAATTATTTTTTGTGAGAGTCTCATGAAAAAAATTAGATCGCGTTTTAAAAACGTCTGAAAAAAAAGAAATTCCGATTTTTCCCCTGGCTGTGAGAAATGGTACTAATTATGCGTTTGAAGGTTTTTAATTAATATCTTTTTAACTAATTGGAATATCGGAATATAAATGGTCAAAACGGATTCCTCGGATCATTCCCGGGTACGTTTGTTTACCTTCGGATTTTAATAGTATAGATGAATCCTATTTTTGTATTTTTTATTTCCCATGACAAATCCTGAATTATTTATAATCAATTGCAAAAGAACGCAACTTTCATTTAAAAACTGTCATTTGGACGCCATCGGTAGAGATAGATATACATCAGATGTCGGTAAGCTTAGCGTGAAGTAGCCAACTGTGCGACGGTGTTGAAATAATCGCAAAAATACATGTCCTTAATTATCCAAATAATTTTAATGAGTGTTAACAGACCGTGGAAATTGAGATGAGAAGAGAAAAATAAATTAGAACTGCCACATTGTAAATCTCTAAGAAAAGAAGGAAAAAAAGAAAATTGTGTATAAGCAGTTACCTGAAGCGCGTGACAAATGAATATCGTGAACAAGAATGTTGCCTTTTAGGGAGCACGAGCGTCAACTTGAACGAAAAACATGTCAGGTCTCTACTCTTTCTCTGTTTCAATTTCGCAAGGGTTAAGATTAAAATGATTCTAAAATGTAGAGTAAATGAGTGAGTAGGTTTCATTATTCCCGTTACAAAGCGTTCAATTCTTTTTCAATGAAGAAAGCACCTGCTTCGTGTTATTTGAAGATTTATCCGAGGTCTCTTGCCTTATTTTACCTGGTCAGTACACCTTAAGTTTACCTTAAGCAGTCACATTTTACCCAAAATGTTCCAAAAAAGGGCACATTTTTTACTGCTTATCACTAAGCATAATATTAAACAGAATATGAAAATAGGAGAATTTCATTTTAATTTTCAATTTTAAAGACTTCACAGTATTTTTTATTTTACAATTGTGGAATACAAACCCCCCTGAATGTTTGCTTTTTATAAGTACGCTCTGCATGCTATGAAAAACATTTCATACTTCCTAAAGGAATTTCTATCATACTTACAACAAAATTTCTTCTTTGTACCTCTTTTTTTCAAACGGTTGAAGGTTGTGCGTGTGTGCATAAATGCATGCACGCCCAATTAGAAGCATGGTGTAATAGCAAATTTTACATTGCAATGGAAAGACAGAGATAATATCGGCTTTTTTTTTTATCTCTCCATTTTCATTTCTTCTAAGCAACAAATTACACATAGCCTTGTCAATCCCTGTTCTTAACGAATATTTTTCAAAAACGTACACTCCTGCCTTCAATGAAAAATTCCCGCCTTCACCTCAAAGAAAACCCCGGATGAGAAGTATTTCAGTCCCATGGACAAAGTGCATCTCCTAAAAGCACTAGAACTAATAATCTCGCTCTAAGAATTAAAAATATGCGCAAATCAAAGGTAGAAAGAAGAAAACATCAGTGTCAGTACAGCGTACAGGCAAACTGGTGGTGACCACCTTTCCGTAGCCCGTGCGGCGTGCTGGCAAACCAAGAGGTTAACTGTAGTACACTTTTTATAAGGTTTTAGCAGTGAAACAAGACTTCTTTATTAGAGAAAGACAATATTCCTTAACGTTTAACAAATCTTAAGTAGATTGACTATTTGGTTAATATTTTCTTCAAAAAAAATCATTCTTCAGATGATTGTATTTCATTTGAGTTACTCGATAATTATTGATGAGCAGAGATTGAAAAGAGCTATGTGAAGATGCTTTTCATACGACGGTATTTCAAAACAAAAAATAATGTCTAATTTTCAACGTACTCTGAAAGACATTCTAAGTGAAACGAAGTAAAAGTGATTTATGCTTATGCAATTATAGAACGTCAGTGAAACAAGGAACACGAATTTGAAATTAACAAGTTCGATGTAAGAAAACAACTAAACTTTTTCTGGATATTAGCGTCATCACTGATGTCATCGCTATTCAAATTAAAATACTTTCCTTGTTTCCTCTCTCGAGCATTTCACACCAACTTTCGGAAAGAAGAAAATGGTTGAAAGCACAAAATGTCAAAGAGCTTTTAAATCAGTAATATTTGTTTTTATTATTACATTTAAAAGGTCAAGCTTAACATGATGGTCTTATTTGTATATATTAATCGATGACGTTGCAGTTCACTTTATTTGGTGATAGTTAAAGCATTTTAAAGCAGTTTTTTAGCGTTTCTTTTCTTTGTTATTTTTGGAAATTTTCCAGGTAATATCAAGTAGGCACTCTTTTTGTGTTTTGTCATGAATCTCTATTATTATTATTACAAAATCAGATATAAGAGGGAGATCATAAAAGGAGGATATTAGAATATATTTTATAGAGACATGTTAACATTGTTAACTACATAATTTTTTTTTCTTTGTTATTGAATCATCATTAAATGAAATATATAAAAATAAATATAATATTAGGTTGGGGAAAAAGAAATCCATTATTTTTTCAGTAGATGACTGTAGTGCCGATATCTTGTGAAATATCGATCAAACAATTTAAAATTTATGTTCTTTGCCAAGGTGACATTTCACACTAAAAAAATTATTTTGCTGTATTTTGTTTGATCCATTCAGTTGTGAGTTACAGGGTGTTGAAAATGGAAGTCAACAAAGAGAAAATTCGGTACATTTTACAGTTTTTCTTTGGTAAAGGCGAAAATGCAAGCCAGGGGGCTGAAACTGTGAATGGTGTTTAGGGTGCCGATACTATAACAGCTAATTACGTGCAATTTTGGTTTCGTCGATTCCGTTCAGGCAATTCTTGATGTTAAAGTTGCCCCTCACAAAGGCAGGCCCGTCCTCAAAAATGTCGATAAAATCACAGAAATAATGGAAGTTGACCGGCATGTTAGTAGTCGCAGCATCACCCAGTAGCTAAAGATCGACCATAAAACAGTTTTAAACCATTTCAGGAAAATTAGATTCAAAAAGAGGCTCGATGTTTGGGTGCCACATCAATTAACACCAAAAAACATGATGGTTCGAATTTCCATCTGCGAAACCCTGGCCAAACGGAATAAAATCGACCCATTTCTTAAACGGATGGTAACTGGGGATGAAAAATGGGTCACATACTACAATATTGTGCGAAAACGATCACGGTCAAAGTGCAGTGAAGCAGCTCAAACGGTGGCCAAAACAGGACTAACGGCCAGGAAGGTTCTACTGTGTATTTGGTGGGACTGGAAAGGAATCATTTATTAGGAGATGCTTCCGCATGGCCCAACAACTCAATTCAGATCTCTACTGTCAACAACTGGACCGTTTGAAGCTAGCGACTGACCAGAAACGGCCAGAATTAGTCAACAGAATAGGTGTTTTGTTCCATCAGGACAACGCCACGCCACACACATCTGTAGTGACTCGCCAGAAACTCTGGGAGCTTGGTTGGAAAGTTTTAATGCATCCACCACATAGTCCGGACCTGGCACCAAACGATTATTCCCCTTTTCTCGCACTGCAAAACTTCCTGAGTGATAAGAAATTGGGATCAAGAGAAAATTGTGAAAATCGATTACTAGAGTTTTTGTCAATAAAGACCAAGACTTCTATGAGAGAGGCATTATGAAGCTACTTTTAAAATAGCAACAAATTATACAACAAAACGGTGTATATTTGACC
The DNA here is from genome assembly GCA_019973955.1 of Trichonephila inaurata madagascariensis. Taxonomy (NCBI): domain Eukaryota; kingdom Metazoa; phylum Arthropoda; class Arachnida; order Araneae; family Nephilidae; genus Trichonephila; species Trichonephila inaurata. The sequence continues at coordinate 23,508 of BMAV01015242.1, forward strand.
CAAATCAGACAATTCGGAACATGTTAAATAAAGAATTTCATGCAAAAATAATGGATTTCTTTTTCTCCAACCTAATATATCATAGGTATAGTATTTTGTTTTACAAAAGAAATTGGGTCGTACAAATTCCCCTCCAGACTCGAAGGGTAAATTGTGAAAGTGAAAATCGAATTAAATAAGAGAATTTATTTGTGTGACATGGAATGAGATTTCATGAAAAGGTTTAATGACAAACATCTACAAAAAACATAAACCCTCGTGCCATTATGAAGAGGGAGAGAGAAAACGCGCGAAAAAATACGGCTTTGCTACACAAAAGGGTCATTTAATTTTACGGTTAACGGAATAACAAGTAGAATAAGCATCGGTGACCAAGGCCGCACGCAGTGAAGTAAATTTCATCATTTTTTTTTTAAAGAAAAAGAAAAACTTTACAGTGATCCTCTGATAGCTACAAGGAGTTGAAAACCTGTTAAGGGATGAGGATGGCGTTTGCGGCGTCTCTTGCATCATGGGTATTGCCGCAAGGGATAGGATGATATTACAGTGACCTCGACGATGATTGGGGAAGGGGCCTACCATCTACTTTATTTTGTTTCGTGGGCCCCTATATAAGGGCCCGATCAACATGCAAGCATCACAGGAGTTCTCTGAATTCCGAACATCATGAAGCTTTGGGTAAGTTATCCGAATTATCCATCTTCTCTTCGATAACTTCTTAAAGTCTTGTACATTAGACTTTGAATTGTTAAAATATTGTTATCTTTGAAAATTTGTATTCAAATGTGTATTTATTTGTCAAAGATTGAAGTCTCATAGTATGCAGCCTGCTGGTTTCTAATTTTCAGAAATGGTTTTAATGAAGTCTTAAAATATTATAGAAATATAAGATGAATTAAAAGTTAAGAAATAATTTTTCAAGAAATTTCTTCATTTTATAAAGAATGTATTTTAATGAAAAGTTCTAATAAAGATGTGTAATGCTTAAATAACTTTTTAAAATTTCAATTATCTTTAGCGGGAGATGCGAAAAATTTCAATAGAAGAATAAATTTATAAAAATTAGGCAAATGAATTTTTCCGAAAATTAGTATCTTTATGTTGTGGCCTTTTCAGCAATCGCGCTTCATTTTAAGGAGCTTTGAAAATTTCCAGAAATTGAAGGTGCTGTCTAAATAAATTGTATTGTCAAAATAATTAGGAACATTCATTTAAAAGTTTAAAATTTCTAAGCGTTTCAAACATTTTTTAATTGTTTTGAAAACCTATAGACATTCTATTTAAATTTAGAATTTCAATTGTATAATCACTAAATATCCTCTTCGAGTTAGAAAGTATAATAATAAGAAGAAAGTAATAAATAAGTTAATATATTGTGTACCGCTTTCTCATATAAAAGTCATTTTCCATACTAAGAAATAATTAAGGCCATAACTTTTAAGAAACCACTAATCAGTACACTGAATTATAATAATCGAAATTCATGTAACAAAGATAACCCTTACTCCTCTATCAGAAGCAAGAAGGGAAAAATAGTTAATTTTAAAATTTACTTTTAGCATAAATCATTGCTTGCATTATTTATTCGTTTTGAAAATATCTTAATAGCAGATGCTTTTGTAAATCGATAAAAAAAAAAACTTGAAAGCGAATAATGATTTTAAGTAAGGTTAATTTTTAAAACATCTGCTTTTTTTCTCTCAGTTATAAATTTCTTCATCATGCGAAAGTAATCTGAAAAGCTGTTTTAATACTACCCGCCTTTCAAAATCAGATCGATTTGAATACGAAATTAGGAATGGATCACATAAACACAACCACATAACGTCATGTACTTATTCATCTGTTTATGTCTGTTTAGCCCGATAAAGTTCTTTCGAACTCATTTGACAAACAGATCGCGTTTGTTAAAGCTTTTAAGAACGGTTTTTTTACACTCGGCGAGCATTAAACTGCATTTGATACTTCACGCAAATTCGTTCATTGACTTGCCTTACAACGTGCATCCTCGGTTTTTCAAGCCACGGAAAGGGTAGAGCAGAGGTTCCCAAACTTTTTTGCCTCATAGACCCCGTGACAGGTTTTTCGGTTTGGGGTAGACCCCTACTTACCTAATATTAAATTTTTGCAAATTTATCAACTTAAATGTGCTTTTGACAGCAGGTACAGAGCTACTTACTTTAACCCTTTAACTGCCGATTGAAAGCTAAGCGATTAACTCCCCATTGCCACCGTTTTTCACATAGCAATGCGTATGCGGTGTATTGGGAGGGGAAAAAAGGCACGCTCAAGCAAATTTTTCTCTATATCTGTCCCAAAATCTGACAAGGTTATTTTATTGCGTTCCAAACTCTTCCGAGTATTTTATTGGTAGCAGTGCAAAGAAAAGAATCATATTTCGGTAAGACGTATATATACGTCCGGGGCACGCAACGCAAAGTTGAGCGAGAAGGATATATACACCAGTGGCAGTTAAAGCGTTAAAATATTTAGATTTTTAACTGTAGTGAAGTGTAGTCTTTAAAACTCAAGAGAACACATGCTAGTTAATTAACTTTTTAATTAAACTTTACGATCTTCGTTACTGCCTAATTCTTGTAATCCGACATCTTTTTTTTTTTTCAAACAGACCATATGAATTCGTTGCCTACTTTGGTATTATGATAGTCAAAACATCAAACCTAGTTTCAAAATCTAAAAAAAGGGCATTTAAATGTTTAACGTAGGTTAAAACGTCTTTTTCCTGGCAGATTGTCTGTGACAGTTGAGAAACTGGGAAAATTTGCGATGTCCAAAATTATACTCCTGTGACGAAGCATATCTCTTTCCCCTATTTTCCAACAGATCCCTTGCCGACAGAAGCTGCGAAAATTCCGGGAAGTTCCCAAATTGCTGGGAAGGAATTTCGTAGCTGGGTGGTCGAGTTTCGGCACCTTTTTTGCCCAGCTGACCGGACTGTCAAAAAGGGGCGCCTTATCATTGTGTGTTCATTTTCCCAGAACTCGGAGGCGCCGTCACGTCGGAGAACATACAACTGTACACCCAGCCTTGGCGTCTCTTTAGGACTAGCGGAAACGACCGAATTGGGCGAGGCAGAGATGTATGAGATCAAGAGAACCGAGACCGGAAGGCGGCAGCAGACCCCGGGGGGGGACTGAGGCCGACAAAGAAATGAGCGGTGGATGACGAGGAAAAAGAAATGCTATAAAACGGGCGAGAGAGTCCGGACGAGAAGAGGACTGGATCTTTGAAGGGAGCGGTTCGGACGTCCCTTGAGCGATAGGAAGAGCGATAACGAGCCCGCGAAGTACAGCGGTCTCCTGGCTGGGAAAACCCAGGAACGGAAGAGAGTGCGAAAGAGACTCTAAATTGATAGTGAACTGTAATTATAGAATATACCCTTTTACTTATTATTTTGATGAATTTCCTGTTGAAATAAATAGTTAGCCTAGAACTGAGTGAGATCATTACACTCCTTTAGCTTAATTATGGCAAGAAAGGCTGAAATGTGGTCCTTATAATAAAATTTATGCTGTCACCTTCTAAATGCAAATTAGCCTCATTATATTTAGTAAATAAATCTGTTAAATAGGTATGTCTGCTTTCCACTTGATTAAATTTCCTTTTAAAATTAAAGTCATGATCTGGTTCAATGAAAGCCACTTTCGTAGACCCCCATTTATAACTCATGGACCCCCAAATTATTTTTGCACAGACATGGACCCCTTGCAGGTCATCATAGACCACTGAGAGGGTCTATATAGACCACTTTGGGAATCACTGGGGTAGAGCGACACATGTTCTTCCCGTTCGAAAATTGATAAATAAATGTTTCATACTAAGAGAAACAAAACCTTGAATTAAAAAAAACTACCGCGAAATCTGACGTATAACACGCACCTATGCTTTCAAGCTGCTTTTCTTTCTTTTTCTTTTGACTGTATAAAGCGCACCCTGTATTCTTAATGAAGAAACCTGAAATGTACTTGAGCAAAGCTCATGTTTTGAAGTTATTTTTCAAAGTTTTTTTCTAAGCTTTTAGAAAAAAAATACTATTTTTCTAGAACAGTGTTTCCCAAACTTTTTTTACTACGCCCCCATAAGCCTTTTAAAAATTTGTATGCCCCCTATATATACACATACACATAAATGAAACTTGAAGGTCTTAGGAAATCACTAGAAAATTATTATTATAACAGGAAGTAAATTTTCAAAACTTAGATGGAGAACTGAAATAAAAAAAAATTAGCGAGATCCTTACGCTTGACGTTTGTTGCAAAGAGATGTATTGCAAAAAAAAAAAACTTTTTTATGAAGAATGTTTTTGGAAATGGATACTTCTATAAATGAAATTAATAAAAATTACCAACTGCATATCACTAACATTGATTCAATTTATGTATTTTTTTAAACAAGGGGATTTTTATAACAATTTTACAGACGTTTATTTTGAATTACCTCCAAAGATTAATAATGAACGATACTGCAAAACAATGAAGAAACTTAGATCCCAACATTTATTATTTCGTACCATTCAAAACAAATAGCTTGATTGTGTTTAGAAAGAATATTTTATCGTCACGAGGACAGATATTTCATACTTTTAATACAATTTGTCTCATATTACACAAAGTAGTGAAAAATATTTTTTTATAATCGGCTATATTACGCACTAAATAAGTCCTTTTCTGAATCCCCCACCATTAAGGATTACACTACCCTCTTGAGGGTCGTAGACCCCACGTTCAGAATCACTGTTCTAAAACGACAACCCTTTAAGTTCATAAGGATTGTCATTTCTATAAAAGAAACAATATTTCGATATATGTAAAAGTCTAAATTTTTTTTAAGCTATTATTTTTATTTTCAGGGTATAGTGCGCATCCGTAAATTTCGATGTTATTTTTTGAGTTCGAAGACGCCGGATTTTATGGTAAATAAAAGAAAAAGTAATACATTAAATAGAGTAAAAAATCTATATTTTTGATATATCGTCGTTTTATCATTCAAGTAATAATTTAAAAATGAACACAACTATATTCGGTCTAATGAAAGTTGTGTACAATTTTGTGTTATATTGTCACTTTGAGACGCTTTTCAACATTTTAATGCAAAGCAATGACTGATAATCATGTACATTTAAATCTACAATTCAGTTAAATTAATTGTTTGACATTAATTATTATTTCATTTGCCCACAAAGATTCGATTGTCTTGTTTTTAAAGGTATGCATCGTAAGTTTCATACGCGCATATGTTTAATCCTTTTCCATGCATAAATCTTGAAAATGACGACAGACAGTGGTTAAACTTTTATCCCTTTAAAAAACTGGAAAAGAATTAAAAGATTCCAGATACAATAGTAATGTGCAAGTGAAGTTTTGGTGTATTAATTAATATTATAGATTTGTGGAGAAAAAAACAGAACTAATTAGTTTGTTTGTGAATAAAATCAAATTTTAAAAACATACGAAGTTATTTCTTTATTCTTTCAGATTGTTCTCTTGTTCGCTCTTTTTGCGCTTACCTCCGCCTATAAGATGGGCGGCGGTGGCGGATACGGAGGAGGAGGATATGGTGGTGGAGGAGGAGGACATGGAGGTGGTGGATATGGAGGTGGAAGAGGAGGATATGGTGGAGGCGGAGGCTACGGAGGAGGTAAATACGGCGGTGGTGGAGGAAGGAGGAGGAGGATGGGGAAAAGGTTGAAGTACCTCACAAACTATTTCAAGCTCTTAAAGTTCCAAAACACATGGTAAGAAAATTGCTTTGTTTTGTTTTACTTCAAATTAAATGTACGTTAATTAGATAATTAATAAAAGTATGGAGATTGTCATTTCATAAAATGCACGTAAAAAATATTAAATAGCGCACATTTCAATGTCCATCAAATAAGCATTGAATAGCACCAACAAAATTACTTAGTAAATATGCCTCGAAAAGTAATCTTCAAAACAGTGATACTCTATAAATCACCCTTAAATTAAAGGTAAAGCTTCAGAAAAATTGTGCTGAAAGTTTATTTTGTAAAACAAGCTTTCATGTCTGAGATTTTTAAAAAAGAGTATATAACTTGCAAGAGGGGAAACCCTGCTTCTAATCATCTCTTTACCTTTGAAAAAATATTTAATACCTACAGACATATATTTATTTTCTATTTCCCAGAGAATGAATCATTCAAGAAAATCTCTTTGATTTTGAGATGTTTTTTTGGCCAATAGTGACAGTAGGCTATCAACAAACAAAATTTTAAGAAATGTCAACGAAGCCCGTTATCGATAGTATCTTCCGTGTAAAACAATAAAGGATCTAATAGTTATATGAAAATTATGTTTCTTGATCCCACCGATACCTTTTTATTTCTTTTTTATACCATCTCTTTTTATTTAAATCAAAATGTTATTCAAATTAATATACAGCTTATAGTAATTATAAAAAAATCTAATAGTACAGTTTTTTACATATACAGTTTTGATGTAGCAATGTGTTATCATAGCGTATTGATTAAGTAGTATAAAGCCATCACTACAATCTTAATACTAATTAAATAATATAGGAAAAAGTAGAGTAAAATTAAAAATAAAATATTCAAATAAAAAAATTTCATTCCTAATTGCGCATTGTGATCCTATACTAATTTGAGAACAGTAAAATTATTTGTATTATTATATTTCTACTAGAAAAAAGGATTACATTTTATGAATAAAAATTAACAATTTTGCTAAAAAGGTTAAGTTTTATTAACTTTGTGTTTTAATTTAATATTTCAGATTGGGATTACATATGTTTCTCCTTTATTTCTTTTCAGGTCATAAGAGGGATCTAAAGATGAGGTTATATATATAAGCAATTACAATCGAGAGAAAATTTCTTCTCCATGTCAAAATCTTTTAAAATTAAAATTCCTATTTTTATAAATTTTTTTGTTGAGTTTATTTAATATAGCTCATAAAAAGTGTCTAGAACTAAATATCCAAGTTTAAAGGCAGTCGTAAAAGCAAGAAATGTTGAATACGTTTTTTCATCTTGCAATATTGGGTCAAAAATAGTTTCCAGTTCATTTCATTACACACATAATTTCTCTCTTCGTCCTAAATAATTACATTCGACATTCAGAAAAAAATTTACCCACTTGTTCTATTGTTAAATAAATTTTACTCTTATGCGAATGATGAATTTTTCACTCGCAACTCTTGTAGATAATATATCGCTGCGAATTCTCTTTTGTGCTGTAGAAAAATGGAGCTTACAAGTTTTAAACTTTTAAATGACACAGTTGATTTTATTTCTTCCGGTTTGTTTCTAGGTAAACATTAGGAAAAAATATTTATGCAGATATTATACTCTAAATTGTAATATGCAGATGGGAATGACATATGGTTATATTGCTCTTTTTGTAAAAGTAAATTGTGCCAAATGCTACTTTAAATCAGTAATTCATTAATTATAAACTTATTCAACAAAACTTGAATTTCAGTGATAAAAAAATAAAACTTTTATAATACAAGAAATCCTGAAACATTTTGAAATACATTGAATAGCTTTTACCATATCAGATTTCTAACAGAAATCATATTTGTATGCAGGTAAAAAGAAAGGGGAATCGCGCGATTTTATTATTCGCTCTCAGTGATAATAGAATGAAATCTCACACAAGTGCATAAAGCTTTCAGTTTTACAAAAAAAAGATCACTAAGTGTTTTCTTTCGGCAGAAATTTTAATTAATTGCTTACTTTCAGAAATTGAAAATTCCATTTTAGAGAGTTAAGAAAATTTTTTAAAAAATTTGAGTTTATACAAATTGGATTAAACACAATACGTTGGAAAAAGTTTGACATAAAGCGATGAATTGATTTAATTAAAAAATAATAAAAACAAAACTAATTCTTTTTAAAGGATAAAATTAAATCCTTAATCAATTAAGGTATCCGACTACTTACGACAATTTTTTTTTAAAAAATAGAGTATGGGGAATTTTTTTTTGTGCTTTTTAGATTTATTTAGTACATTTTAACAGAATCGGAAAAAAATTTGGTAAAAATTTATAAAAAAATTAATAAAAGGGGCTCATTTTGAACAAAATGTTTACATACAAATTCTCAAATTTTCAATTTTGGTGTGTTACTTTGCTATTCATTTTTGAAATGATCTTTAGAATAAGACAGGCATGTCAAACACGCGGTCCACCGATACATAAGTTGCGGCCCGCCATGACTTTTTAAATATTTACATATCGAGCTTTTAAAATTTTTTGCATTAAAAAAATTATTTGAGAACTTTTTAAAATTTTACAACATATTTACTTGTTACTTATTCTTATTTTAAAAGAAATAGAGAGCAACTTCTTAGTGCACTGATTAAACTACACTTCTCACACGCAATATAATGCGGTTGCACTAAAAGTTCATGAGGTTAACACCACGTTATGAGTCATTCTCCCTCTTCTAAATCGTTCTCATAACCTCAGAGTCCCCTTTTGGTCAGTGACCTTGCACTTCCCTGTGGGCAGAGGGACTGTACATTAAAGCCCCCTCTGAAATTGGAGAATATTAGGACAGTGTTAACATCTTTATGACTTAACAGATAGCATTTCTCCGTCTCTCTCCAGTCAGCGAGAGCGTTGCCAGATGCAGTCACAAGACGAAACACAAGATAAAGGGCAGAGTATGCTCAATCGTTTGCAGATCAAAGTGGATTAAATCTAAAAAATTATTTAATAATAATAAAAAAACCAAACTTCAACTACAATGAGTAAAAAAAAGATCAATTGAAGATGAACGTTGCATTTTCAAGAAAAATGGAAACTGAAATATTTTTGTGTCCAAAACAAGAATAAAATATTATGCCTGATTTGCAAAAACTCTATTTCAGTTTCTAAGGAGTATTATCTTAAAAGGCACTATGACACAAATCATAAAACAAATTATGACCAATACGTTTCAAAATTTCGTGAAGAAAAACTGGTGGATTTGAAATCATCTCTTCAAAAACAACAAAATGTATCCATTAAATTTTCTTAAGACAACAGAGCTATTGTAAAAGTTAGTTAGATGTTATCTCATTTAATAGCAAGTAAATCGAAACCCTTTAAGGTGATATTATTACTGAATGCTTAATCAAGGAGGTGGAAGTATCATGTCTAGCACAAATAAGAAAAATAAAAAATTAAGTGTTAGTTTAAGTCGAAATATTCTAGCAAGCAGAGTTGATGAAATAGCCAAAAATTTGAGAGATCAGCATCCTTCAACAATATCAACATTTCAAGCCTACTCGATTGCAATTGATGAAAGTACAGATATTCGAAATATCGCTCGGCTGGCCATTTTTATTCGCGGAAGCGATGTTAATTTAAAAATAAATGAACTTTTGGAAGTCATTGCTATTGCATAATACTACCACTGGAGCTGATATTTTGGTGCACTTATGGAAGTCTTGCAACTGATGGCGCACTTACCATGACCGGTATTACCAAAGGAGTTGTTGCAAGATTAAAAGAAACATGCAAACAGCACGGAAACAATAACTTTGAGCATTTTCATTCCATTATTCACCAACAAGTACTCTGCTCCAAAGTTTTAAATATCGGACATGTTCACGAAGGAAAGGGAAAATTTATAAAAACAGAGAAAGCCCGTGCAACGCCGGGCCATGCAGCTAGTTATAAAAATAAATCTTGTTTTTAAATTGTCTTGCATAACTGTTTAAAATTAATTTTAAAAACAAAAAGAGAGTACAATGTTCAAAATTTTGTCCCTTTAAAAATGGAGAGTAGTATTTCGCTTATCATATAAAAATTCAATTTTCCAGCTTTCTTTGTGTAGAATTATACAAAAAATAATACAGCAGCAGAATTAGCGAGGTATACTTCATTTCTTAAGACCAAAATAAAAAATGCAAAATTTGAGGCATTTTAAAATTTTGGTAACCTTAGATCCTTAAATAATTATTTCATATTATAACTTTTACTTTCGTTTTTTATATTAAAAAACCCTTGACATTGAGTCTAATAAATTCATAATATAATCATTCTACAAATCGTATTTCATTAATTTTTTAACATTGAGAGCATGCGCGGCCTCCGACTTAATATAAAATAGGTCACGTGGACCGCAATATCATATGAGTTTGACATGCCTGGGATAAGACATATTTTAGGAACGGAAATAAGAACTTTTGGGTGCCAACGCCGAAGGCGTTTAAATTTTTACAAAAACTAGAGCACATTATGTTAGTTATTATATGAAATTGCTTAAAAAAAAACAGCGATAGGGCTGCAAAAATTTTCAATGAAACAGTGATTGATAAATCTGAGGGTTTAAACACTTCTACTATTATAAAGAACATACACAAAAAATTTCAGTTAGTTATTTTCAAAACTTTTTGAGCATTTGAACATTTTCTTTAAAAAAACATATTTCGTGTACAACTCATTTTAATGTTTGAAATACTTTTTCTAAATATTAACACTTACACATTAGTTTAAAGTTCCCTGATTTACATGTGATGCCCCGCACGCTGCTTTACCTCAACGGCATTAATTTTCTGGTTAATCCTTTTATTCTGATGTTAATAATTATTTTTTTACTTTTTAGTTTGATTAAACATAAAAGCGTGTTTTTAAACAATAATTTTTTCCCCTGATTCCTTATTTAAAAACAGTATCCATCTCTTCCTGTTATCCAATACAACGTAAAACTATTACCACATTTTAAAATTTATTTTTTTAAAACAATTAATAAAAGCTTTTTAGGATTCTAGAATCCAGCTTCTTTTTGTACGATCTTGATAACAAATGCAGTCAGACCTCCATTTTACTAGCCTCTATTTTATGAATTTCTGTATTTCGCTGTTTTACAGTTTTCTTCGTAAAATAACTTCTGAAAAAATAACTTCTAAATAGCTAAATGCATTTTCTATTTAACGAATTTTTTCAGTTGTAGTCCTATTTTTTTCTCCTAATTTATATATTTTGGACTTTTATATGAGAAGTAATTTATATATTCTTTTAATATATATTCTCCTAATTTATATATTCTTTTCATATGAAATAATAAAATCATTTGAAACGATTCCACGCGGATTACAGTGTAAAGAAAATACGCCTGAAGGGTTTTCAGGTGCATTGCGAAGATATGCGATACGTATTATAAAAGAAAATTTTTTTTACAAACAAAATTAGCAGACTTTACCAGTAATTTAATGTAAGGACGGATGTAATTTATGTTTAAATTTGTTTGTAGGTTTAAAATTAGAAAATGTCAATTTTAATACTGAACATTTTTTTTAAAGCTTAAAATGTAATGTATTTTTGGACAATGTTTTTGTTTTGTTTTTTGCTTTCCTTGCAAATTTCCTTTTGATGGATAAAGTATATAAAATAAATAGATATTTATTAACAAAAAAATTGGGAATAATTGCTTTTTTCATAATAAGTTTAAAAATTTAAAACTTTTTTAAATGTTTAATATTTAAATATGAATCTCTATTTAACGAATTTTCCACATGATGAGCTTTTTTTCCCCCGAGATTTAGTGACTTCGTTAAATTGAGGTCGTACTGTATTTTTCATTCAAATGTTTGAATAAATTTTTCAAAAAATGAAAAAATGAAATCGATTTAATTTCCATTACAATGAAGTACAGAGAAATGTGAATGGAAAAAATAAGTTTATATATATATAATATTCACTAAAATATAATAACCAAAAATAATTGTGTGCTTTAAATACAGCTTATGAAAGGAATGTGGAAACTCAAACATGCTTCCAGCAAAATAAATACTGCATTTTAAATGAATAGTAATTTGCCAGTAAAATATTGTACGAATATAAAGGTGCAAGTTTTCCTCAACAAAACTATAAAAAAGATAACATAAAATTGGAATAAATAAATTCTCAAATTGTAATTATTTAAAAGAAACAAATAAATATAAAAAATTATATATCATCATGTTTTACTATTTCCCGTTCAAGATTTCAATTTCACAATTAAATTTTGTTCCTTCTTTTAAATTTAATTTCCTCGTAGCACGAATAATTTATTTCATGCTTCGTATTATAGATGGCGATACGATTCACTCAAAATGAATTCCTTTTTTTTTTTTCTTACGCTTCTCCTCTTGGGTGTTATGAGCGGAAAGGGACCAATCACAGTAAAGCGAAACTTTTCCCTCTTCCCCCTATCTTTCCTCTCCCCGTGGAAACTATATGGCATGTTCGCAATTTCTTTTTTAATATCCATTGCTAATAATTTTATGGAATTTCGAATTATTTTCAAAACTTAAATATCTGAATCATGCTGAGAGTGTTAAGTATTTAGCTATAAAAAGAATCTAGTATAATTTTGATAGTAGTGCAAGATTGTATGCCAACCAAAAATATTGTAAATATCATATTTATCGGAATGGCAACGGTGGAAAAGTTTCGGTTTGCACAGAAAGAGTAAATAAATATATTATTATATTTAAACCTGTTGATAAGTTCCTGCTTATTCATTAATAATACTGCGGAAACATAGTTGTGAAAGCGATTAAAATCCATTCACGCTCCAAGACGAAATAAATAAGTTATTTTACTCTTTAATGAGTCGCACCCGATAAAAAAATGTTGCTTTGAAAACACGAATTAAAATAAGAAACAAAAATACATAAACAGTTAAATTCAATTAATGAATACAAATCAGGTTAAAGGAAACATAAAAATTTATGCAAATACACATTTTATATAGAATACTAGAACAACAATAACACTCACCGGACTCACAGTAAGGAATGGGCGATTCTCCTTCCAAAACTTTTCTTTTACGAAGAAAACAGTCAGATTAGGATTCGCAAAATGAAATTTCAACCCGGGGAACCAAGAATAAATCATGTTGAATGTAGAACCTCCTGGGATTTTTGTTTTGGCGCAATTTTTTTCCGTCTACGTTCCGGACTTCCTTTTAATAACAGAAATACTAAAATTCGTCTAAATGTTTGGTACATTTCTGAAGGTTTCGTTCATTTCAATTTTTGGTTAACGTGTTTTATTTCAGATTACTACACATATCAAACGAAAAGTATAACACACGAACTTTAAAACAAACAAAACATTCCAGCGTTCAAAATTAGAATAACTTAATCACGTGACTTCCTAAATACGATCAGTTTTGTGCTGCCATCTATAGAATTAAAATCAATTTAATCAATTATTTAAATATATCGAGATAATATGAATTGGAAACTCACTGTGTGTTACCGTATATTATTCCATTAATTGAGAGAAGAGAAGATCGAGAAGACTTTTTTCATCCCACTTAGCTAAATTCATTAGAATTGCAGTAATTTTTTATATCTACCCAGCAGCTACAAATTCAATGCAAAATGAATTCAATGTGATTCCACATAATAGGTTTATTTCCAATTTGACGCAATGATTGTGGCGTAGTAAACGCCCGAAAACTTATGATCGGTGTTGTCTGTAAATAATCATGAAAATTCGACGGAAAAATTAGAGTAACAGAAATAAAATAAACTTTAATCAGAGACAAAACATGAATAAAAAAAGGAATGTAAAATAATTGTTCTCATGCAGTGGTGTACACAAGGGTGAGGGTTTGAAGGTTCAAATTAACCAAATTTAATGATAGAAAAATTACATCTCGTTGCCTTCGTCGACTTTCAAATAATACCTTTCCCATGAAAGTAATGAGTGCAGCCATTATTACCAAAACATTAAAAAAAACCCACACAAATCATAATTGAGAAAAATGTGAATAGAAATTTAAATTCAACATAGTATTGTAAATTAATTTCACAAATTACTATCAAAGACACACGACATAAAACTAAGTTCGTTTTGCTACAACAAGGGTGTCAAACTCAAAGGCAAACTTGCGTCAATCAAACAAGGTTTAACTTTAGGTGGGCGGCAAAAAAAATCCATATTCAGTTAAATGTAGGTTTATTTCGAATGATAATACATTATAATAAGACATATATAAAAGAACAAGAAAAATTGAATGCTTACGTTCTGATACTTAACATCTCTACCCTGCTACTGGCTATATATTTCGGAAGAAATTTATATTTATATTATTATATATCATTCTGTGCTGAAAAATTAGCCGTGCCGCAAAAATGTTCGTTGTGGCCCACCAGTTTGACACCCCTGTGCTACAAAATTCAATATCAAAAGAGCATATTAGGGAAGAAAATCCTTCATCAACTCAAATAAGAGACGAATTTTATGCGTTCAGATCATCAAAAATACACAAGTAATGTTACTACAATAAACTTTATATTGCAAAAAAACTCATTTACATACTTGGTGTAGACTTGCCCAACTGGATATTTTACATCATATAAATGATTAAAATCCAACATAAAAGTAAAATAAAATATATAAAATATGAGTTTTCTCATAAAAAAAAATACAAACAAGTAGATGATGCACCAATAAAATTCGTACATAATTCTCGGGATGCCGCGCACAGATGAAAGTGTAGAGTTAACAGAATGGTGAGTTTCAAGAATGTGCAGAGCACTTGGACGGCTTTGTACTTGGGAAAAAGAACGTTGTCCAGATGTTTTTACAAAAGGTGTCCATTCACTCGGCGTGGACATTTTTCGAAATTGTTGAAGAACGAAGGAAGATAAATAAACATTTTACTTAAGGAAAAACGACATAGTATAAACAATTTCGCGATTACTAAATCGCAGCATTATCAAACTTAAGTTTCCTCAGTAGTCGTACAAATCTAAAAGAAAAATTTAATTCGTTTCTTTCGTTTATCTTTTAAGGTATCCGACTACGTTCGGAACCGTGATTTTGCACAAGCGTGTAAATGGATAATATTTATGATATATAGTGTCACTTAGATTAGAATAAATGTATAAAATTATTTTAAGGACATTATGACAAAAAAAATTATTTAAATACAATATTTTGGCAAAAAATTAACTTAGAATAACTTTTTTCCAAATGTTCTCCTTTTGTAAAAAATGCTTCTATTGTATTAATATTTTGCCTGTGTATAGCTCAGACCTCTGTACAGAGGCTCAACTAGAATTTTTGAAATGCATAACTTGAAGTCGGTTTATCCATGTTTTACGAAAACAGAAGGGAGAAATTTTAAGAAAATACGCCGATAATTATTTCAAATGGTGGTAACTCTGAAAATAATTTGAATTTTTCAAAAATCATTTGAAAACATTTCAATCACAAAAAAATCATCACATTTCTACGCTTTTTTAAAATCATGGTTCCGAACGTAGTCGGATACCTTAAAGAATTGAAACACGTATAATATATTCGAAATATATATATAAAATGAATGTTAAGGAAGAATTTCTAGAAAACAGCATAATATATATCCGCACCTGTAATTTTCTTCACAATAAGTCAGCTTAAACTGGTAGTGAAAAAACTTATTTGATTATTCAAGAAACAGAAATGTCCTGCAATAATCGTATGCTTCATGTGAATTTTATATATATTTGGAAGCAGTAGAGCACACAGGAATTTTTCACGGGGGGGGAAGGGGGGTCCGGGGTCGAAAGTCATGCTCCTTTTGATTTTGTTGATTTTCGGGAACAAAACACAGTTAAAAACTAATTATTGAATAAACAATTAGCATTAATTAATAAAATTAATCATTAATAACAAATACTTAACTAAATTTTACGTACTATATACTTAGAATTCTAATCAATCGGAAAAAAATTCAAGGGCTTTGGGGGTCCGGACCCCCCTTGTGTGCGCCACTGTTTGGAAGACATTAATGAAAAATGTTGCAAAGCATGGGGAGAATGGGAATAGTGTTAATAATAGGGCTTCGAACCGTAACTGAACCGAAGAAAAAAATATCAGTTTATTTAGGTTCAGCAATTTTTATATGCTAAATAAATACAATAGTTTTTACATAATTATTTCAAGGCCAAGTGAATGAGGATACTCATAATCGACATAATCATGAACATACTTGTCAAATGCGATTTTGATAATGGATAACAATGCCAAACTTGCTGTTCTCTCACCGCTCATATCGTTCATGATGGTTGATAGTATCAATTCACAAAGTGTACCAATTTTAAGGTATCCGACTACGTTGAAAACGTCATTTTTGGTCAAAAATCACATTTTCTTTTTATTTTATCATTTGAAAATTCAAACAATTATATTTCTAAATCTGTTGTTGTTTTGTCTGTGCGATAATTAGAAAAAAAGTTACAGGTGTTCAAAATATTATTACTGCTATCAAAAGAAACCGGAAGCAGTGAAATCGAAACCGGAAGTTGATTTCTAAACACTTTTACCGCTAGTTTTTTCAGCTTCATCACATTATAAATTTAAAAATAATATCTAAGAATTTTTAAAGCTATTTCATTGATTGGAAACAATTTCAATCTTTTATTTTGACTTATGCGATTGGCAACATCTGTTTCTTATGACCTCACTTGTTTTTATTTTGGTTTAGGTCTTAGAAATTTATTCTTACATTTCTTCTTAAAAACTTAACTTTTTCGCTTTAATTGAAATTTTTTTTATTGTTCTGTGATATTCCGCTTTTGTTTTACCTGATTATAATGGGTAACCAACGAGTTAAGTCAGTTTCCCGAAGAAGAAAATTTGCTGGTAACAGATTTACTAACCCAAAGCAAAGTGAAAATGTTCAGACTTGTAGCGAACTGAAACTGTGTGTGAATTACTTGAAAGACTCTTCTCAGAACAACGAATGTTTAAATGGAACATTAAAAGGTAACAGAATATTTGACTTAAATATTTTGGCAAATGTATTTTCAGTTTGTGCTGCCCAGAATGTTTCGAAAATAATATGTATATGTATGAAGATTCTGTGTTTGGATTGGCTTCCAATGTAGCAGTAAAATGCTCCAAATGTTATTTCATACTCCCTTTTTCATCTACTGAGAAGTTAAACAAGCAAAGTGCCATAAATTTGCAATTTGTTTGTGGAATGCGAGTAATTGGAAGAGGATATTCGTCTGCTAAAAAGCTGTGTGCTACGTTGAATATGCCTTGTGTGACAAAAGGGGCATACAGACTATGTGAGAAAAAGCTCTTGGCTGCAGTTACATCAACAGCTAAAGATGCCATGAATGACGCTGCTTTAGAAGTGAGAAACTTCAAAAATGTTCCAACACGGCAGTTGCAGAATGTGGAGTATCTGTTGATGGTACTTGGCAAAGACGTGGTCATTCATCCCTGAATGGTTGTGTTGCAGCATTATCCATTGACACTGGGAAGCTTTTAGATTTGGAGATCATGTCAAAATTTTGCAGAATTTGCAATACATTGAAGAACTCTTAAGAGTCCAGTTCTACATACATGTTCTTGCAATCATCTTGGATCTGCTTCAGGCATGGAATCCGTCGGTGGGTACAGAATCTTCGAGCGTTCCTTGTACCACGAGAAATCTGAAATACGTTCATTTTTATGGTGATGGTGACTCCCAAGGATACCTTGCAGTGAAAGATATGTACGGTATCAACAGTGTCACCAAATATGAGTGTATAGGACACATCCAAAAAAGAGTAGGTAGCCGGCTATATAAGAAAGCTTAAAAAAACCCAGAAAAGCCTCGGTGGGGGAAAGGAAAACTCACTGATGTTATGATGGATGAAATCCAAAACTACTATGGCATTGCCATTAGAAGTAATACTCATAACATCGAGGCAATGCAAAGTGCTACCATAGCGGCATTTTTTCACTGTTGCTCAAGCCGTGAAAAACCCATGCATGGACAGTGTCCAATCGGAGCTGATAGTTGGTGTGCATACCAGCGCTCAAAAGCAACCGGCAAACGATTTTTAGAAAAAAGTGCAGGTCTTTCTGCAAAAATTTTAAATGTAGTTAAATCCGAGTACATGAAATTGTGTGATAAACAATTGTTACAGAAGTGTCTCCACGGTAAAACCCAAAATGCAAATGAGTCGTTCAATGGCTGTTTGTGGCAAATTGTTCCAAAGGAAACTTTTATTGAGCTGAAAACATTCTCTTTGGGTGCTTATATTGCCGTTATTATTTTTAATAAGGGTTTCAATGGTTTGTTGGAGGTATTGAAAGCCCTTGGCATAAATGCAGGTTACTATACCTTGCGTAACTACATATCTTTCGTCATCATTCGAGTCAATGACTCAAAACGACATTCTTTACCTCGTTCGAAATCAGCCAGAAAAAAATAGGGCCCAAAGAAAGAAAAAATTTAATAAAATATCAAAGTCTGAAGGTGTGTTATATAAATCAGGAGAGTTTTAAGTATGTACTAGTAATAGTTTATTTTAAAATTGCATTTCTAAAGTTTAAATTCATTTTTCTCAAAACTATGTTTTTGTAAATTACTTGGTATTTCAAATGTGATATCTAAATAACCAGTAGAGATACTTGCATGAAATTTTACACAAATGTTATTAATAGTATTACCTAGAGGCTGGACTAAAAGCTAAGAAATTGAACAATTTGTAGTGATTTTATGGTTGATTTCCTTATAAAAGTATCGAAAATATAAATGAAATTTAGTTTGTAGCTTCGATTAGCTCTAACTTTTGATTCAAAAGAAATAATTTAAAACTATTAGTCCAGCCTCTAGACATATGTTTAAAAAATGTGCTGCAGCAATTTTTTGTAAAATAGAGCATTTGAAAAAAATTCAAAATTTAACTAAAATTTCTTTAAAAGTTAAAATTTTTGTAAATTGTTATGTATGTATATTATTTCTAACTGTATTTTTTATTTTAGTGCATAAAAATGAAATTAAAAATGCAAAAATTTTAGGGATTTTTAGAAAATGAAAAAAATAAGTCTCCGAACGTAGTCGGATACCTTAAAAAAATACAATCTTCTAAATTTTGATAGAATTACATTTTTTTTGTTTATGATAGTATTATACTCTTTTAGTACAAATAAGAATATACGTAAAATAAAGAGATTCCTTCGGAACTGAGCCAAAAACCTTTACTTTTGGTGGAACGAAAATCGGAACTGAATCAATATGTTTTTATTTAGTCGAACCGGAATGAAAAATATTACGGTTCGAAGCCCTGGATAATAATTCTCTCTCTTCTTCACAATGTGCGAAATGCGTTTTGGTACTTCTTAATCAAGAGAAAATACCCTAGGAGGAGGTGGGCACACTTTCGAGAGGGATGGTAAGCGAAGCAAAACCATTAAGGCATGCACATACGTGCACGCATGTGCACATCTGGTAAGGTGGGAGCCTGGTTGTGGTCCTATTAATTATTTTGTAACTAAACTAAATTCAGTGGCACAACTGCCCATGAAGGGCCAAGGTCCACCGTGCACTTCTCAGTTTTTGTGACCTTGGGCGCCGAGGTGCATGAGCAGATGTTCCGGTCTGGTGGTCAGTCTGACGTGAAAGGCTGATTTAGTTGCCAAGCAAGCTTGGTACTCATTTTATTGATCCACTGAAGCAGGGGTACTCAACCTTTTTTCCCGCCGGAACGCATACACATGACAGGCATTTCACGCGGTTCGCAACATGCAGGTAATGGAACACAGTCTAAGACCAACGCAACATTGAACAAAACAAAATGGATCAAAATATTAAAACTCAAAAATATTTATTTGTATGCATTTTTTACTGAGTTATATGGGATAATTTATATTTCCTTTCATTTATGATCAAGTCTCCTGCTTACACTCTACTATTAAAAAGCCAAATTGATTCATTTGATTGCTTGATTGATAGAATTTCCCGCTGAATTTTTAGTAAATTGTTCTCCAGTAATTGAATTTCATAGTGCAATGGGCCCTGACCGGGCCACTCATAAAAGGCCGGTGGACCACTGCACTGAAGAGATGAAAGGCATTTTTGTAATATTTAAACAAAATTTTACAGCAAACATTTCCCATTCCTTCAAAAACCAAGCTCTATCGAAGATTCTTTATTTTTGTGGCTCAATGCAACAACAACCAGTGTCAAAATATCCTAATATTGAAAGCTTCCTGAAAAAATTTCTGTGTACGGATAATACCATAAGTTCTTTATTCAGGAATTTCACATTGACTCGATCAATTAAAATTAAATTTGATGGTTCTGAATATATAAGTCATATCAATACTCTTTTTTACTAACACAAGCATGTAGTAAATAAGTGTTATATATATATATATATTATATATATATATATATATGAGAGAGAGAGAGAGAGAGAGTCGCTTCAGTTGGAGTCCTATTCAATCATGAGTGAATCCCGAACACGGTTTCTTTCCAGAACCCGTGTTCTCTCGGAAATCATAAGATTTTCATACTTCTTGTATTCCCGGGAACGACACGGGGCTGACATAATCTGAGGTAGCTAGTTTTAACTGGATTTCGACCTTCGCTATAAATTTTAGCTGACAGCACAGCTGCAATTTACGATCCTTTACCCCGAATTCCTTGGAAGGGGAAATGTTTCCCAGCTGTGGGGAGAATTTATTGCCGTAGGGTCTTGATCTCCAGTTACTGTCTGTCAAACACCGCTTCGCTAACTTAAAGTATTTTAGTTTTCAAAGGAACATCATTTCGTAGGCTACCAACTCGACTTTTCTGATAGTTTGATATCTTGACTTACGCTGAAAACGTGAGCACTTAAAACTTAATTTGTTATTTTTTAACTTTTTTATACTTGTCCTTGTGTTATAAACTATTTAATCGAATCAGCAGTTTGAAGAAAGAATTGAACCCCAAACTGTGTTTGGGGGATATTTTAAGAAAAATCTCCCAACCTTTCTTATTTATCATGTTTTTTCATCAAACTTTTGTGTGAGATTCTTACATTAATATTTAGTTATTTTTATGTAACAAAAATATAGCAATTTCCTAAACAAGAAATTAGTTACACAACAACAGTCCCTTATAACTACAAGAATTCATATTTTTAACGTATATGTAAATCTTTCTCTATAACAGTGAATAAATTTTTTCAAGTACTTATATATATTAATATATTTAAAGCAATATTATAGCAATATTGATTCAAAGATAACTGAAAATCGATCCTCAAACATGAAACTGGGTCACTGGGTGAAGCTTTGTGAAAACATTTCCTTAGGATATTGGCTGAGTGAGTGAATATTAACGTCGCACTGTTCAACTACACGAGGGCTTTTGGTGACGGGCCACGTAATTTTGAACCATGGTCAAGTGACGTGGACGACACCTGAGATGGCACCCCCTCTCCTAACTATCACACCACACCAACGAGAGGACGTTTCAGCTCTCGACAGATTTAATGTGCATCGCTACCCTACAGGGCGGTAGTAGGCTCGAACTCGTGACAAAGCAAGCCACGGTCCGATACCTATACCACTCGGCTACCGCGGCCACATGTAATCATGGATGATATTTAGCTGCGACCAGTAAAATGAATATTATTCGTTGCGTCAACTGATTTTCCGATCTGATATTTCCTAAAATTTGTAGAGTAATTAAATGTGTACGGTAATTCTGTAGTATTAAAAAAAATTTTGAATACGTTTCAAATGTTTCAAGGAATTTAAAGAACAGTTAACTAATAGTTTTATCAAAATAAACTAATTAAACTAATAATTTTAATAAAATAACAAAAAAACTTAAGCTCCCGTTTCAGTAAACTTGTTAAAAGAACGGTGAAAAAATTATAATATTCCGACAGAAGATAAAAAATATTGGACAATGTTATTTAATGGTCATGTGATTTAATCAAATATATATATATATATATATATTTAAAGGGAACGTAATTTTTAATCTTAGCAATATATTTGTAATTACCATATTCGTATCACTGTACAATGGATGGTGAAACATGTGGTCATGCAATCAAACTAGAATCAAAATTTATGGCGCTGTAAACTAGAAATCGTTTCGTGAAGAGCGGGAGTAACAAAATAAAAAATATACAAACACAAATACAAATGATCAAATAGGTATTAGAAAAAAATAGGCTCGGATCTAAGATGTTCAGATAATAAGTAAGGTTGCACAATGATTACTCTCACTTCTTAACCTTTTTTGATAATTATGTACAACATATTTTTTTCTACGGAAAGTTCTGCGGGCATTTGGGTTTCTACATATTTTTTTATTACTAAGAACTATTTTATACGTGTAATTGAATACTATTTAAAACGAAAGTTTTTTTTATCAGTGATTCTCAACCTTTTTTTTTTTTTTTGAAACTGTACATTTTTAGTAATTTCAAAATTTGGCGGCACTCAGCAACAAAATAAGTTTAAAAGAATTTTACTTATCAGTAATACACATTGTAAAAGTTTATGATAATAATTATCAGTGTTCAATAAAATAATTTTCATGACAAAGACGACAAAATTAATTATAAGAAGAAATTTAATGCAAAATTTCAACTTGATGATTTCTGATAATTTCGTTTACATTTGGGGTCGTAAAAAATGATAATCCCTATTCTTATTCCGTCATCTACATATAAATCTCGACCTTTTTTTTCCATTTTTTTATTCGTTAATTTTTAAAAATCTGAATTCACACAAATAAGATGCAGAAAATAGTAACAATAGTTTTGAAGCTATTTTGACTGCTGTGAGATAATCGCCACTATTTTATACTGTTCCGGACAATACTTTTTGAAAATCAATGTCTGAAACAAGTCAGTTACCGCCAATTTTTTTCTTTTTATTTTTAACTCGTAACATCCAGAAACACGTCGATCTAAACTATATGAAATTTACGTGGTATGTGGAATGAATATTTCGCCTTCTTTTAAAAAAAAGAAGGGGAGTTGATCGTGATTTGGTGGACTTTAAAAAAAAATTTAAAAAATTACAGAAACTACATTTTTATTTTTAATTTACACAACCAATATAAGTTGTACTTTTTATTCTTTCTTTAGGCGTGGTAAAGAGGGAGATTAAATGCTTTGAATTTTTGTAGCGTATGTTTCCTCACGTGACATCATCGAAGAATTGTGAGTCTTTTTCGAATGAATCATCCTTAAAAACGCATTCTTTCATAAAAATATAGCATCTGGTTCGACGTCAGCAATTTTTGGATAAAAAATTTATGCAAACTAGCTAGAGAATAGATGCGTTTCATTTTTAAAATTTTAGATTTAACGACGAAAGAGTACTCTAGCTTTTCATAAAGGTTTAAATAAAAGTAAAATAACGATAAACAAAGTGTACCCAAGTGCGGGAAAGGCAAAACGTAACATCTAATTTTTTATTATTTTTAGCGTTAAATGTTAATGTTTCTTTAAAGATTTTAGTACCTCATTCTTCTCATATTTAACTGTTACCGACTTTCTTATATACTAGGTCTTTTGAAATATTAATGGGAACTTTGGGCCTAGACATGCATTAACTATCTAAACAAAACTCCAAACATTCAATAACCCACTTCAAAATGGGTGGTTTTTCCTTCTCTAGCCATAGGAATGTGAAGGGAAACTGTATAGGAGGCATACAATTGCAGTAATCTACTGATGAAACATTCAAAATACTTATTTAATCAGCATCATGTGGGGAAAAGATGCAACTAATAAACGCGTTAAGTTTTAGTTGCATTGACTACCCACAAAAAGAAATTGTGTGTGTGAATACAACTTATATGCACACACATTTACAAATTCCGA
Source organism: Trichonephila inaurata madagascariensis (assembly GCA_019973955.1). Taxonomy (NCBI): domain Eukaryota; kingdom Metazoa; phylum Arthropoda; class Arachnida; order Araneae; family Nephilidae; genus Trichonephila; species Trichonephila inaurata. Next base: position 47,098 of record BMAV01015242.1, read on the forward strand.
CAAACATCCTAATAATTATATAACAACATTTGTTTTTATCACTAAAAAATCAGCACTTACCTCGTCCCAATTGTACAGTCCATCGAATTCAATAATCACATCCATCCCAGAAACAACCACGGAAGCCAACCGTTCGAAATGGCGGGAGAAAAGGAACAATTCGCCGGCGTCGATCGGATCCGAGAGGCTAGGAAACACGTCTTGCTCCAACAAGTGCACTAAGACGAATCCACGTGCTCTTCTGCCCTACCCTTCGATTTCATTCATCTAACTTCCCCCCGTCCCCTTGCTAAATGGTGATTTATGACCCATTAGGAGGTGTGTGCAACAGTTCTCTTGGGTTGTTCAGAAAATAATTTACACAGTCACGTCAGACTTGAAAAGGATTGAGTAGTATTTGAATCCAATTTTACATTATACGTATTTATAGCTGGCTATGTGCTCCAGCAACTAACACAGCTATAAATTCGTTTTGTGGAAAAAGATATATGCTCTATTTCTAAACTATCCTTACAAATATTATTTATGAAATACATACGATACATTACGATTGACTAATTAATAAAATGAGCAGTATATATTTGAATCTTGAGTATTTAATCGCAATAAAGTGAATCAATTGTCGCACATTCCCCTTGTCTAAAATCTCCAAGACTGAATTTCATATATTTTTTTCCAAGTATCACTATTTGAACATCAGTTATCTTAAAACTTGTGTTGCGTAACTTATTTAAGTTTTTAAACAGACAGAATTAGCTTCAAATCTGCAAAAAATAAAAAAATTAATCTTTTGGCTACGCTAAAAAAGAACATAAGATAATGTTGGATTGGGAAAAAAAAGTAGTTATAAATAAATGTAAATAAAGATAAAAAAATAAACATTCACACACACACAGAAAATGGCGATGGAATTTTGAACAAAGACAAGTCACGAGAAAAACAACTACGCTCTCTCCAAACTTTTATGCTACTTTAACGTGAGGACTTAAAAACTCGAAGGATTTAATGTGCATTAACTCCTTTACACGCGGGCATTTAGTGGAATCAAGATTCGAACCTACGACTGGAATTAAAAATCTTCAGACATGAACTCGGGATAGTTCGGCAACAACGATTTAACATTTTTGAAGAAAGAGGAATTTCGAGCACTTGCACATATTTATCAATGCATTGTTATTTTAATATTTTAAAATACGAATACACACACACACACATTTTTTAGACTTGAAGAAGATTTGTATTTTTGTGAGAAAAGTAATATTCTAAATAAGGAAAATTGTTCACATTTTTAGGATAAAAAGTTCTATGTATTAGAAATAATTTGAAAAGGATTAATGGTTCTTTCTGGATAGCCATTTTTGACACTATATATATGTTAAACATAATTGTTTTTTAATTATGAATAAAAGTAACATTCAAGAACTTTCTTAAAGTCTTTTTCTTTTATTGTTTCATTTCTCGGAGAAGTTTCGCGTTTATTAACTTTGAAGCGACACGAAGGCTATTGGGGACAGGCAGGGGCGATTCTAGGGCCGGATCCCTGCCCGGGGCGGCATTTGGTTCGATATATTTTCTGAAATATTATTGGGTGTGAATTTGGTATTGCATTCAACGTATCTTATTTTATATTTTGTACTCTGTACATTAAATGACAGTTTTCTTTCATGTTGAAACTTGAAGGGTTCAAGGCGGGAGTATATGTTAAAACATGAAATTTAATATGTTTACACATCTTTCATTTGTAAATTTTTCCCCATCCCGGAGCGAGGTCACAACGGACATTCCTTTCCTCCTTACGATGTCCGGTGTCAGGAATCCAAAAGGGGACAAGGGTAATAGAAGGTTTTGATAGACAGAGCTACAGAAGAGTTTTCTTTTAGTCCTGAGTGTAGTCACTATAAGTTAAAACAAACGTTTGTGATTCCCACCATCAGTAGACAATTTTTCGAAGAAATTGGCCTGCTGAAATGAACGATCCTTTTCTTATATTTCACTCGTTTGATATAATAACAAGTAATTATGACCTTAATTTCGAATTATTTGAATTTTTAAGACAACACTATTAATATTGATGATTTGATTAATATACTTGTAAATTTACATAAAGATAATTTATTTAATAATGTTAATTATGATAGATTTGGTTCACTACTTAGGTTTGTACTTTAAGAGAACTATATATATCATAAAGGTAACTATCATCTGCAGATTAAAGGTTTGCCACAAGGTGGCCGTCATGAAGCGGGGCTTATGCATGTTGAATTTTTTGCGGCTTAAAATACTCACGTTAGCGTGTCGTGAAAGTTCAGAGAGCGGGATGCTATTTTCCAATCTTCGTCATCTGTCCATGGCTCAAAATTAAGAGGACCGTCGCCAATGTATCTCGTTGCTTTAAAGTGCTGCCCTAAAAAGGTATTAATCCCTTACAGCGCGGATGTGTCAGTATCACGAATTTGAATTGGATGAAATCCAAGAATGATTTTTGAAGAATTCTATACGAAAATATCGTCTGCCTTGATTCTTATAATAGAGCATTTGAAAAGTGAAAAGTAAATGAAATTAGAACAGGAATTTATTAACAGTCGAACCTCTAATTAACGAAGTCGCTGAATTCCGAAAAAATGTTCGTTATGTGGAAAATTCGTTAAATAGAGATTCACATTTTCGAAATACTTTTATATTCTAGGTTCTAGGAAATTTTTAAATAATCTAAGAAAATTAAAGGTTTCATTAACAAAAAAAAGCATAATACCTTTATAAGCATTTATAGAAACAGAAAAAGATTTTTTTTCCCTCTGAAAATATATTAAACACTAATATCTTATGTTTTCTGTAAAGAAGGATTCTAAATATCATACTACATTTTCATATATTTACATTACTGTAACTAATTTCGAATAAAGGGATACCAATAATAATTTCCACGCATTTAAACACCATGAAGCCATATATGCCAAAGATGCTTCATTTCTTCTGTCTGCAGATAAAAAGTTTGAAAATGCGGTTTTACTTGGAATGAATTAATTAAAGATATGTTTCTTTTTTAAAATTTTCAAACGACTTGATACTATTTACTAAAACAGGTAGAGTAATCAAATGTGTACGATAGTTTTGCAGTGTTAAATTCCTTTGAATATGTTTAAAATGTTTCAAGAAATTTTAAAAACAGGTGAATTAAGAAACCCCTAAAAAAATAAACTACTAATTTTAAAAAATAATCCACCAATATTTTTAATACAAAATGAACTAAATATAATCTAATTATTTTTTGGGAGCTGTAATTGATTTCAAAAAAAGAAATTAAAAAGTATGTCCGAGAAAAATTCTTAGCTGTTTCAGTTAGCTAATAAAAAGAACGGTGAGAAGAACATCGGACAATGTAATGATCAAGAAATTTAATAAGAAAAAATTAGTTCTGAAGGCACACAATTTTAATCTTAACAATGTAGGTATCAAAACCATTTGTATCACTATACAATGAATTCCCCAGATGGCGAAACATGAGTTGTCATACAATCAAACTACAACCAAACTTTATGGCGCTGTAAATCAGACATCGTTTCGTAAGGAGGGGGAATAAGAACTAATGCGTTCTATCATAATTTATTTTACAAAAATCACTCATCCCTGAGAGGTATTTCAGCCCAAATGCACTATAATTAGTTATTTAAATGTACTAAAGTTAGTTATTTCCAGTACTTTAAAAATAATATGAGCATTCATAAATAATTTTTGTAATAAAAATGTTTAGTAAAATAAACAATATATATAAAAACTCAAATAAAAATATCAAACAGAAAATAATACACACGGATTCAAGATGTTTAAATAAAAGGAAAGGTTGCAATTATTACTTTTGTTTCCTTAACCTTCAGATAATATATTAAATATTTTATTTAATTATTGCATACTATTTTGTACGTACGTTTCTAGATACTATGAAAAAGCATGATAATAGAAATATTTTAGCAGATTTATTTTCTATGGTCTTATTATCATAAATACACCTAAATAAGAAAGAAAAAGTAACATTAATAGAAATCAGTATTTTTTGTTGCGAAACTGCAATTTTTTAAATTTTATGGTTTCAAATATAACACTTTTTTGAAAATCAGCATCAGAAAGAACGGCGTAGCAATGATACGGGGCCCCTAAGCTACAGGGGCTCCAACATGTGTAACTACAGTACCACTAACAGGGCTTTCTTTTCTAAAAAAGGACCACAAAAGAAGTTTTGATACGCGGCCCACACAGAACTAGCTACGCCAGTGATCAGAAACAGGCGAGTTATTTTTAAGGCGTAATATCCAAAAACACACTGATCTAAGTCAGGGGTACTCAACCTTTTTTTCAGCTGGGCCACATACATATGTCAGCTATTTCACGCGGGCCGCTAACATATATTAGAAATTTCATGCGGGCCGCATGACGATGATAAAGGAGGGGGTTAAAATGTGGAAAATGGACGAAAATATTTTAACTCCTGTTTTGCTTTTCTTAATTACTATTTTTATTTTTGTCACCAACACTTGAATTAGAAGCATTTAGGAAACACTCCTTCACAATGTCTGCCTCAGTAAACGGTTTCATATGATTACTAATAATATTACAAACTTCGTAAGATGTCCTTGTTACCATTGACAAAACTCTTTGTTGCCGTCGCAAAGATTATTCAAAAAAGCCTATTTATTACCTCTTGAAAGAGTTCTTCGAGGGAAAATGTCATTGAATGGTTCTATTTATTGGTATTTATTAAATACCACTCTCTTTTTAGTGACAAACCAAACAATTACTGATTCTCATGTCTGTTTTTTACTACAAAATAGTCAACCACCCAATCGTCTTGAAACGACATATTTTCTTCGAATATTTTTCGCTTGTAAGATATGAAAGATAGTTAAAAATTAATTCCACCCTTAAAACTATTACTACTCCACTGTTGTCTGTTATCACAAACTGTAACCGTTACAAATAGAAAAAGAATATCAATTCGCACTCGTACGACATAGACAGCAAAAAGCACAAAATTGATAAATTTGATTTGACACAAAACTTTTTACATATTGTTCTTAAATAAGTGAATTTTTCAGAGCCATGGGCACTGACCGGGCCACTTAAAAAGGCTCGAGGGGCCGCAGGTTGAGTATCGCTGATCTAAGCTATATGAAATTTTAACGGTATGTGGAATGAACATTTTACATTCTTTTAAAAAAGAATTGGAATGGGTTGGGTGGGAGCACTTCGAACCTTTATCTTTTTTCATGAGATTTTGATGACTTTATAAATGCTTTCAAATTGCCATTTTCAAAAAAATTAAAATTAAAAGAAAATAGGAATTTGATGAAAGGGGTAAATAAATGGATTTGCATTTTTTTCCCCTCATACACGGTTTCGCCGTGTGATATCATCAAAGAATTGTAAGTCTTTTTCAAATGAATCATCGCAAAAATCGTAGTCTCATAATTTCGCTGAAAATTGTTCAGAAGATTACTGTACATTGGCCAACGATTTTAAAAAATATTCTCAACTTTTGGAAATGTCTAGTATCTGGCTGGACGTGAGTAAATTTTAAAAGAATTATGCATGATGAGTTTCATTTCCGAAAGCTATCAGAAAACATATAACCAAAAGATTCAAACGAAAGTAAAATTGAAATAAAAAAAAATTTACTTAAGAGCGTTGAAGGCAAGACGTGGCGTCTAATTTTATCACTTTTAACGTTAAATAATTTTCTCAAGATTTTACTACCCCATTCTTCTATTGTTTACTTATTCTGAACTTTTTTTTTTACATACCAGGACCTTTTGCCCTGGGTATGAATTAACTATTTAAAAGAAGCACATCAAATATTAGGGCAGTGATTCTCAGCCACTGGGCCGCCAATTTCTTGAAGTATGCCACCAAAAAAAATTTCTTTCTTTTTTTTAATTATTAACAAACTTAAGCAAAAAAATTAAAAATCCGGAATCGAATAATTCGTCTGTTTTATAGAAATAAAATAATCTATTCATATAATTGTTAATCTCCATTTCACAACACTAGAGGAGAAAGTTACTCATTACTTTACAAATTTAGGTATAAAAAAATTTCACACACATTGGGTTCATAATCCATTTGTGTACGGATTCATCTGTATATGAATTCACTTTGAATGAAATGGAAGAACTAACTACCTTCGCTCTTTAATGCTTCAAGATTTAATTTCAAAACATTCGGAAAAGTCAATTAATTCATTTTGGATCAGAGGCGATTATCCCATAGTCAAAAAGGCTTTAAAAATATTGTTACAATTTTCTATGAATTAGGATTTTCAGCATTATAACAAATATAAAAATGGGAAAAAAAAGATCCAGACCTTTAAATGTAGATGACGAAATGAGAGTGGCATTATCATGTTTACGACCCAATATAAACGAAATTGTCAAAAATCGTCAGGCTAAAATTTCGCATCAAATGTATTCTTATAATTAATTTGTAATCAATTAGCATTTTGTTGTCTTTGTCGTTCCTATTATTTTAATTATTATTGAAAATAATTATCATAACTATTTTTAATAGTGTATTATAGATAGTAAACTTCTTTTACACTTATTTCACTGTTAGCGTGCCGCCACCTTTTGAAATGGTTAAAAGTATACCGCAACAAAAAAAAAGGTTGAGAATCACTGCCTTAGGGGGTTAAGCAAAAAGCCATTGGAATGCGAGGTGAAACTGTAGGGGAGGCATATACCTAAAATAATCCTATCAGATGAAACACATCCATCACACTTATTCAATCAGCATTATGTGGGGGGATGCAGCAGAGTTTCAAAGCCATTGCCTGTCAACACTAATAAATAGAATACAACCTGTATTCATTAACAAAGTCCGAAAAAGATTTTGATAATTACATACCGTAAAATCCGACGTATAATGCGCACTTTTAACAGAATTTACGCCGGGCATAAAAACGATAATTTTAAAAATAACAAAAGAGATGAGTATAATTTTTTTTTTTTACTTCTACATGAATCGAAATACTGTTTATTTAAAATAAATATGACTTGTCTTATGAAACTAAAGAAGTTTTAGTACTAAAGTAAACTGTCTTTTAAAAAGTCTGGGACAATACCTCGAATAAATGATTTCAAAACAAAAGAGCAATGCATGGTAATATTTCAGATTTCTTCGTAAAAAAAGGGTTATGCATTACACGGCGAATATACCTAAAAATTAAAAAATTTAGCTGGAAAATATAGGAGCGCGTTGTACCCCAGATTTTAAAGTAACAATATTTGTTTTTATCAAGAGAAAATCAGCACTTACCTCGCCACATTCATTCCGTGGCCATGTCACCAACAGGCGTTGCTTGGCTCGGAAGCGGGGGAAATTCGGAATTCAGCGGCTAACGGGTTGGTGTGGCCTCGTCGGTTGCCTAGTTGAGAATGGAGCAGATAAAAAAGGTGCCACTCACCCATCCCGTCTGCCCTACCCTTCTTCATTCATTGTGAGAATGGCCGTTATCTCCCCACGATCTATTGCCGAATGGGGATTTATGACCCATTGAGGGGGGAGGGGGTGCAACACTTTGACACTTGACTGGGAGCTGGAATCTTGTCAGACTCAGGGGGAGGGGGTGCAAGAGAGGCTTGGTTTCTTTTGAAGAGTGTTTTCCGGAAATTATTTACAATTTAGTTTGAGACAGTATTTGAAAATTACTACAAACATGTTCTTCGAAAAAAAAAAAATGCTCGGTTTTTAAACTATCTTCACTCAAATTATTTATGAAATACGTTCCACAAATAGTGATTTACTAATTGCGAAAATGAGCGATAGATATTTGAATCATGAACATTTAATCGAAACGTCGTGAATCAGTTGTCGCATTCCCCTTACTTTCTCTAGAATTGAATTTCATATATTTTTTAAGTACCATCATTTGAGCATCAGCTATTTTATAACTTTTGAATCAACGTCAAACATTCACAAAAATATTATTTGATCTTTCAGCTAAGCGAAAAAAGAATTTTTTTTGGAGAGGAAAGAAAAATGAGTAATTATAAATGTTAATAAACATCGAAAGAAAATGTCGATGGAATTTTGAGTCAGGTGAGGCGAACGAACACTAAGCTAGTACCCCACTCTCTCTCCAAACTTCCACACTACGCGAATGTGACGACTTAGAACTTCGATAAGTTTAGCGTGCATTATCTTCTCTTCGAGGTATATTTTTGAAACAAGATTGCATGTTTTAAAACTTGAAGAAAATTTGGATTTTGGAGAATCACAATATTATAAATAAAGAAAAGTTGTTAACACATTTTATGATAAAAATGTGTATTACATGTTTAAAATAATTTGAACGTACTCGCATCACGGAGGGAGAGGCAGGATTCTAGGGGCCCAAAGCCTACGTGATGTTATGATTTTGCAATCCTTTTTGTAAGATCCAGCTTGGGTTCCAAAACTTGACTTTGCAGGGATGCCCTAATATTCTCTGTTATGCCACTGTCCCTAAGTAACGGTTTTGGGAAAAAATTATTTAAAAAATAATTAGTTATTTAATTTTGAATACAAATGACATTTAAGAATTTTCTCAATAAACATCCTTAAATCTGTTCAATATTGTTCTTTAATTGTTTCATTTCACAAAGAAGTTGATTCCTGCTGATTGATTGCTTGAATGTCGCACTTAGCAACACGAAGACCTTTGAACCAGTCCATGTGGTCAGGACGTTACTTGAGCACTCTGCACATTGCATCAAAGCGACACATTTAATGTGCATCCATCTCTCAACACAGTCAGTTTCCAGTGACATCGGAACTCCTGCAGAGTTCTTGAAGAAAGAGGTTAAACATATTTATTACGTAATCGAGTGCTTTTTTTTTTAAAACTCTCTACCAAGAATAATTATAACAGAAAGATTATTTTTGTGTATCATGTATTTCATGTTACGCCTCATCTTTTCCAATCTGCTTAACTTTATACTATTAGATATAAAACACAAACTTTAATAAATGCTTCAAAATTATATATCTTCTATATGTTTTCTCTTTTAAAGTGTACTTCCGAATTTGATATTTAGGAAGGGGGAAGGATTTGAATAATTTATATAATCTTTTTATATATGTAAATACATTTTATACTTAAATTGCTTATTCTTATGGGAAAGTGAAGAAATATTGCTAAGACCCCAATGTGAAAAAAGATTTTCCGGCATTTTTTTAAAAGGTTAAATACTTTTTGATGATTCAAATTTTCCTTGACTCCTTGGAAAGTTCTGAAAATTGCAAAGTTTTATTTTTAATTAACAATTAAAAACTTAAAAAATTGCTACGCAAAATATAGTCTTTGTAGGAAACAAAGTGAAATAAATCGAATTTTGAAAAATTCAATGCAGTGTACTCAATTTTTTTCCCTACTTGACGATATTTCAATCGAAATCCGTGTTTGAATTCTGATTCTCCAGAAAAACCCGTTGTATAGCGAAACGCCACTATTGCAAAAACTACATTAAAAAGTTTTTTTCTTTCGTCAGTGCTGAACAAAAAGTTTTCATATTTAACACTAGTAAAAGTAGCAATAATTCGTTCCAATTTTTACAAGTTTGTCATGAACAATTCGCTTTAATTGCGAATTAAATTGCGCACTTAATTTCAGAACACATAGATAAAACCTCTCATTGAGTTGAATTTATGTCACTTTTTGAAATTTTGATGTAGATTAAAATCATATGAGGTATCTAAAAAAATTGCTTTTAGATGTTTTTTAAAGTAGTTAAACAGTGATACCTTTCTTTCGTTTTATAGAGTTAAATAATTAGAAAATATATCAAGTTTAGATCATGCAACTACATTTTTTTAAACATTAAAATTTTTTTTAAATAAAATGAATGTGCTGGATTGGAATTAGAGAACTTTTTTCTTATAAATATTTCAGGAAGGAAATAATTCATAAATATATAGAGTTTTGTAAATTCGCTACGTTAAAGAATTTCTCTTATCGTTACACTGTTTACAAAATACAGAAGGAAAATATCTTTTAACATATTGCATGCTGGTATACATCACAGTAATAAGTTCTGGGCAGATTCAGCTTTTAAAATTTTTTAGTTTAACGTTCTACAAAATTCGGAATGTTTCTTATTCCGTACGCGATAAAGGCACTTCATTAGAAATGTCTATCTTTTTATAAATCCTATGATTAGTTTAAAAAAATGAAGCAATCGAAACGGAATACTTGATGCGGTCAGAAGAAAAACTATTTTCAAAAACAGGGTGGTGTGTCCTGTATTGAAACAGCCAGTCTTTTGTAGGATGGATAGGACGAATAGACATTTTTACTCATTCTTGACAAACGATTGATAAATCAAATAGTGTGGAGGCTGCAGCTGGTGACTACAAAATGGATGTGCCCCCCCCCTCAATCGTGAAAAGGACAAGAGGGTTTGAATTCCATCGTTATCTTTATTTATGAATGGCCATACAAGAGACTATTCGCCTCAAGCACTGATTGGGAGTAGGGAAACGAACAAAATCCTTCCTCAGAAGGGAATGTTTCAAACACTGTGCGAAATCATTTTCTTTCATAGTGAAAGGTGTCAGAACATAATTATCCGAAAATGGAATAAAACAAAAGTAAAATTAGAAAAATAATAAGAGAATCCGAAAAAAGTGTGCACTTCGAAGTCAAGAAATATAGTAAAAATTAAGAAACAGAAAGTTCTCTTTTCTGAAGGACGAAAATACAAAACTTTTAAACATACGCTAAGACTCTATGACTAATTAAATCACATAAAACTCAATTTAAATGAATTGATAGTTAAATTTCTAGTCTTAATTTAGCTCTAATTAAGTTCGTGTGTCGTTGTGCTCATTTTTTTTTTCTTAATGTTAAATTAAGATACTTTATACGACTAAACATTTCCAATTCTCTGGCCAAATCCTTTTTAAATTTTGAATAGAATAGATGCTTTGGTTACTTTATAAATATATTTTATCCGTATCAAATTTAGAAGTATAGTTAATCCAAAATATAACCATTTTTTTTTAGTTGCATTTAACAAAAACCTAAATACGTGCTGTATTACCATAGCAACAATAAACGAATATTTGCTGATCATTTGAGTTTTTCTATTACAACTATAATTAAAATATTAGTATGTTCTTTTTTAGTTTGAAAGTAAATAATTTACGAAATGATAATGCATTGAATAATTGATGCATTTTGGATTTCGAAAAATGAAAAATTAATATTCTAAATGTATAAATGGTATTTTCGTTTTAAATAGGCATTATGAATAAATGGTGTTTTCGTTTTAAAAACATAATTTTTAAATTTTAGAGGGCTATTAAAATGAATGAAAATGTCTTAAAATTTATCTTACAAAAGAAAGGAAAAATATATAACTGTAATTACTATTGATATGAAAGCACTTTTGTAATTTCGCAATTGCGAATCGAATAGTTCTGTTTTTAACTCTTAAAAATGTTTCATATTTCTCACTTTTCCCTTTATTCTGTTTTGAAAACTCCTAATCCTTGTGAACTTTCTATTTTAAACTAATGCGTACATCCACTAAAAATTTTAATCTTTTTCTATTATTGTAAATCTATTTTATCATAAACCACTGGTGGACAGCTTGTTTTGGATTGCGGGCCACATTGTGGGAGCGGAGGATACCAGAGGGTCGAGGCCCAAATGTCCTCCTGTTAGTATGGGTTGAAAGTAAGGAGAGGGGGCTACCAGCTCAGGTGTCGTCCTCGTCACTTGACCATGGTTCACAATTACGAGGTCCATCGCCAAAAGCCCTCGAGTAGCTATACACACACACAGTCCAGCGTTAATATTCACTCACTTGGTACATTAATGGTATTTTTACATATCAAGTAGATTATTTTATCTTTTACTTCACAGCAAAAATATCCTAATTCCCATTTTACTTGGAATATTCGATGTTCGTCTGTGATTTTTCGTTTAGTTTTACTATTACTTGGCTTCGAGATAGACATACAGAGTACAAAAGCCTGGAATAAATAAGCAGTTAACTGAAAATAGTAAAACATTATAATGAAATAACAATGTTTCTTTCTTGAACATTAAGTTGCCAGACAGAGAAATACTACACAAAACAGTAAGCTTAATTTGAATTAAGCAGTAATCCTATATAATACGGTGACCAACTGTCCTACTTTAGGGAGGACGGTCTTTTTTTATAGGTTCTGTCCTTCCTCGAAAAATGTCCGCCAACTTGTCATCCTTTTCAATATTTTAAAACTAAACTGTTAATCTCTGTATTCAGAGATGCCAGGACCAACTGTTACGATTCACTTCATCGCAAGTAAATTGGGCAGGTATAAAAAATTGCGTTGAGTTTTTATTGAAAGAAATGCCTGATATTAAAATTGTTTGACTATTCTGAAGAAATTAGAAGACTGAATGTATAGTTAAATTCTGATAAATTAGAACATTGAGAAAGTCATCATTTTGATATTGCTAAAAGACGGGTGGAAATATTTAACCATTGCATAAATGAACACATGCCATATGAAAATTTAGTTATTCTTGATGAATTTACGTTGTACTGCCTCTGAACTAATGCAGCAGTTAAAAGAACTTTTTCAATTGGCAATGATTAATAGATATGAGACAAATCAAGAATGAATGTTGATATTTTATAGCTGCAGCACTTACCGTAAAATTCAATATAAAGGATTTATCTTGATCCGAAATTTCCAGTATATTAGAAAATGATACACTGACAAAAAAAATCATTCAATGGAAAATTACTTGTTTAAATAAATAATTTAAAGGAATGTAAGCGTATTAGTATATTTTTGTTTGAATTAATAAAATGTTTCATGTATTTAGTTGTAATTTTTCCTTAATATTTTTTGCCCTTCTTTTCATTGTAAAAGACTTTGTTACATTATATATTACCTATACGTTTTATTTTTCGATAGTCAAAATATTTTCTATTATTGCACCAATCCGTACAAGACTCTTGTTGAGATCCATATTATTGCACCCTGGGTATAAAATTTACGCCAATCAGTTATTTTTAAAGCTAAATGTCAATTATTGAACATGATACCTAATTAATAATCTATATTTTCAGTTCGTCATTCAGCAATAAATTACTGTTAATGTTAATTATTTAACAATTGAACATTGAATCAATTTCTCTTAAAGCATTTGTTTGTATTTTTTTAGACTGCTTCTACATTTTTCATCTGTCAAAAAGTCAGTAACGTAAATTTTAACATATATTAGATACTATTTATGCTTATAAGTGCCGTATTTATATATACCTAGTAATTGTGATCAGTAGCACACACAGGAGTTTTTCAAGGGGGTCCGGGGTCGAAAGTTCACCATTCTTGTATCATGCTCCTTTTGATTTTGTCGATTTTCGTGAACAAAACACAGTAAAAAACTAATTATTGAATAAATAATTAGCATTAATTAATAAAATTAATCATTAGTAACAAATATTTAATTAAATTTTACATACTATATACTTAGCATTATAATCAATCGGGAAAAAAATCAAGGACTTTGGGGAGGTTCCGGACCCCAGGCCCCTCTTGTGTGCGCCACTGATTGTGATATATTTAAAATAAATGTGTACACATTGTTTAATGATAGCACAAAAAAAAGCATAATTAAAAAAAAAACGCATCTTTCATTTTTGTTCTGCGTAGCCACGGTCATGACCACATTCTGCTGTGATTACCAACATCTTCTCAAAGGAAGAACCATAAGAACTACTGTCACAGGATGTTTACCATACGAATGGACTCAATTTCTTCCGTTTTGACAGCTCTCAAATGCAATGATTACAAAATGGAATAGAGAAAGAACTTTTGCCCTTCTTTTTTTAGCTGGAGGGGATGATTCTTTTGAAAGTGCTTGAGAGATTTATCTATTGCATATATATCTTGGAAATCTCTTTCGAATACCAGCTGTATCCAGCCACGTGTTGCTGTGGCTCAATCTGGTTAAAAAGAAAAGAGAGAACACACGTTTCCAATACATTTAACCCTTTGTACTTGAGGTATGCTTTTTTTTATAAAAATGGATGGCAGTGGATGCTCTTTTTTATAAAAAAATATGTGTATAGATATACATAAAATAAACTTTCCTAAGCAGACTTCATTCATAGTTTATTTACGGAATAATTGAAGCTATTATTATTTTGTGTGTGTGTGTGTCCATGTATGTTATAAACATAAAATTATGTACATTGTCTCCAGAGGCGTAGCTACCGCCGAATCAGCCGTACCAATGATACGGGGCCCCAATATGTGCAACTTCAGTCCCTCTAACAGGGTTCTCATATCTAAAAAAGGGTCCCGAAGGAATTTGGATACAGGGCCCACTCAGAATTAGCTACGCCAGTGATTGTCTCCATAGTAAAAGCTTCAAATTTGAAGATAATTTTAAATGACTCCGCTCCAAAGTCTTCGAAGGCGAAGAAATTAATTCACAATTCTTCTGGGTAAACAAAATTTTGTGTTGTTTCAATGTCTGTTCATATATAGAAATGATCTTTTTTTGATAACTTAATAACACACCACAAATAATTGTCCATGTGAGAAGCAATTCGCATCTAGATCTAAGTCACAATTTTAAAGAATTTGAAAATGTTGAAATTTGTTGATTATGATTGAATATGAAATATTCGAATAGTGAATAGCAATTTTTTTTTTAAATCAAGGTTTCATCGTACATTTCAGCTGTAAAATCCACGTTCGTATTTGAATTTTAAATTTCTTAAGCCGCGTGTGTGATTTATATTTCTCCCCAAACTCTGTTGGAGATAAAGAAAAGCAGGCAGTCTAAATAATAGTAAACAATGCACACATTTTATTTGGTTGTGACGTGTTTCCGCGTACATCCCAGTATTGGTTGTACTTTAATAAATTCAGCCATTCTTCTGGGAATAGGCGCCTCGCGGCGCCGGTGCCCGCGATCATCTAATTTCCGTTCCGTTCCGTTAATAAATTCAGAACTTGACATGAGTTGTAGTGAGTGATAAGTGTGTAACGCCGTTGTGTGACAATTGCGGACAGATGTGTAACATCTTTCCTCTCGGTTGCTAGATATTTGTGGGAGTGATTTCGTGAAAAGGGACGGATGTGTGCAACAGGATGTGACGTAAGCGCGCCATTTGATTTGACCAATGAGAGTGCATGGCTGTGTCTTTTCGCTACCCTCGCATGGGGGTCCAACTTTAGTATCCATCAAGCACTCGATGGATTGATTATTAACGTCGCACTGTTTAGCTACACGAGGGCTTTTGGCGACGGACCACGTAATTTTGAACCATGGTCAAGTGACGTGGACGACACTGAGCTGGCACCCCCTCTCCTAACTACCACACCACACCAACGGGAGGACGTTTCAGCTCTCGACAGATTTAACGTGCATCGCTGCCCTACACGGCGGGTCTTTAGTGGTACTGGGCTCGAACTCATGACAAGGTAAGCCACGGTCCTATACCTATACCACTCGGCTACCGCGGCCCCTAACTCTGTTGGATAAAGAACATTGGGTAGTCAAAATGCACAAAAATGGACACATTTAATTTGGTTGTGACGTGTTTCTCGCGTGCTTAATGATACATCCCAGTATTGGTTGTACTCCAATAAATTCAGAGTTTGACATGTCCTTGATAAGTATGTAACGCCGTTTTGTGAGGGACAATCCTCAATTGCGGATAGATATCCCCCCGGGCCTAACTAAGCCTTTGCAAACACGCCAAATACCCAAATATGAGACCCATTTTAGGGTGGCACCATCTAGTAGGCGGGTCTCGTTATTAATTTTTGATACTTGAATTCATTTTAATTCAAGTTCTTGTCGACTGCACGATGTGACGTCTTCGATTGGGGTGAACCTCACTCTTCTATTCATGCGAAGTTTTATGGCTCCAAACAGACGTTAGGTGACAAGAGCACGTGGCCATGGGGTCATTGTTTATTGTCTGACCTCGGACAAACGCTGACATCGAGTCTGGAAGTTACAATATCCATAGGGAGCCGGTGACAATAGGTTGACATATAGACGAAGCCTGTATGAAAGAATCCTGTCGCCTCGGCTGGTGCCGAGAGAATGGGACTATAAAACCCAGGTGGTGTGATGAATAAGGGTGTTCAGAAGTTAGATGAGAATTATGGCGCCCTTAGTTTCCAGACAGACCAGGAATGTGTTTGTGTTTGCCGCACAAATAGGAGACGAATGTGGCCCGGGGACGAGGGCAGACCTTTTTGCCTGCCAATGAGAAAAGGCGAGGGGTTTAAAAGGGGTTGATTTTGAGGAGAGAAGGAGAGCCCTGGAGGGAGACAGAGAGAGAGCCCGGGATGGAGTCGAGAGAAGGGGAGCCCTGGATGGAAAACTTGATGTAGAGCCCTGGATGGAGAAAACTGGAGAGGAGCCCTGAAAAGAAAAGAGATTAGCGAGTGCCTTTCGGAAAAAGGATTGAACTCCCGTGAAACAGACTGTCCGCCCGGCTTGGCATATTTATTGGACTTTTTAGTAACCTATGTAGCAAATAAATACTGCTTTAATTTTAAAATGAGGCCGTGACAAATTTTCTTGTTTGCTAATTACTCACGACGTTACAACGAGATTAAATTTTGCCGAGGGTACCAGAACCAAATGGATACTCAAAGGGATCTTTTACATGCCACATAATCATATGATATGCGTACCTACGATTTTCGGATCCAGAAAATCTATCGATTCCAGCCGGGATCGAACCCGCAACCTTACCTGAACCCCCGACTTGGACCAGGCACATGCATTAAAAAAAGAAGGGGGAAAAAACTCCCACACAAACTCGACAAAAAAACAAAGAAAAGAGAAATATAAATGAAATATTTCGATTCCCTTGAACAAATCACTCTGAAAATGTTAATTTCACAATGTTAAGGCTAAAGTAGCCTAGTGGTCAAGATCACGGATTTGGTGGCAGGCATGTCATGAGTTTGAGCTCAGTACCCCTGAAGACCTACCGTGCAGAAGGGGCCGATGCTTGTTAAATATGTCGAGGCTCAAACACCTTCCTGTTGGTATGGGGAGTTAGGAGATGAGGGTACCTCATCTCCTAACTTTTTGTCGTCCTCGTTTCTTGACCATGGTTGAATATTTCGAGATCCGTCGCCAAAAGACCTCGAGCAGCTTCATAGTGCGACGTAAAAATAACTCAAACTCTTCACAGTGCAATTAAATTGACACAGGACTGTCATGTCTCTTCAAAATGTTACCTTTTGACTATCCGAATTTTTTTTTCAACATCTTTTAATTTGAACGTTTCTATTTCCAAAGCAGTTTTTCTTTTCAATTGACGAGCAATAGAAATAAAACTCTAGTTATTTTAAAAACCGTCACCTGTTTCAAAAGTGAATCCTTCGAAACTTGGTTGCAGATAATTGCAATTTTAACTTGAACTCAACAGTTTTACTCTTTAAATAATTTGTAAATCGTATTTTTTAAAAAAATTTCTACACTTTCAACCTTTATTTTACTATCAGATAGATTGATACTTCGTTGGACCTCAAAGGTAGGAGTGACTATTTAAATATTCGGATCTGTGATCGCATTGGAATTAAGCTTAGGCGAGTTAGTTATTGATAGTGGTCCGGGTTACGTTATTTCGGTATTATATATATTGTGTGTTTAGCTACCTACCGTAGATTCTCTCGCATATCATATTATTATCTAATCTGTTAAAGGTTTAAGTTAAGATCTTAATAAAGTCATATTAAGATCATGGCAGCTTCTAGTTCTTCATTTATTCCTACACCTCTAGCTCACGCTGATAATCTGAGAAGGGCACCCGTGGGGGGCTCCCTTACAAATTTTATTTAAATATCTGTAAAAAAACTCCGTCAAGCGTTGTTCCATACTTCCTCTTGCTTCATTTGGATCATTTTAAATTGAAATTAATAATTAAATTTTTAAAATTGAATTTTGATTTAAAAAAATCAAATAAAGGTTTTAATTTGTCTTTTGAAAAATCTACTTTAAAATTTCCACTTAAAATCATAAGTAATTTGTTCAGGAAGACCCGATCCGGCTTTGTTAATTTTGGTTGTAATTTAACAATATTCAATTCTATCCATGAATTAGATTTAAGCAAAGGGATAGTAAGACAGGTAGTTGATTGGGAAGAGAGGAATCTAAGTCAAAACCTTTAAAAAGGGATTTAATCAGAAGATTTATATCACTCAATCTCTGGCTTATACTAGCTCTTTTGTCATTGTATGGCAGTTTTGTACAAACATATCCGGTGCTGTTGCAAGGAAGGTCTTCTTAATTATATTTTGTTTTCTTGTATTTAAATTATTTAATGTAATTTTTTCTTAATACCTGCATACACTTAATTTTGTTGTTTTAAATTTTTAATTGTTTTAATTTTCGTTTTAGACTCAAAGTCATTGCTATTCCGACTAGCTTACACAAAAATAGATTTTTATTCTTCAGATCACTGCAATATTGCTAATGATAATTATACTATTTACTTAGTTCTATACAAATTTGTCCTTTTTCTACATTTTACGTTTAATTTTAGTGTAGGGTTTCTCTTTCTCTCCAAGCCTATTTTTCAGTTCCTACTATTAGCTCAAACTCTCTATATATTTATCTTGGTGGAATTTTCAATCGTTAATAAAATACATTTTAAAGCTCTCAAATGAGCTGAAATTTTACATACACGATTATTTTGGAGGACAGTACACTAATTTAATTATAATTAATAAAAATTAATTGATTAAAACTAATTATTCAAAGAATTACAAATACAGCCACGTTGGCATCATTTTTAGCGACTTAGCGACCCTTTTGGCGACTTGTGTCAAAACTTGAGAAGGTTTTTTTTCTCACATTTTAAACCGCTTATTTGAGCTGAAATTTTCGATACACTATTGTTTTGGGTAAAAATACGACAATTTAATTATAATTAATTAAAATTAATTGACTGAAACTAATTATTTAAAGAATTACAGATACAGCCACGTTGGTTTCCTTTTTAGCGACTATTTTGGCGACTTGTGTCAAAACTCGAAAAGGTTTTTTTCTCTCACTTTTTAAAGCATTCATTTGAACTGAAATTTTATATACACGATTGTTTTGGATACCAATACGATACTTTAGTGGTAGTTAATAAAAATTAACTATCACTTATTGTTGTGATTTTTTCTTTTTATATTACTTGTTTAAAAGTATGACGTTTCATTTTCAAGCTTCATCTAGGATTAAAAAGAATCCCGCATTCATTTCAGTAGAAAGAGGTGACGGAGGGGGATTAGATCGAAGCTATATAGGAACTTTACTTTTACGGTGTCTTGGTGTGTGAGGGGAGAAACTACAGCGTGTCAGAATGGCGGGGGGATGTCCCTCCTTTCCATTTTAGGGGTGTGTACGTCTGAATGAAGCCGAAAAAAGCCGAATGAGCGTTACATTCCCGTGCGTGACTTTCATTCAAGTTCACTCTCTTGCAAATCGCGCCAATAGAAGTTATCATTTCACTAATTTAATTATAATACATGGATACATTATTTGTACTGACATTACTACTAACATAAATAACTATGTGCGCAACCATTCTTCACTTTCATGGAGAATTTATGAGTCGTGACTCATTTATAATGCAATAAACAAAAGAAAAAACCCTTAAAAGAGAGCGGATGCGCTACAATACAATCAGTAGTTTCGTAAAAAAAAAGAAAGAAAAGAATTTCTGTTTTTCAAGGCAATACATAATTTTACTTGGCACATAATTCAATAACGGTATTTAGCCAAAAATATAAAACGCAAATATGCATAACAAAAATAAAAATAGATACTATAAAATACATTTATAAAATATTCATTCAAAGTTCTTGAAACATTTCATACATCATAATAAAATCATAAATACGTATATTTAAGAAAAAATCTGAAATTGATGATGATTTTATAGATTTCCTATTTAGATGGACAGTACGTTCAGATTTGGATAAATTGATAAGACACTGCGGGCCACACAAAATGCAACACCCTGAAGGAAACATGCTAACTATCTGAAATTTACATTATGCGTTTACGGCAATGAAATATACAAATCATTAGCATTATAGCGCGGATTCACAACACGGGCGACCGTAACGCCACCCGAAAGCACTGTGTAAGGGAAGAACAAGATTGGCGATTTGAAGAGTGGCATTGTTTTTCATGCGTTCCCCTCTTTTTTTGCCTCCTTTCCGAGTCTGTACAACCCTTTGTCTTATTATTTTGAATAAAATAACTGTTTTTAAAAACTTCGATTCATGAGAAGAGAGGTGTAGCATTCACATGGAAAAACTTAACCATTTTGAAGCCAGTGATAGACAATTTTATAAACATAAATGGGAGATCGATAACATTTTACTCTTTTTCCTCACACATGTTGGGGGCCTTGTAGTTTGGTTGCCCCGTATGATTGATACGGTGTACCGTATAAAAATTAAAAAAAACAGTTAACTTTTTGGGTTTTGAAAAAATGAATTAATATTTTTGGATGTTTTTCACAAGATATGAAGTATAATTTTAGTATAGTAATTATTATTTGAAGTTATATTAGTTAGTATTTGAAGTATAATTATAATCAAAAACAGAAAGAATGTTTTCTATATCAAGTAACAAATTAAGAAACCTTGGGCTGATACTTTTCTGTAATTGAATTCCCCAAATTCACATAACTCCTTAAATTTTATGTAACTTTTTAAAATTTTAATCTTCATATATACACGTATAATATAATTATTTACTATATATTTGTGCATAAATTTTTATTATAATAACTTCTAGAGAATTAAATGAGAGTTGAATTGAATTGTTTATAAGGTTGACTGAACAATCAATTTAAAAAAAAAAGGTCTGGGTAAACTACTTCGAACTTTTCTGAACACACTTTTCCATTCCCTTTCATTACACTTCTAAAATTATTGTTATTGTTTTCAGCAGTATAACAAATCAACTTTTCTTCGAGTTTGTATTTATTCACACTCTACCAATGATACAAAATTAAAATTTGAGTAGTTTCCCATGGAAATTCATCAAAATTTAAGTGTTAAGTAATCGTCATCGAATCTTCAGTTTAACAGAATGCTAGTGGCAACAAACTGTTTTGTTGACAATGATTATACACTTGATACGATGTAACATGCCCATAATTCATTCTGTATCATTTGTTATTCCTCGTATTCATATTCTAACGTTTTATTAAATCTTATTTCATTTAGTTCTTTAGAGCAGGGGTCGACAAACTTTTGAAAGGTATCCCAGGGTCATTTATCAGGGCTAGCTTTGGCAATTTTGCCCTCCCTCTGACAAAAATTGAAAATACCGCCCCTCACTCTAAAGTAAAAAAAGAAAAATTATTTTTTAAAAAAGATAACTGTTTATACATACACACCTATAAATTTCAATAGTTCTTACGAACAAAGGCAGCATAACAGTATTTATATAAACTAAACTTTCCAAATTTAAAATTATGAAGTCCGAGTTTAACTTTTTTCCTCAACAAATCGACATGTACAACTATACACAGCACGCACGAAAGATGGAATGGATTAAAATGAATTTTAATCAAAAAATATGTTCTACTTATATACCACACACACACACACAAAACTTTTTTTAAGTTGTTTTATTAATACATGACGCTAGAATTTAATAATCATAATAAACATTAAAATTAACACTAATAAGAATACTCAAAATAACAAGACTGTATTATTAAAAGTAATAACAAAAAACATGTTATATTTCTCAGTTCACTAAAATTTCTTCTCAAAAAGTGTCATTTTCAAATATTTTTAATAACATTTAAATATAAACACATGCAATCTAATTTGAAAATATATTTATAATGAAAACAAAAGAATATTACTAAATTTATCTCTCTGTGGATTAAAAAAAGAAAACATTGAAATATATAACTCACCTATAACTGACCTAATTCATAAACTTTAAATATTCAGAAAGAATTTTTAAGAAATATGCCTTTTTGATACTTTAATCAGCAATACATAACTACTTATAAGAATATATTTATAATGACAAAATAATATTATTAAACTTATTTCTTAATGTATGAAAAAAAATCTAAAAACTCGTCTTTTATATTGACTTAACATGATGATTCAGAAGAATGATTCATTATTGTTCAGAAAAAGAAAATCAGAATATTAACAGTAATCAACAGACAAATGAACCCCCTTTCAGAAGCGGAAGCTCTCTCTTACGAAAGAAAGTTTCACGTCAACAATATTATTTTGATTTGTTGCAAAGATAAAATTTTACTATTCAAATACTCTTAATTATTACTGTGGATACATGTATACACGACAATTTCATTTACATTAAAATAACCTACTTTTCTCTCTTAACTCAGTATTCCTTTCAGTTAAAATCGTTTATTACAAATTTTACGAGCAGTGGGGTTGGCGTTTCAATTTAATCTAAAATAAAATAATTATGTTCCAGGTGTCTAAACTATAAAGAATAATATTTCAAAGAATATTTTCATATAAACTTTTTCGTAACGTAAAATATTTTTCAAATTTGATCCGAATTCCACCCCTAAAATTTGCAAAAAAAACGTGTTTTGTTCATCCCTAGAGCCGCCCCTGTATTTATATACATACACATACGCCAAGAAAGAAGGGAAGGTTGAGGGGGGGGCGGTAGTGATAAAAACTGTCGTGAAGCAATTAATATATTTTTTTATAGTATTTAAACAAAGTAAAGTTTTCCATTCCTTCAAAATTATCAAAGGCATTTTTTTATTTCTGTAGCTAAATGCACGGACAACCATTGTCAAAATGTTGGGAATTTTCCAGCTTCGTGGTAAAATTTCTCTACTAATAATACCATCTGTTCAGAGATTTCATGTTAACTGGTTGCTTATGGATATAAAAAACGTCACTCCAACAATGTCTTTTATTTGCCCTTAAGCCTATCATAAAATAAAGAACGCGTTTCGGTCACTTCTCTTGAACATTAATAAACGCACATGTATAGAAATCACTTTGAGTTCTTTACCAATAAATTGGACTAGACTGCTTTAGAACTACTTCTAATATTTCCCCAACTCTTAATTAATTTTTTTAATAAAAACAATGTAACACAGAAGTAACTGTCAGCCACTTTAATATTTAAATGTAAACGTAAATGCATGTAAATTTTTTCCAGAAATAACTATAAAGGAAAAAGAGGAAGGGGAACAATAACTTGTTAGCATACATGATTATTTTTAAATACATACAGGCAGAAGAGAGTGAGAAGACGTGCAATTGTCTTTGCAGAAAGTCGCGATTGGCCCACCCCTTCGTTAGAGTAAGTGGTTTTATTTTAGTTAAAAATGACTCATCATACTCAAACGTGTTTATGGAGGCACCATTGAAGTTCTCTCTCTCTCTATTCGGAAGGCCGCGAATTATTTACATTCGATAACATAAATAATCCAAGAATACATAGAATCAAGTTTCGAAAGTCACAAGGATGGGCCATAAAACGACATGTCATTCTGACGCATAATGCAAAATTCTTGGCATTTCCTCCTCACAATAGCGAACCATCCTTAGTACACATGTGCAGTAGGGCTACGTGTCAAATGAAACCCGACTCTCTTTGACCATTATAATCTCCTAGATCGGGTGTTCGACGTTTGCCCGAGGTCAGACAATAAACAATGACCTCACGGCCACGTGCACCTGTCACTCCACTCACTCACACCTGTTCGGAGCCATAAAACATTGAATGGAGGGTGAGGTTCACCCCAACCGAAGACGTCACAATATGATTCCTAATTTGCATAATCACGTTCTTCTCGAGTTGGTTGGAAAGAATTGCCATTCTGGCTTCAAAGAACCCCAAGAGGACTGTTAAAATAAAACGAGATGAAAGCCCCGTCACAGATGGTCCTTGCCCCATTTGAGGCAACCTGGTTTGCAATGACAATTCGCGGCTTTGTGATAGAAATTATTGCGTGAAAGAGTGAATATTAACGCCGCACTGTTCAGCTACACGAGGGCTTTTGGCGATGGACCTCATCATTTTGAACCATGGTCAAGTGACGAGGACGAGACCTGAGCTGGCACTTCTTTCTCCTAACTACCACACCACACCAACGGGAGGGGGTTTGAGCTCTCGGCATATTCAACGTACATCGCTCCCCTACACTTTGGGTATTTAGTGGTACTGGGCTCGAACTCATGGCACGCCAGCCACGACCCAATACCTAGGCAACTAGGCTACCACGACTCCCTAGAACAGTGATGGCGAACCTATAACCCGTGGGTCAAACACTGACCCACTCAAGCTTTTTAATTGACCCACGATTGCTAGGCAACCACTCGTTTGTTTACACGGTGGTTTTTTTAAATTTTTTTTTAGATTTTCTAATTTGTGTGTGGATTATTTATATTCTATTTGCAATTTTTTAGACATTGCATTGACACATCCCTGAAGTAGCTATTTTTAACTGGACTAATGATTTCAACCTCGGCTATAAATTTTAGCTTACCGTACTGTGGAAATTTGCGATCGAACTTCCAGGACTGGGGAATTTTCGTTACCCCAGTAGTGGGGTAAGAGTGTAATAAGAGAAAGTAGCACCCAGGAAGAGTCGGTGAAAATTTTTCCAGCTTGTGGGGTGGGAAAGATTAAATCCTTGAAACTTTTTGACCAAATCAGTTCCTGTCTACCATACTTATTATTAAATCTTTAAAAACCCTACACAAGAGGCAGTTCCTTCCCAGTTACATTCTATTTTTAATAAGAATATGATTCATAGAAAGCTAGTTTCCTGTTTCAATATTTCGGAATCTTCTGGTATCTGTAATAGACTGAAGTAATTTTGTCCCCCTTCCTCGCTCCTCTGTTCTGTTGCAGAGGTTTTTTCTTTTTCTTTTTTTCTGTTAATAATATAATATTGAATTGTATTTTCTTGTTCTTGCATATTTTTGGTACCATTTTCTGTCTATCTCGGTGGTCCATTTTGTACGGTATTTTCCTTATTTTATATAATTATTAATGATATTATGTAAAAATTTGTTTTTAAATTTTTTGAAATTTTGATGCATTTGCGGGAGGCCTAGGAACTGTAGGGGTCTGAAACTTGACTGACCCAAAAGGCGTATTTGGGGCTCAAAACCTGAGTTTTCAGGGTGGTTCAACGTTGCGCCCCTGCGTTAAGGGTGACAAATGGGCACAAAATGGAATATTTCGCTTAGAGCAGTGTTCGGCAAATTGCAAATCTTCAAAATTATGCTTTTATCTACAATTATAAAAATTATGTCTGCTGAAAAGAGTTATTGTTTACCTTTCAAATTTATAAATATCTCTTAAAAAGTAACTTGTATTTACATGAACATTTAAATTTTTGACTGGCGTACTGACAGAATTTATTGTTAAATATGTATTTGATTTATCTCTTTAGCAATTTCTAGTTATATATTTGTATTTAGCATTGAGATTCTGGTATTTCTTTTAACGTGTCTTATTTTCTACTGTTTAAGTCAAATGTCAGCTTCCTTTTATATTGAACCTTGAAGGGTTCGAGGCCGCAATATATGTTAAATCGTGAAATTTGATCTTCTGTAACTTTCTCCCCATCTCGGACTGGGGTCCCTACGGACATTCTTCCCACCCATAGAATGTCCAGAGTCAGCTAACCTAAGGGAACAGAGGTTTTTGGAAGATAGCGAGCCACAGCTGTTTTTTATTTTACTGTGTGAGTATAGTTACTTGAAGTTAAAACAAACTTATGATCTCTACCATCAACAGAGTCGCTTTCAAAGAAATTGGCCTGCTGAAAAAAAGTTTCTCTTTTAGATTTAGCTCGTTTAAAATAGCAACAGGTAATCATGTTTTTAATTTTGAATTATTTTGTATTTTTGTAAGACTTAAAATGACATACAAATACAGTAGATTTTTGTCAGGTTTTTTCTCCGAAAAATTAATTTTAAAATTTTGGGGGCCCTTTTTTCAAAAAGGAATTATTAAAAACATTCTATAAAAAGTGACACTGATGAAAGTTTAAAAAATAAAAATAAATAAAGAATTTTTTTTTTGGAAAAAATGAAAAAAAGCGTGTTTTTTTTTTAAAAAAATCAAATATAGTGTTGGCCTTATAAATCAATAAAAAAGGGGAAAAAAGAACGGGGGGGAAAAAAAGTTCACATACCTAATCGGCGTTCGATTTAATAATAAATTAAATTGAATAATTTTTTTAAATATGAATATTTTCAAAAATTTAATGTTTTTATAAAAAATTTTCATAAAAAAAAAACAATTTTAACTAAAAGGACTACTGAGTTAAAACAAACAAATTTTCCCCCAAAAAATCAAAAAAATTTATTTGAAAGTATCCATGGAAAAGAGATATGGATTAAAAAAAATTTTTTTTTTGGATTCAATCGAAATAATATTGTTGACGCAAAAATTTTTTTTCGTAAAATTTTCCAAATCGGGAACAATCTTTTTACTGTTTAAATTTTAAAAAAAAAAAAAGGTTTCATTTGGTTTCGAAATTTTTTTAAAATTTTTCCCTGACTCATCATTTTAAAAAATCAAAAACGGGGAATTGGTTTTAGTTTTTTTTCCCCTTTTTTTTGTTTGTCCCCTTTAGGAAAATTTTGTCACTATTTTTTAACTTATTCTTATAAGAAAAATTTTTCCCCGGGATTAAAATTGGGGGTCGGGAAGGATTTTTACAATTAGTTTGGAAAATGGGAGTTATTTCAATGTTTTTTTTTTTTTGATCGAAAAAAAGAAAAATTTTAAAGTTTATTGTTTTAGATTAAAAAATATTTTCCCCAAATGAGATTATACATGTGTTTTATTTTTAAAATTTGTTATAAAAATTTTTAAAATTTAAACTTTTGAGGAAGCAAAAAGGGGGTTTTATTTAGGAAAATATAATGTTTTTTATTATTTTTTTTTAATCATTGTGATCTTTTTTATACTTTATTAGTGTTAATTTTAGTTTAAAAAAGATTATTAATTTCAAATTTTTGTATTAATAAGATTAAAAAGTATTTTTTGGGAATTTATAGGGGGTAGAACTTTTTTTTTTTAGATTAAAAATTATGTAAAATTCTTATATTTTTGTCGTGATATCCAAATGTATATGGGGGTTTTTGTTAAAAAATAGATTTCCTTTTACAGGCGTGTATTTATAAAAAAATTTCATATTTTTTAATAATTTTTTTTATTTGGGAAAGATGCCTTTTTCTTTTTTTGCCCGGGGGGAAAATTGTTAAGGACGGCCCCCGGCAACCAATTTAAAGAAAGGCGACAACTTTACGACTGAATGAGCTATCAGGCTGAAAGCCGGATGATACAAAAAGATTAAGGCTCCCCTTGATACGCCACCACGAAAGCCGAGCGTAATGTTAACCTTATGGGTTTTTTCCTATTTTTCCCTGGTATTGTTTCCAATTGCAGGGGAAAAAAATGCATCAAAAAGGGCCCAAAAAATTTTTAAAATTTTTTCCCATTATTTCGTTTTTTAAAAAAAATTTCTAAGTATTTTTAAATATTTTTAAAGATCTGAAAATTCATATCTATGCATTAAAACGATCAAAAAATAAAATTATCGGAAAAAAAAGTAAAAAAAAGGGTTTTCCTTTTTAACCCCAAAACCCCGCGCCTATTTTTAAAATTTTTTTAAATTTAAATTATTTTTGGGTAATTATTAAGTCAACATTGCACTTTAAAAGGAAAATTTTTAACTCCACCTTTTTTGCGGAAGGATACATGAAATTTCCCGTATGTTTCTTTGGGATGAATGGTAATTTATAAACTCTTCCAGGGGGATTGTGGCTTTTTTTTTTTTTCCAAAGGGAATGGTTTTCAAAGAATCCATAGGGTATTAAAAGAAACTATTTAATTTGCCCATTTTTTTGGAAGTTAACCATTTTTTTATTTTAATTAAAAAAAATTAAATGCAAAAAGTCTTCAAAAAAGGTTGTTCTCTGTTTTTTTTTATTCTATTTTTTTTAAATTTTTTTTATATCCCTGGGACAAATTATATTTTGTTAACCCACTAAAAAAATTAATTTTTTATTAAATACCTCTTGAATCTTCAGGATAAAGTGAATGAGTTTTCAATTCTTTTTTAAAACCCCCAAAAATTGGGGAAATCGTGTTTTTTTTAAAACGGACTTTTCATACACCCAAAATTTTCCCATATTTTTGGCCCCACCCCGTGGTTTTAGTTGAAAAATTTTGTGGGGGTTAATTCCCGTTCTTAAACATAACCCTGATAAAACAAAAAACTTAAAAAAATTTTTTTTCGGGAAAAATTGATAGATTCGGCCGGATAAAAATAAAAAAAAAATCACGATTATTTTTCCCAAGTAAAGGACAATTAAGGGAAAAGAATTTTTGCTTTTGTAATGTGGGAAAAAAAAAAAGGGTTTGAAAAAATAAAAAAAAATATTCAAGGATGATGATTTTTGGCGAGATAAAATGTTTAAAATTGGAACCTTTTATTTTAATTTTTTATTGCCAGAACAGGGAAAAGATATCCTAGATCTTTCCGATACGTGACCCGGTTTCGTTTCCCCGGAAGCTCAAAAAAACAGGGAAAAAGAAAAAACCCCTTTTGAAGTCTTTTGGATTATTTAAATTAACGCAATGAACCCCGGTTTGGAAAATTTAAATATATTTTGTAAATACTTTGCATCATGAAAAAAATGTAATTAAATCATAAAAAAATTTTTTTTTTTTTGTTTTATCTGTTTTTTTTTTTTTGTTCTTTTTTCAGTTATTTTCTTCATATAAAAGTTTCATACCCTTCAATAAATGCTTAAAAAATCTACATTTAAAAAATTTAATTTTTAAAAAGGAAAAATATGCTGGTCCCCTTTAAAAATTTTAAAAATTTTTCCCCCCAAGCTATTTTTTTTTTTAAAAAAAATTTTTAAAAAAACCTTTTTTGTTTTTTACATACTGTGGGGAAAATGGAACGGGGCCCTCGTCCCTCACCATATTTAATGCACGGAAAAATGTTCCAAATTTTTAATTTTTTGGTTTTCCCAGGGGGCCCGGAAGAACCGTAAAATTTCCCGTTTTTTTTCCCCTTTTTTTTGGATCGTTAATTTTATTTTAAAATTATTTGTTAACTGCGAAATGCTTAAAGATTTTTTATTGAAAATTTCTAAATAAAATGAATACATTCTTTTGTACTATAGTTTATGTAATCCACGACACTTTTTTTTTGACGCATTCTATTTAAAAATAATCGTGATGTTTTTTTTGTTTTTGTACTTAAAAAAACAAATTTGAGTTTCTTTTGAGGAAGGCAAGAAGGAAAACAAAAAAAAATTTTAATGACAAAACATGAAATCAAAATTTCCCAAACAAAGGTAAGAGAAAATTTCTGAAAAAGGGGAAAAACCCAAACCCATTCGTTTTGTATGCACAACATTTTATTCTTCATCAGGGAAAATGACGAGGGACGTCACCTGGTTTTCCCCCCCCCTCCCAAAAGCGGACCCTCTACAAATTTAAAAATATCAAAACCCCTATTACAGGGAATCTTTTTGTTTTTTATCTTTTTTCTTTCTATTTTTTTTTGTTTGTTTATTGAGAAACTCTAGATCAGGGGTTAAACCCAAAATTTTTTTCCCGTAACCTTTCCCCCCGAAAAAAAGGGTTTTTTTTTAAATTCCCTTTTCATTTTTTTTTGTTTAAAATATAAAACAATATAACAAATATGCTAAAAAATTAAACCCCAAAAAAATTTTAAAAAATAATTTAACTAAAAATATTTTTCCCGGGAAAATTTGGGAAAAAAAAAACGTTTTTTAAAAATTTCTTTTTTTTTTATAATTTTAAAAAGTATTTCAAAATTTTTTAAAACATAGGTTGAACCCATATTAAGGTTTTAATTTCAATTTAAAAATATAATTGGGCTTTTTTGTATTGATACAATTTATTTTTAATATTTGGGGCCAAAAGTCTTATAATTTTTCATAAATTTTCCTTTAATTTAAAGCAACAAATATAAACGTTTATTTTATTAAAAAATTTTTTAATTTTAATAATTATATATAAATGTACTATAATTTTTTTTAAAAAAAAACCCAGGCTTTTATGCTTTTTGTAAAAAATTTTCCACCTTTCTTTTAGCGGTTGGGGACCCGACTTTTTTTTACCTGGGCCCGGGGTTTTTACTGGCCAAGACCGGGTAGTTTTAAATTTTTAAAAACCTTTGCAGCATGGGGGGGACTCCAAAAAAAGCCACAAACCCCCTGAGAGGTTGGGGAAAGGGGGGGCCATATTCCCCCCGTTTTATCATTTTGGTTTTTTTTTAAAATTGGGTTTTTAACTTTTATTATAAATAAAAAGATAAATGAAAATTTTTAAGAAGAAGGAAAAGGAAACAACTTATTGGGGGCCTTTAACAGATTTGACGTTAAAAATCTGAAATTAAGTAAAAAAGCTCCTTTTGTTTCAGGTTATAAACACAGGAATACAAAATTATTCACAAAGCTCTAAAAAATTTTTAAAACCAATCAAAAACAATTGTTTCTCAAAGTATGGGGGGGACAAAAAGAAGGTGTGAAAAAAAATTAAAAAATATGAAAAAGGACTGCAAATAATTTTGCATAGACTCAATTTAAAAAAAATTTAACTTTTTTTTTTTTCAACCCTTTTTAATTTTTATTATAAAATAATTGAAAAAATTTAAAACACACATTTTTTCTTTTTTTATATATATACTTTTTATTGATCGTGAAAAATTCTTTTGTTTTACTGCCGGGGTTTCCCCGAATAATTTTTAAATCCAGCACAATGTCTGAAAAATAAAAAGTTTTTTTAATGGGAAAAAACCCCCTTTTTTCCTTGTGGAAAAAAGTAAAGGGGGGGGGGAAAAAACTTTTGGGGGTTAACAATTTTGATGTTGAAAAAATTTTAAAAAAAGGTTTTCCCAAATTTTTTTTTTTACAAAACCCCTCACGTAAAAAAAACAGTACATCTCCACAGCTATAAACATTTTTAAAGTCATTCAAAATTATGTTTTTAAAGGAAATATATTTTTTAATGTGAGTGGAATTTCAAAACCAAAAATTAAAATCAGTAGTTAATGTGATTATTTTTAAACTCAAAGACCTAGACTCGACAGTTTGTGTGGAAAAAAAAAATCATTGATTCATTGCATTATTATTATTAAATTACCCATGCGTATGATGAAAAATAAAAAATCAATAATAATTCACCATTTTTTAAAAAAAACCCCCAATAAATGGTAATGGGGTTTAAATCTAATATAAAAATAATTTTTACATGCAGCCCGCAGGATTTTGTTTTTCTTCAAGGTCATTTGGTTTGGCCATCCCCGTTGTTGGTTTAAGATCGGGGCAACGAAATACGCGAGAGTACAGCCGGGGCCCCTGACCTTTTTTTAACTTGGGTCTTTTGGTCCCTTACAAACTTGGGTGATTGGGGAAAGAGAGCAATAAAAAGAGGGGCAGTTGGTTTCATAAAACTTGTTCACCAAATGTAAAGTTAAACTGGAACCCACCAATCGAAAAAGGAAAGCTTATCTTTGGGTTTTTAACAAAAAGGAAAAAGGGGGGGAGGGTTTTTTTAACTGTTGGGGGAAAGAACAGAAGCCACTAAAAAGTGAAAAAGGGGAAAATTCAAAATTTATGTCATTTTTTTTTACCCCTGACAGCTGTCAGAAAATAACCATCAAAAATTGAATAAAGTAAGGAAATTTTAAAAAATAGGATTAAAAAAAAGTTTTTTTTCAAAATCGAGAAAAAAAATGGAAATTTAAAAAAAAAAAGGCATATAATTCATCTTTATGAAGGGGAAAAACCTTCGATCATTACACAACCAAATTTTCAGGGAGTCGCCCCCTTTCCCTTTGGGCATAACCCCCTTTCCCGAAAAGGGCGCTTTTTTTCGTTTTCGAGTTTCGATTTCTTGGTTCCCAAGGGCCTCCAAAAAAGTGTTTCTGGCCCCCCCTAATAAGTTTGACATTTCCTTTTTAACCTACACTATTAAAACCGAAAGGGAAACAAAAAAGTATTTTATTTATGAATCTAGATGCCCCATTTTTCACGAACCACACGACGCAGAAACTCGCCAAAAGGGATCAAAATTTTTGGGAAAGATCCGAGGGAAACCCCTTTTGACTGTTTATATTCTGATATTTCCCAAATTGGGTTTAAAAAATTATTAATTAAAAAAACCCTTAAAAAAAAATTAATTTTTTTTTTTTCCCCCTCCAGGGGGAAATTTTGGGAACCCCTTTTTTTTTGAACGTTTTAAAAAAGCGATCTCTTTTTTCATGAGACCAAAAAAAAATAATTTCAGATTCCCAAAAAATCCTTTACTTTTTCAAATATGAAAAAATTTTTTTAAAAAAATTTTATTTTTTTATTTTTGACTTTTTTAAAAAAGAATGAAATGATAAAATTTTTTTTGAATATATTTCTAAATCATTTTCCGCTTTTTCTTTCGTTAATAAAAAATTTTACACTAAAAAAGTTCGTTTTTTTCTTTAGAATCAGTCATTTAAAAAAATTTAATTCAAAAACTTTTTTTTTAAGATTTTTTAAAAAAAAACTCTTTTTATTTAAAAACTTTAAAAACTTCTTTTTTTTTATAAAAAAAATCTCACGAAACCTTTTTTTTTCCCTTTTGTAAGGGATAATTTTTATAAACTGCAAAGATTGATAAAATATCTTAAAAAATTTCTTTTTTTTAAAAAATTTTTTTTCATTTTTTTTTCCCTTTTGGAAAATTGTTTTTTACTTTTTAAAAATTTTTTTTTAAAAAAAACCGTTGTTTTCAATCGAAAATATGGTTTTAATCATTAAAATTAAAAAAAGAAGCCCGAAAAAAAAAATTTTTTTCTTTATTAAAAAAAACCAAAAGCCCAAATTAAATTTTCCTTTTCCCCCTTTTTTTTGAAAGTCTTTCCCTCTCTTTTCCCCCAAAATCGCGGCGCAATCTTAAAAGGTTTTTGGATCCAAATTCCCGGGGGTGGAAGGGTTT
Organism: Trichonephila inaurata madagascariensis; assembly: GCA_019973955.1. Lineage (NCBI taxonomy): Eukaryota > Metazoa > Arthropoda > Arachnida > Araneae > Nephilidae > Trichonephila > Trichonephila inaurata. Next base: position 80,126 of record BMAV01015242.1, read on the forward strand.
TTAAAATTTTTGGGGTTTTTAAAAGAATAATTTCCGAATTTTTTTCGGGATTTAAAAACCCCCCAAAAATTTCTAAGTGGAAAAAATACTTTTTTTCGTCACGATGGTTTTTTTTTTTTTATAAAACAACGATATATACAAAATTTTAAAAATTTTTTCAAAATGAATCAATATCGATGCTTTTATATGAAAATTATTTTTTTAGTGCCTTAAAACTTCATATATCGATTGCAAACAACGGAAATTTTTTTTTTAAACAAAGAATGTAAAAAAATAATGTTTAAAATATTTTTGCGTGAAAAAACGAAAACAAAATTTTTTTAAAAAAACCCCCAATTTTAAAAAATATTTTATAAATTTCCGAATCTGCAAAAAGATTAAAAATTATTTAAAAAATTACGGTTTTTTTTTAAAAAATGTGTTTTTTAGTTTATTACCATTTTTTAGAAATAACTTTTTTTTAGTCAGATACATGTTTAAATAATTTACTAAAAAAGTGGAATAAAAAAGGAAAATTAAAATAAAATATCAAAACGTTTTTTTCAGATCGTTTCTTTTTTTTAAAAGCTTTTTCATTACATGTATATATATTCCCTCTAACATACTTTTTTAAAATTTAACCCCTTTTAAAGATCTATAAAAAATTTTTTTTTATTCTTAGGTTTAAAATAAAACATTGTAAACTTAATCGTAATCGGTTAAACTAAACCTCACATTCTAGCCAATCAGAACCACTATTCTAATAGTCACGCGCTTGTGCACTGTTGGTATATAAACACTAAAAGCTGATGTATCTGGTCGTCCCCACGACTTCCCACAACACTCCACCGTCAGTATTTTTTGCCTGTTTGCGGATGATTCCGCAGTGTTATCGCAAGGAGTCCAGCTGAAATACACTATTAAAGCTATTCAAAACTTTCTCGACAAACTAGAAACTTGGCTTAACACTGGAGAATTGCAATAAATGTAGATAAATCGCAAGCAATTATATTTAGGAAAAGCGGGGTTATCGACCCTCCTTTCCAACTCACACTCTTTGATGACAATATCCAGTGGGTTTTGGTAGTGAAATATCTGGGCCTACACATTGATAGCCGCCTAACTTTCAAAAACACACAGACTTGATATTTGCCTGCGTTTGAATAGTCTTAAGGTGAAGTTTCGTAGTCAAGTTTTCCTTTTTACTTTCTGCTAGATGCTTTTTCCCTTTCAAATTTAATATATTATAAATACCTTTGACTGAAATGCAGTAATCTAGATTTTTACACATCTTTTTAATTTGCTGATATGAATATTTCTCCTTGGAAAGCTTAATTACGTAACCTTCGAGCAATCTATCATTTTTAGGAGTCATTTTTAAAGTAATTAATTTATTTTACATTCCAATCAAAAGAAAACCTTAACGGAGGATTATTCTGAAGTTTTATCTTAAAATGCAAACGAGGAAAGGAATTACTAAATCATCCCCTTAAAGTGTCAGAGACCTTCTGTATTCAAAGACAAGAAAAACCCAGACTCGCGGTATAACGGGAGGTTGTAGGGAAAGTATAGAAAACTGGAAAAAATATTTCGTATTTTACCGTGGTTAATACCACAGTTACCAAAAGATAGTAGTTCACAAGAAATATATTTCGGTTTTTGTGCACATATCTATATTTTACAATTCCCACGCAAAATCAGCCATTAACCTTGAAAGAAATCTGTCTCTAGGGCGTTATGTCAGCCATTTTTAAATCAGCGTGGAAATTTTAGGTCCCAAAAGCAAATATTAACCATGATTATCCCAGTAGTCATCCTGTTTTCTATTTCTTTTATTCCTTTTTAAATACCTGTCTACTACTTATCTCATTAGTTCTATGCAGCCAAGTTTTTTTAATTGTTTGCTTCCATGTGGGTTTCGTATTATTTTTTTTAAAAAATTGAACGAATATGAATTTTTTAAAATTAATTTTTAGAACACTGTTGTCTTGAGAGTATCTTTGGATTTTTTCATTGCGTGTTAATAATTTGAAGTTACTAGGGAGCCATTAATATTTTTTAATAACAAATTCATTTGTGTTACAAAATTTATAATTATCCAACAACTGGAAAAGTCATACTGCTAAATATAACTTTATTCTTTTTCCGTTAATACTTAAACATTCAATGAGAAAAAAAAAGGCTCATAAGTTGATATCAATTAAATTTCCAGCAATTGAAACATCAGACTTCGCTCTCTTTCTTCATTTTATTATCCAAGTAAACCTAACTTTGATTTCCATATTCCTTGAAACATTTGCCGCCATACTTATAGACGCATTTCTGAAAACAAGAAAAAGTAAAATTATTTAAAGAACGGGATTGCAGTTTACTCGTAAAACTATCTCGTGTTTTTCTCATGTTGGGAATAACAGTTAAAATTTATAAAAGGAAACTTTTCTTTCGAAACTCTTATCCAATATGAAGTCTCTTTTTTTCTAAAAAACCCATTCGCTAACCAAATTAATATGGAAATATTCCAAACGTTATGTACGAAGCTTTTTCGTAAAATAAAAAGATGCAAGACTTCGTCTTAAATTAAAAACATTCATTACGCTTTCTAGTGCTTGATTTAATTCTCTACGTAATTGCCGCCTTTCATAGAAACACATAAAGTCGAGGTAACACATTCTGCACCCACTGGCGTAGCTAATCCTGAGTAAGCCCCGTATCAAAATTCCTTGGAGGCTCTTTTTGGTGGGCTCTCAACATTTTACGATTTATTTCTCCATATTTTGGGGGGCCTGAAGCTTGGGGCCCCATATCATTGATACGGCGGTAGCTACGCCCCTATCTGTACCTCACAGCCATCGAAGTTTATCGCCTGTTGTCAAAAGCACTTTTTAGCCTAATTTTTAATCTCCACATTGTCGAGGAAGTTTTATTCTGCAACATGTTTCTTTAAGGTATACGAATACATTCGGAGCCCCCCTTTTTTTTAAAAAAAACATTATTTAGAAAAAAAATTATACCCTTTTTAACTTCAGTTTATTTGTAAATAAACTATACTTATGTAATACTTGCAATAAATCCCTTCAAGTTTCAGAAAATTGGTAAATTTGTTGGAAATTTTGAAGAAATTTTAAAGGCATTTAAAAAATTCTACATAAAAATCCATTGACCCAATTTGTATAAATTTAGTATAAAAATAATCATTATGTATGTATCTAGGGCCTGAAGTAAAATCTTTTGATTATATAAATAAGTAAAAATTCCACAACTAGTCGAGGAGCCAAAACAAGAAATTTGTCATGCTTTACAACAACGTTACACAAATACCAAGCCATAATTTAAAAATTATTCTTATTATGATAATTCTTTTACTTCAGGCCCTAGAAAACATTGTGAGAAAAAATGGTACCAAGTTTCAAAGTTATTTAATGATAATATTTTGATTTATTATTTTTGAAATTTTCAAAATATACGAAAAAGGTGATTTGGAGAAAAATGCATTTTTAGTACAGTTTATCACATATTTTTATTTACACAATTACTTACGTAAAATTCACCAGTTTTATAACTTACACCTTCTATCAGCTCATTTTTAATCATTTTTTTCTTTTTAGCTAATCTATTTTTTTTTCTGGCAACTTTTGCCACAGTCAGAGAATGCCGTTTAGAACCTGTTTTTCGAATTTCATCAAGCTCTGAAAAACTTTTCAATGTTAATACACCAACAGTCACACCGAAATGTTTCAAGATATCTATCAATCCCTGAAATCCCTTATTGAACTGAATTACTGCCATGTATCCTCCTAATCGCAGTGTTGTTAATGAAACAAAAACATCTTTTGGAATAAATTTACAAAGAATTCCATTGAAACATTCATTAGCGTTTTGTGTTTTCCTGGTAAACATTTTGCTAATAAGTTTTGATCACATAATTCATATATGTTGGTTTGATTATGTCGATCAGATTTGGGAAGTCCTTTAGATTTATCGCTGTAGATCTTATCCTTTGATACGGCTTGTTGATATTTACACCAACTATCCTGTTAAATAGGGCATTGGCCATGCATTTGTTGTTTTGCATCAGAGCAACAATGGAAAATTGCTGCAATAACTGCATGTTGCTTGCCTTGTAAATCATTTACATTGTTACGGATAGCAATGCCACAGTAATTCTGTAACTTATCAATAAAGGCATCCATCAGTTTTCCTCCATTTCCTAGGTCTTTTCGTTTGAATTGCAGTTTCTTCAGTTTTGTTCCGACACGCTTTCTTATGTGTCCAATACACTCGTATTTTGCTACGGTATTCTTACCATAAATATCTTTTACAGAGGCATACCCCTTAGAGACTCCATCACCAAAAAAATTTACGTACTGTAATTTTCTCATTTCGACCGATCGTTCGAAAATACGATAAACACCCAGGGGTTCCATAGCACCAGATGACCCTAAATGTTTTGCACAATTATAGGGTGTTTTAATTCTTTATTTTTTGAATTGCAAGGTCTACACACTTTTGACATGAATTCAACGTCTAAACACCTTTCCAGAATCTATCGAGATAACAGACACACATCCATTCAAGGAGGAATATCCTCTTCGTTGCCATGTGCCATCCACCGACATACCACATTGAAATGTTGATCAAGTTTTTTAATTCCTAATTTCCCAAAGCTGCTTCCTTCATTGTATTGCATGCTCGTTGCTAGAGAAATTCAAAACTTCCCCAGGGGAAACCCATTTATATTTATAGCAGAACAAAGTTTCTTGGCCGCAGAATGTCCTTTACCAATGATTCTCATACCAAAAACAAATGCAAGATTGATATTATTGCGTTTGTTTTTTCTTTCTCAGAATTGCAGAATAGAAAATAGTCCCCGTTTTCACATTTCAAAGTCATATTTAAAGAGCTAACCCAAACACAAGTCTTGCACAACACTAAACTTTTCTTTGAAAACACAGGATAGCATAATAATGAAATTATATTGTACAAAACTCCTAAGTTAAAAATAACATTTTTATCATTGTCTTCTGGAACATTTGCAGGTTTTAAAGAATTAATTAGTTTTGATTCACTTGCAGTTGGAATACTTGAATTGATACTTATCTTTTCGTTGTTGAAAACTGAAACTCTTTTACAGAATTTATCCTTTGAACTGACGTTTACGGGAATATCTTTTATTTCTGTTATTTCCCATAATTATAAAATAGTAATGCGAGCTAATAATTCACTTGTGTTTTATCAAATAATACTTTATAACTTTTTTTTTGCAACTAAATACGCAGAATTTGTATCAAATGAAGCTGAAAATAAACAAAACAAATATAGCCAGATTTACTTTGTCAAATACTTTCAAATTGTATCATTATTTTTAATATTATCAAAAGTTTTTTTTAAAATTATACTTTAAAAAAAATAATGTATTTAAATTTTATTTGACCAGTCTAAGGGCATTTAAATGCTGACTTCCGGCTATTTAAATACCTACTTCCGGTTTTCCACGTTTTACTAATTATTGAATATCTTGGCTTCTAAGTGACCTAGAAACAAAATAAGAACAGTTTTATAGAGCTAAAAAAATTGCTTTATTCTAAAAATCAAAAACTCAAAATGTGATTTTTGGCGAAAATTGACTATTTCAACGCGTATTCGTAAACCTTAAATAAAAAGCAAGAAACAAGGAGCAAGATCTGAGCTGTAGAAAAGAAGATACGAGATGACAGGTAGCCGGTCTGCTATGTGTTCATCTCCACAGAATCCCATTATTTCGTTGCATTTTCATGACTCGGCATGCTCCCATAACAATTCCTCTGCGATCGCTCGTATTTTATACTCAGAAAACAAGGATGCGTAAGTAAGCGACAAAGCGTAAAGTATGCGACAATGCATACTTTATTTTGAACCGACACTGCCATGATATAGGCGTTCTATTCCGTTCAGAATTAATGCAGAAATAACTGTTGTTGTTTCTTCTCCCAGATGGTGTGGCTTAGCTTCACGATCTTCATGAAACCAAAATCATTAAGGAATCCAAACATAAAATAGGATTCTCTAAAACTTCTTCCACAAGCAATTAAGAATATGAAGGAGGGGTGGGGTGGGGGAGACCTGATCAGCCTTGCACCAATGATACTCCGGAAAGACTTTGCCACCCTGTTGAAAAGTAAGAGATCTGATGTGGCCTTTACAAAAGGCGTCTGCGGATTCCTAGGAATATTGAGCTGGTGACACAAACGGGTTTCTTTTCCGAAATACCAAGGGTAAGCAGGCGGTACTCTCCAAAGTGCGCTTAACTCCATCGTTTTAATGGAGGAAAGTTCGGTAAAAGTTAGACAAGCGTTACGTAGCTAATGCTGTGCAGTGGCAAACTTGGCCAAACTATCGGCTATCGCGTTACCGTTCAACCCAACATGAGATTGCACTCAATGAAAGTATATAGCAGTAATGGTGAACCTATGAACCCGTGGGTCAGACACTGACCCACACAAGCTTTTTAACCGACCCACGATTGCTAGGCCACCACTTGTTTGTTTACGCGGGTTTATTTAGATTTTCTAATTTGTGTAGATTATTTATTTTCTATTTGTATTTTTTCAAGCACTGCATTGACACAAAAGCAATTTAAAAGCTGTCTATAACCTTCAGTTTGGTCATTACAGCTCTAAAGTTACGCAAATGACAACAAATGTATATGAAAGTATGTAGTATTTGAAATAAAGCAAATGTGTTTACAAAATATCAAATAACTTGTGTAATTTTACTCACATTTTGTTTGTTGAAAAAAAAATTGACATACTAAAGCAAATAACCATATTTAAAACCCTTTTGTAAGGTTAAGCTCAATTATGTTTGTAGAGAATAGCACTTGTATCGTTCCCTCTCTGTTTCACCTTGTGAGGCGCCAATCATGCGTATGTCTGTTATTCTCGATACTAACCATTTTTGGCTCTCAATTTAAGTCGTGCCTATACCAGTCAGTACCAGAGTTGAACCTAGCGGCATCTATTTCAAACCCCTTCAAAAGTAATGTGTATTGATGTGTATGTATATTAGGAATGCTAATCAAAATTTCTTATTCAATTATTGCATTCTAAACAAAAATATTTTTAATTGTAGCCCTGTTCTATGTCGGTGGTTAAAAAATTAAAAACAAATCATACAAGTTCCAGGTCATATCAAGATGAATGGTTTGATAAAAATGGTGTGATTGAAATGAATAAAATGATTATATGTACAATTTGTGATGAAAAAGGGACTTCACGTACATATAATGTAAAAAGACATTTTGAACCGTTGCATTCTAATCTCGGTATATAAACAGATGACGAAAGAAAAAAACATATTTTTTACCTAAGAGAAAAAAAAATTTATCTCAAAACAGTGTGTTTTAGAAAGTGTTTTGGTTCCAAAAAAATAGCAGTACAGCTGATAGTTTCCAAGTTGCCCATTGCATTGCTCGCCACGGGAAACCTCTTCCAGTAGGAGAATTTGAAAAAAAAAAGGGTGTTTAGAACGTAGTCGTTCGTTGTTTGCAGATTTTAAAGAAAAAAACTTGATTATGAAGAGTATAAATGAGTTACGTATAAGTCGTAAAATAATTAAATATTGAGTAATAGAATTAGAAAAAAATATTTTTTTCGCAAATACATAACGATTTAAATTAGGCAGAAATGTATTCAATTTCTTTAGATGAGAGTAATGATGTAAATGGTTATGCATAATTATCAGTTTTTGCTCGGAATAAGTATGGAAATAAAATGAAAGAGTTAATAAAACTAATTACTTTGAAAAGGAATTGTACCGATCTTGATATTTTAAATGAATTTGATATTGCATTTAAAGAAATGGATATTGACCTTCAGAAAATATTGGGTTGTCAAGTATGAAATGGAGCGAAGTTCATGTTATTAATTTCAATTGCACCTAACCTCAGAAGATGTCGTATTATGGCATAATTTGTTTTTCATGTAAAAGGTACATCTTTTCCTCTTTTTAACGCATATTTAATTTTGAAAAAAAATTAACAAATCATCTTAAAATCTTAGTTTTTATTGGAAAAAATCGAATTCAATTATGTGCAATTTTTGCTCCATTTCATACTTGACAACCTAATAGTTTCTGTAGCAACAGAAGGTGCACCTAGCATGGCAGGGAAAACACTGGATTTATTCAGTATATCTTAAGCAAAATATTCCACATTCTCATGTATAATACACCGGAAAGTTTTACGTGCGAAGCATGATTTAAAAACATTTTCCCGTAATAAAAATAATCAACTTTATAAACGCAAGAGATCTTTATAAACGATTGCACGATCCTTAGAGAAAATTGAATGCCAATATCCAGGGATATTGACATACAACAACGAGCTTAGTTTTGGTCAAGTCCTTAATCGCTTTGTAATGTTATTAGCAGAAATTAAGCTCTTCTGAATTGAAAAAGGCAGTTTCGATGAATTATCCAAAATTCATTGGTTAATTGATTTCAATGTTCTTATGCGACATCACACTCAGCATTTTAAGGAACTGAATAAAAAACTTAATTGCATGGATTAACTGTTTTAACGATGTTAGAAAATATTTATGACGAAACTTGACATCTTTACTAAGGATTTGGAAATGAAATTCTTGAAAAAGTTTTCTCAGTTACAAAAATATTTTCAAAGTCAATAATTTTTGTAAACTACGTTGACATTCAAGAAAATGCAGTTAAAAAATATTTGATGATTATGCAGGAAACAAAACAAGTTTTTGAGGAGAGATTCAATGAATTTAAAAGTTTGTAAAATGCATTTCACTTTTTTCTATTCATACAAAATAGAATTTGAAACAATGGAGTTAAACAAATTTATGTGGCTAGGTATCAATATTTAGAAATGGGAGTTGAATTTCAAAGCAGCGTAGAGTGGAAAACAAAATTTGAAGACTTGATTTCTGAAGTAGAAGGAAAACTGTGCGAAAGAAGTGAAGATAATATTGATCCCACAATAAAAATTGAAAGTATTATATTAGTTGTCAAGTATGGAATGGAGCAAAGTTCATGTTAATTATTTCAATTGCGCCGAACCTCATTTAGACGCCGTATTTTGGTATAATTTGTTTTTCGTGTGAAAGGTACATCCTTTTCTCTTTTTAATGCATATTTCAGATTGAAAAAAAATTAACGAATCATCTTAAAGTCTTACTTTTTATTAGAAAAAAATTGAATTCAATTATGTGCATTTTTTGCTCCATTTCATATTTGACAACCTAATATTAAACGTATGGGCTTCTTTATCAAATAATTTTATATCAATGAAAAAATTAGTTAATGCTCTTTTAACGATGTTTGAGTTCACATATTCGTGTGAAAAATGTTTTCTTCAATGAACATTGTAAAATCTTCTAATGAAAATAGACTTGATAGGGAATTAACTGCGAAATGCGTTTAACTAATAAATACGAAATATGAACCTAATATGAAAAAACTATCTGAAAAAAAATAGCAAAAGATTTCTCATTAAATACTTTAGAATCATTTTTGTTATACATATATATTTGGATATATGTACTAATAAATAATATTTCATAATATATATTGTGTGTAGATTTCGTTACTCCTTGTTCAATCAAACACTTATAGTCATTTGCACCAAATACTTAAGATTTTTTCCCCAATAAAAATTTTGAAATTGTCAAACCACGCCCATTTTTACTCGTTATGCCAATCGAACTTTAAAGATATTCTGTTTTAAAAATACTCAATTAAAAATTTTAAAACTTAACTCTGGTGCAAATGGGCATTAGTGACCCACGAGTTAGCACTAAAAAAATATGAACAAAATTTGAGCCACGTCTCTAAAAGTTTCGCCATCCCTGGTATATAGAGTGTCTCGAAGAAAGTCGAAGCACAAGATCCAAAATATTTAGGCTTGTCAAATCCCCAACAGTTGTCCAATGAGAAAGGTGCTGTACAGAAGCACGACTGCCAGTCAGTACTTAAATACAACTGAAGACAAGTTCAGAAACCTGAATCAATGAATTGCAGTCCCTTACAGATTGATTGCAATAAGTTCCCAATCAAAAACAGAACTGCAACTATTGTTTTTAGTATTTATGTCAAATGAAGAAATAACCAAACATCGAGAGGGAAAAGCGGAAGGTTTAACGGTAAAGCCAATGTAAAGCGGTCATCAGAGCTTCGTCTTTTCTCCTGTATATAAGTTGCATCCTTATTTCTCGAAGGCACATTGTACACTGTGAGTGTGTGTTACTAACTAATCATCGATATACCAACTCAGTTTAAGACAGATCTATTCGCATTCCTTCCACAAATCCTTTTTGAAATCTTTGGGCTATCATTCGCGTTTATTACCAACCAACCCTTCTGAAGAAGAAACCGTGATATTCAAATTAAATCTACTATATATATATTTAGGGTTTTCTAGCTAGCACGATGAGAAGGAGAGAAATAAAGCCAGGAGTCAGGTGAGATTTCTACAGATCAGGTATCACTACAAGTTATTGAACAATTAAAATATTAGATAGACGAAGTTTTAAAGTAACGATTGGTTAAGCTTGACATAATTGAATCGATCCTAAATTAAAGTGGTCGATACTCCTAGTTTTCGTGTAATTCGTGCATCTGGCTATTGTTCCACTAGTATTGATCCTATTGAGACATTCTCTTCTTAAATTAGTGTTGATAATTTGATTGATCAATAAATAAGGTGATTTTGAATATTCATTCCCTTCCTCCCACACATCTAGACCGGCAAGAGAGAGAAGTTTCGGATAAATTATCTCAATCTAGAAAATTAATCTAAAGTATTCTGTAAAACTTTTTTTTTATTTAAATAAGATCAGAAAGGGGTTGAAAAAAATACCATAATTCCTAATAACCATGAAGAAAGTAGTGATACATAAAATACGAAAGTGGTTGATTACAGCTATTTGTTAATTCAGAAAGAACATATCATCCGAAGTACAGCTTTTTAACTTAGTGTGAAAAAGATTGAATCAAAGAACAGTACGTTAAAAGTTTTTATCAACATAATTATAAACTCTTAATGTATGTTTAAAATGTGGGATTCTTTATTTTTATTTTCTGAGAAAATATTTTTCTGCCAATATATGTAAACTTCGCAACATGAAAAGATTCAATTGAACAGAAGGAAAATAGTGCAGCAAGATTGCTGTTCAAATTTGGTTTCACGCATTTACTTCTGATGGCACACGGCCAAATTTGATGATGCAGGGTATTTAATTTAACACTGAAAAAATTCTTTGATTTAGTTTATTCTTACCAGGCTAAAGTGTAATTAATCTCTTACTTAACAATATTACGATGGTAATTTCAAAAGCTTCTTGAGAGAATCCTAAACATTAACTTTTAGTTCATTTTACCTTATTAATTCTTATATTATCAATTTAATTTAAATAATGAAGGAAAAATAGCAGTCCTTAATAAAATTCTTAAGCTAAAAATAACTACCTTAAAAGTTTAGTACATTCCTATCAGTGGGCACGCGCGTCATTACTGTCAAATTAATGCTCAAATGGAGGTGTATTAGTAGAAGAAAGAGCGTTATTAGAATTTTCTTTTTATAAGAGAGGCATCTGTTTTTGTACATTTTCTGACGCATCTTGTAAAATCTTTAAAACTATATCAGCTACATAATGTCGAGCAGAAATTACAATTATTTTTTTGGTGAATATGAAAGTCTGCCGCAAGTTTCTGGGCCGAATAGGTTCAAATCGATGGATTTATATATATAAAAAAATTATTTGTTTCAAATGGGTTGTGCATTTTTGCTACTTAGCTTTTGTAGATGCAGCAAGTCCCTAAGTGTGCGAGCCATTTCATTGGTGGCACCATCTAGTGGCGGCTCTCACTTCCAGATTTTTGACGCTTGAATTTATTGAATTAAATCTCTAGTCGGATTCTAAACACTGCAGAGAGTACCAGAGCCAAACAGATATTCAAGGGATCTTTTACATGCTTGCATATTGCATTACATTTAATTCGTATGCCTACATCGAAGTCACTCGAGCCAACCATTTGTAAAATGTTCACCATGAGAAATGCAAGTCTATCTTCTTCTGTAGTAAAAAGAACCTAAAAATTAAGTATACGGAAGAAAACATATACCTACTTATTAAAAATAGACTTTTTCATATCTTCCTAAAACATTGTTTACAGATTTCGATTCGGTAACTTAACCTTTATGTATATGCAAAGAATGTTTAAGTTATTGACCTCTCTAAAGATATTTAATATCTTTTTTGGGTGTGATCATGTCTTCTTTTGTTTGTGTTAATAGAAGGGGTACAAAATAAAGATCAATCAATGTTACTTTATTTGCTTTGCACAAAATAAACATGAAATATTTATAAATGGGCATTTTTAGAGATTTCTTGTCTCATCAGAGCTGCTCATTGAACGGAGAATTGGTAGAAAAAGTGTTTTTAAAATTCTTTGGGAAACTCAGACATTTTTGGAAAATTAGAATGAAACGGACTCTAAATAGATTGAGAAATAAGCTATCAGAAATTTATAAAGATGTTTTCAATTTGAAGGAAAAAAGACGAAAAAGGGCATCAGTTTCCCAAAGTATTACGCAGGAGGTATGTTTATCGGTGCCTTAAACAAAAGAATTGAAAGACAGCAAAGGGTCTTGTGTTTAAAATGGGGGCCACAACGGTCGAATGGAGACAAAATCTACATATACAATTCAAGAAAAGATTCTGAAGGAAAGTCTTCCATTTGATTCTGAATTTACTAGCACTTTGTCACTTAGTTTATACATATATGACCAATTCTGTACTCACGCTTTAAAAAAAAATCTGAAATGAGGAGTTTATCTTCATTCTTACCTTGAAAATAGGTCGTGTCATGCAATTTGCTTTACAAAATTATTTTTATATTGCTTATTAACTAACTCTACATACTACACAACTAATCAACATAACTACATCAACTAATATTTTTTACTATTTAATTGATATTAATTTACTCCAAAGAAAAGAACATCTTACATGGTAGTTGACGTTAAACAGCTTTTGCTCTTCATCACTTAAGCTTGATTTCTAAAAAAAAACAATTAACTCAAAATTAGAAAATTTCTTTTTTTGCATTTAGAGCATATAAGCATATTTTGAGTGCTAAAACTTAAAGCCCAACTCTCTCTCTCTCTCTTTTTTAAAAATTTTGAATACAATATGGAAAATGTTCCAAGCCCATTAGTCTACGTTTCGTTTTCGCACATTCATCTCGACTTCTAATAGATAAGGGTTTCTGATCTGCTAATTTAATGTAAAAATTTCTGATTTACGAAGTATGTCTAATGCAATATTTGAACTCTTCCATCAACAAAATTTGTTCCTTTATATAAAAAGTTCAAGTTTATACCAAGTTTCAAGCTTTAAAATAAAAATAAAAACTTCCTATCGACACAAATTTTCTATTTCGTATAAAGTAAAAATTTTAGTTAACGTTTTGTGTTTGAATAAACTAATTGTTTATTATAAACTGCACAATAAGGTTTGACATTTTCCTGAAATGTTACTTCAAGAGTGTCTTTGAAAGCCTCCGCCTTTTTGAAAGGGCACATATCTTTTAGTGAATTTCCTATGTAAATTGGACAAGGAATTGTCCTCAGGTTGTAAAGATAAAAGAAAATATTTCCAGGTCCTATTTTTATGTTGTTGGATTTCTATCCTGATTTGCCTGATGAGAGCATTAACTTCGCGTTTGTATGGAGGATATCTGGTATTATTCCAGAGCTTAACGAAATCTATTTTTATCTCTGATAAGCTTTTTGATGTTTGCAGGAAGGCGGAGTGTTAATTAATCTCGTGGTAGTGGAAGCAGAAATTGCATTTGCAACAGTTCTGGTAAAATTTTGAAAGGTTGAGTCCAAATAATCTATCTGGGGTTGGGTAAGTCGGAAAAATAATTTTGAAAAATTTTTATCCAGTTTATAGATTTTAAGGTATGAAGTATTGGTGGAGTAATTTGGACGGCTCACGCGTCCTTTCTTTGCATAACCCTTGGGGTTTTTGACGACCAAGATTAATGACAAATCTTTTCCCAAACCCCAAAACCAAGAAGTAAATGAAAGTATAGATGCAAAAAAGACAGCCTTTAAAAGGACATAAGTTTTTTAAAAGGGGGTGGAATTTAAAAAATTCTGTTAGGAAAAAGGGGAAAATGTAATTTGACGGCCTACCAAGGAATCACGGATATCGATTACTAAAAGGGGCATACTATTGCACAGGCCCCAAAACCTATCTGAAGGTGTTTGAACCGTTGCATGGAGTTCAAAAGATAGGATAGATAATTTTATATAAGAATCGTAATATTTTGGATTGGGAAAATAGGCGGATAATATAATTTTTGATAATGATCCAAAGGGGAGCCGATTTAGTTTAAAGGGTACGGTTTTTGGTTTTTTCTCATTAATATAAGTTTGTTCAATATATAAGAAATTTATGTTAAACTCTTAATAAAGTCATATTGAATTTTAAAAAGCCATTCATTTCGAGAACCCCACACCTCTAATTCACTTAGACCCACAAAGATATGGTCGACAAAGATCGACCATATCACACATTATTAGTTATAAAATCAAAAATAACTGGATTGTGATCACTGCTAAGTTCGTTAACAATAAAAACTTCAGTGTGAGATAAGTTAACTGAAAAGCCTATGTCAAGAATAGCGTTGGAGTGATAAGTGTTGAAATGCGTGGGAGTATCAGGGGCTAGAATATCCAGTGCCGAACCTACAGCCCAATTGCACAGAATATTACCATTTGTGTTTGCCCTGCCACGATTCCAGCTAGGATGTTTGGCATTAATATCGCCGAAAAGAAAGGCTTTGTTATTATGGTTGAGAATTGCATCAAGTTCCATAGTATTAAGGGAGCCGTGTGGAGGTCTATAAATGCACGCCACAGTAATTTTACTATTGTTTCCTAACTGAATGATGACCGATGAATTTTCAAAGGTGTTTGAGACATTAAGAATGGCGTGGTGTCTGATAGAGTTCTTAACGAAGAGGGCCGTGGCTCCCCCATGTGTTGTACGATCACCTCTGTGACAATTGTAATTTGGAATGCTAACCCTGTCCGCTGGACGAAGGTGTGTTTCCTGTATTCCGATTATGTCGGGGTCATAATCAACAATACATTCCTTAAGTTCCTCTAAATTATTTCTTAATCCATTAGCATTCCAACTAAAAAACCTGAGAGAATTATCCCTATTACTATTATTGAATGTTAAATTTAAAGTTTAGCTTGGAGTATGCACAGCATTAGTCCCCACTGCGTCATCATCTGGGCCATTTGTGTCATGACATATATGGCATCCAGCGACTCGTTGTTTGTATTCTTCTTTACTATTTAAGCAAAGAAAGCTTGGGGCTGTGTGGTGTTTTGCGCGCAGCCACTTGCTCTTGCCAGACGTTTATCATGGGCTTGTTTATCCTTTGTTTAGTGTTGATGGGGTTCCTGGGGTACCCGGAGAAGTTTGCAGGATGCCAGAAGAAGACCGCATTTATTTGAAAATCAAGGATTTGATAAGAGCTTGCAAAAAAACTATACTAAGTGGATCACGCCAAAAAATATGAAAATGTATTACTATTATTGAATGAATAAAAATGGTTTTCTCTTGATTTTAATTACGAATAGGTATATGTATTTTGCTATACATGGTATTAAAAAGTGGCAGTGAAGTGTACAGTTTCTTTTCATCCGAAGTTTGAAATATTTTAAGTTCAAGTGATCAATTTAATTTACTAGCTAGAATTAAACATTTTTTAAAAACAAATTTTGTATTATTATTGTATAAATATTCGAATCAACTTTTATAATGTAATAAAAAATATTTTAAGGCGATATCCCAGATACTATTTTAGAATATCATTAGTCAAAATGTTTCTATTGATAAATAATCAACCTACCTGTGGTAAGCCATGTAAGAGGCATTGCAAATACTAAAATAGAAAAGTAAAAATTATAAAATTAATTATATATATCTAGCATTCACCTAAATATTATTAAATTAATATATATATAACTACGTTTGGAATCAGCAGAGGGGTTGTTTGGTTAAAGAAGAGGAAGTAGAATTTTGATAAATAGTTTTGAATTTTTTTTTTATTCTCTTTAATCTTTGTCTAATTACCTCATGATTTGGAAGCATCTTTAAATCTTAAACAGACATGAAAAATTTGTTGCGAAATCTATTTCTTCTACTTGACTATCATTTCAGAGTTATGTAACTATTACAAATTCTTACTAAGAGAAGTATGAGAAATAACATGTATAATTCTTCAAAGAAACTGAGCGATCAAGTAATAATTATGAGAATTTAGTTTCTTAAGTATTTATCGTGATAAAAAAACTGAAAATTGAGAATTTTGGAGAGGAATGAAATGCATGTAGGTGTTCTAAAGATTTTGTAGAAATTTCTTTTACAGTAGCAATCGAACGATGGATGTTCCATTTCTTAGTTACTTTTTTCTTTGCTATAATAAATACACATCTCAATAAAATAATTATTTTGAGTATTTAAAGTTCTAACTGGATCACAAAAACTTTTACTCTACTGGAAAACTAATAGTTTTTCTAAAGCTCATGCTTCAATATGAATCTTGTGAAACACATTACAAATGAATTTATTTTATGACCGATCCTGTACAAAACCCATTAAATAAAGTCCCCTTTAAGAAACGATTCATTTTTTGTAGATTTCAAAAAAAGTGATGCTTCAATATTTTCGAATGTAATGAGGTCACATATTCCCTTACATAAGCGGTCATTTGGAATGTCTCTGGCCATGTGTCCAGAGTTGCCAGAAACTTATGCAGCAAAGTAGCACGAAGAGTAAAAAAGTAGCAAAAATAGCGAATCGATTTTCACTTGTAATTCATATATATAAATATAACTTTTTTAATTTTGTAAGACTGTTTTAAAAAATACTTTAAAATGCTTTAATTATTTAATTCATTTAAAATACATTCAAATTCTTCCTGCTAAGTATCGTGATCTGCTGTGTCTTTTTATAAATTTCTGAATTATATTGAAGCATTTGTGGCGATGGAATGAAATCAACGCAGTAAATCCCTCATTCTTCCAAAGCCATTTTAATTCCGAGAATTGACTCAAACAGTTCGAGGCACATTCGATTCCTTAATTTTGCCTTTTTTTAACTTCACTCTGGAGAATGCCGTTTCCACAATGACATTACTTATGGGTAGGCTGTAAAGGATTAAAGCAAATGTACCTAAATCTCTTAAAAATGGATTTCCAACTGCGTCTTTTATATTAAAAATGTGACACCAAAATAATTCTCCCTCATTTAAAAGTTTAGATTCAGATAGAAAAACATCTTTCAACTGTATGTTGAAAATTTGCCTCCATTGATTCTTCAGAACATATAATTTAGATTGGTCTGCTAATTCTAAAGACAAATAAAAAAAAATAACAAAAAAGAGACAATTTGAATTTTAAAAAATATCAGGGAGAAAATTCTTTATCTTTTTTAAAGTTTCGTAATTTGAAGGGATTTGGTTTAAAAGTTGCTCACATAAATCTTGAGAAAATTATGACATCCTTGATAGATTTCTTTAATAGATTCTATAGCAATTATTTTAATTTTGCTTGTCAGTTTATTCAAAAAGACATACATCAAGTACTTCAATAGGCAAATAAATGCTTGTTAAACTCATGTCAACTTCGAGATTCACATTTTTAGGGTAAATTGTTCTTCTTAAAAGAGTAAGGGTATCTTTTAATTCTTTCAGTAATTTGCAATGATCAACATGATCATTTTGAAAGGCAAATTAATCCACTCATATTTTGCAAAAATTGGCAGATGAAATTTAACAATGCTTAATGCTACCCTTGTATTAATTTAAGTAAAGGGATAGTAAGATAAGTAGTTGATTGGAAAGAGAGGAATCTAGGCAGTGGCGTAACGGAGAATATTAGGGCCCCTTGCATGGTCAGTGTTTGAACTCCAAACCTAATACGTACTTGGCGGCAGTCTGGCTTTGGGCCCCTTAGAATCTCTAGGCCTTCCCACAATGCGAGGGTGTACGTTACGCCACTGAATTTAGATGAAAACCTTTAAAAAGGGGTTCAATCAGATTTTTATCGCATAATCTCTCTAGATGACAAGTGCTTACTTTTCTCATTGTATGTAATTATTTATAAGTCCAGTGTTGCAACGTAAGTCAATTACAAAAATAGAATTTTATTCATTAATTCAATGCAGTACCTTTGATGATAATTATACAATTTACTTAGTTCTATAAGAGAGAGAGAGAGAGAGATTTGTCCTTCCACAATTACTTTTCCAGTTTAATATTTATGCAGAAATTCTCTCTAAGCCTATTTTTTAAGAATATTACATGTTTCATTTTTATGCTTCTGTCGGGATTAGAAAGAGTCCCTATTTCTTTTTCTACTACTTGCAGTGGAGAGGAGTGGCGGGAGAGGGGAGTTTCCTCTTAGATAGGCTCTGGTTCGTGACGGTGGTGGTTTGGGGGAGGGGATTACAGAGTTTCGTGTCTTTTCAGAGTGGTGAAACACACTGCAACTCCATGTTTTCCTTGGGTACTAAAGTAACTATTTTTTTTCTTTGCGATTTTTCCGAAACTTATTCCCATACTTTTATATATGGTTGAAAGTGGCAAAAAGTAGCGGGATCTTCAAGTGAAGTAGCATAAAATTCGCTAAGTAGCAATAGGATAAAAAAAGTAGCGAAATGCTTTAAAAAATAGCAAAATTCGCGAAAAATCGCCCGATCTGGCAACACTGCATGTGTCACCGTTCTTTTCGAATCTTTGGAATAAATTTCTCTCTTAGGTATCTAAAGAGGTTACAAGCTTGTGTGGTTTATTCAAAAGGGAAACGATTCAATACCGTGAGGTAGACATAGAAAGGCTTCGCTCTGTTCCTTACCTTCGAATATTCCTCTGATGTTCCGTACAAAGTTTCTTCGTCATTGCATTTTCCTAAATGTCCAATGTTTTCATGTATGCACCTGTCGTATAAATCCTTTAGCTGAAATATTAGTAGTAGTAGAATAAATACAGTTTATTTTTTCAAACAAAATATATATTAGAATTTTTTTTATGTATTATTGGATATTCTATTTATCATTTGACTTAATGAAAGATTAATAACGCAGAAAAGATAGAATGATAATGTAGAAATCTACTCAAAACTAAAAGGTACTTATGGAAGGTACTTGTGCTGAAGAATCTTATGTGTCATTTAACATGGAATACAGAAGAAATCAAGCAATTCATATCCCATCATTCTTCATTCAGATTTTATTTTTTCTTTTCCAATGTGCAATTTTATAAGTTATCTTTCTTGTCAAGTGCCTCTGATTTCCTTTCTAAGCGACAACCGCCAATTCCTTTATCGACATTCTCGACAAGGTGCATGAGTAAAAGGAGTTAATACAAAATTTAATCTTCGACTTAAAGGTTTATTTTTCATTAAACTCTACGCACTATTGCTCATCATCATACTGTGCGATAAAAAGAAATTTCGTATTTTTAGTTCTTAGTCAATTATTATAATCCAATTGTAATTTATTATTGTACAATCAGTTTTAAGTAAATGTAGTACTCCTTTTGGAGTTTACTCCTTAATAATCGATTTTCATATAAAGCCCCCAGTATGGAAATATTATGAGGAGTGCTTAAAAATGCTTTAACAAAAACGCGTTAATGTTGCGCATGTGCTAAATCTCTGTCAGAAGAAAGAAGGAAGAGTTTCTATTTTTTCTTCGTTTTAAAAATTGAAATCGTTCTTTTCTCATCAAAATAAGACAAAAGGTAATTACGGAATCGAAAAGATCACTTACTTCGCCACAATACGGTATAAATTTTTTTATAAAATAGCGAAATTTTGTATTTTTTACTTTTTGCAAAATGTCTTAATATTGATGCGTTTTTATTAAAAGAGTTTTTCAATCGTTCTGTACAGATTTCTTACCATTGTAATGTATCGAAATTCTGTACTAAAAATGTTCATACTTTGTTCTTTTATATAGAATCCGTAAGTTAAAATATAAAATACCGAAAACTTTTTTTTCAAAAAATATTCAAAATTCTAACTAAACATTGAATAATTTCATTATTTATAAAAATAATCACACGAAATTTTTTCCAAGTGTCAAATGCTGTTTTCCATGTTTTGCTAAAAGATTAAAAAATTGCTTGAAAATTACGGATTTAAAAAAAGTTTGTGTTTTTCGTCAAAACTCTTTTGCAAAAAATCATTATAGTAGGTTTTTTTCTTTTACATTTTTCGCTTAAAAATTACCGTTATTTGTTCTCTATGTGGTAAATTTGGAAAGTATATTTTAAAAACCAAGCCCTCAAAAAAATTCGCAAACTACGTTTACTAACGCTTAGCATAATTTTTAGCGATACTTCATGCCTTAACTATTTTGACTATAACAACTGAAAATCACTAAATTTGTCGGGGTGTGAGGCTGATCACGCAAAAGAAAGAGCTGCCAGAGAGAAGCTTCATAAACTCAGTACGATTGACACTGGAGAATTACCATACGGAATTATTTTCGTTGTAGATAAACCCTATATCAGGGGTGGCGAACCTTTATGGATCAACGTGCCATTTTTTTTCTGTATAAATATTTAATGAGGTACAGACGTGCCACGAAACAATTTTGGCTTGTAATTATTGGGAAAATAATAAAACTAAATACTAACTACTCAAAACTCTTTATTTACTACGAAAAATACATTTTGTGCATTGTAAAGTATTAAATGTTTTAGTTATATGTGTAATTCAAATTAAAGTAACATTAGTGTAACTTCTGTTGTTGCAGATTAGATTAGAAAAACTTATATTAGGATTGTAAGATGTTACTTTTAGCAGAATGCATGCTGAATTGGAGTCATCTGCAAACAGCTTCTAAGCGAGTCTTTGATGTTATTCATCTCTGAAACTAATGACTCGCACGCATAGTCGAGATGAAAATATGTGGTTAAAGTAGCATGAACCAGCTTCTTCAAACAGTTCAATGAGTGTGGAATTGAATTTCATGCTTCCAAAATTTCGTTACTCGCGTTTTGACTTATACTGCTTGTTCATCTTTTTGTTTCAATCAATTCCATCTTTTTTCTTGTTTCAATAAGTTTTTGAATCCATATTGAACTAGACTGGAAATCAATCAGTTGCATTTCAAATTCTTCAATTTCCAGCCAATAGAATTGGGACAAGTTCAGCTTACCAAATGAAGTCACTTTAGGGACATTTCCGATAATTCCTTGAACTGAGAACACCTCGCTGAAAATTCCTTGATTGACGAATCAATTATGGAAATATTTTGAACTAAAATGCAAACCGTTTTGTTCGGTGGCGTGCCCAAAATATTGTGTCGCGTGCTATCCAAGGCACACATGCCATTGGTTCGCCTTCCCTGCCCTATATGAAAACTGCAAACATCGACGCTGCTGATGGTTTAGCCAATGGGGCTGTAGGTAAATTGTCCCATTTTGAATTGGATGATCAAAATAAAGTTCCGTGGGCTTGGCTCCTATTTCCAGAAGGCATTGATGTTAAAGCACAAGGGAAAGTGCCTGGTTATGCAAATGCAAAAGGAATAGGTAGAAAAAGGGTTAATATCAACCGTAGATCTACAACAGCTCCTTTCAACCGAAGTAGATCGATTCATGCTAAAAGGAATCATTTTCCATTTAAACCAGCTTGTTCATCAACAATTCTCAAATCGCAAGAAGGGACATCGGATGAAATTGTTTACAAATACAGCTAGGAACATTCACAACATTTGGTCTACGTAGCCTTATCCAGGGTCATGACTCAAGAAGGACTTCATATTGTACTTACTGATGAACGTCAACCTTTTTACTACGGCAGACGAAGCAATGCTTCCATTACGAAACGAGTTTATCAGGCTTTCTACTGTTCATCTCACTGCAATTGATCCAATTATGATCAATAAAATGAATGGAGGGGATAGGGTTCTCTTTTCTCTCAACTGCCAAAGTCTCCGGGCATATGCACGTGATCGCCATGGTAATATTGTGCAAAAAGCACACATTTTGATGTTGTCAGAAACATGGCTTCGGAATGAGGAATTAGTTGAAATTTAAAATTTTAAACTCATAACACAGCACAGAAGAGATTTTTTTGAAAAAGTACCCAGTACATTAATCAAACTAAATCTAATTTGGGAGATAATGTGCCGCGAGATGCATTTTATCTAACGTTAAACCCATTGTTGTCGTTACAGTTTATATTTCTGTCTATCAGAATGTTACTGACATTATAGATTATATCCACGAGACATTAATAGCATATACAGAAGGAGGTTCTAAACAGCTGGGGAAACAGTATCATGCACTTCCACTCATTCCTGGTGGCGATTTCAATATTGATTTCGATAAAGATGATGGATTGAGATTAGTACAATTTTTAAAATCAGAGCTTAATTTGCGTTTTGTTTCTCGTAAAGCACAGGGATGACTAGGTATGATATAGCCATTGATGCGATGTTTTTACGATTCGTAAATCACGTATCTACCGACGCGTTCACGTATCATACTTAAGTTACCACAAGCCTCATGTCAGATGGATTAATAATGGCAAGAGAATGTAATTAATAATCACAGTGATATTAATAGTGAAGTAAATCAACCTTCTAAAATGTACTCATGTACAATGAGTAATATATATTTATGTAAAATAATTGATGTCTATTATTTGATATAATACATTTTGCCGAATCAATATGAAAAATGTAAATATAATAAAAAAATAGATGCATGATTTCAGTATTATATGAGATGCGTTTATTTACAATGTTTGCCTACGAAATAATCAAAGTCAACCGTACTTACGGAGTAAACTCCAGTCTTGCGTCGGAGCCGACACATACAGTTTTTCAGTATTGTTATGAAAATATACAGTAATTATATAATTGAGCTAAAAAGAGTTAAAAAATTATGAAGCACTTAAAGTATTGTTATAATTTTACCTTCCACAGTTATGCAAGTATTAGAGTGCCTGTAGCTCCTCCTAGGTCGAAAATCAGCATTCGTGATGCTATATAAAAGCTGTGCTGACACTTAAAAAAAAGCAAGCAGAAAGAGCACGAACAGTATTCATGCTAGTTCATAAATTCTATGCATGTAGCAAATCTTTTTTTTTTTTTTGTTAGAGAAGATAAAAGACACCATCACTTTCCCGGTCTTTGGAAGTTTTTACAGAATGCGTAAAAATTTTCAATGAAATGCGTTTATCGCTGATACTTATTTCTTTAAGCTCCATTGCTCCACTCATATGTGATTGTTTTCGGTAATAATTATTCTTCCTTACAGAACAAACGAATGTAGTATGGGGTTGCAAGAACGAAGGATTAATTTACACTAGTGGGCAAAACTTTAAATTTCAAGCACATAGCCATGAAATTGCAAAAAAAGGGTTATTGCGATCAGTACAATGAACATGCAATTCAGTTAGAAGGTGATGTGTATACAAATGTCACTATCAAAAACCTTATAGGCGACATCAGTGTACGTAAAACACGTAGGGTCGTAGCGCAGCTCAAAACTGCAATAAAAGGAAGAACGGAGGCGTAATTAAAAATATTCGTTGCAAGTGGAAGTGAAGAAGAAATCGCCAGGATGACTTCACACGTGGAAGAATAATTGGAAAGCTGGAGGAGGGGCCAAGTTTGATGAGTGTAGCTGAAGAGTTTGGAATAAAAAAAAGTGTCTTTTCGCACGTTCTTGGAAAAACTTCCAAACCATAAATACAACCGTTTAGAAGGGTTTGGTGGTGGCCCCAAGGAAAACAATTGCAGTGGACGACCGATATATCATCCTGCTTTCAAAACGAGCCCAGTACCAGTCAGCAAGCGCCATTGCTCAGTAACTGTGTGCAGCAACAGGGCGAAAAGTGTCGCGGTTTATTGTGGTCAGTCGTCTTCACAAAGGTGACCTATTCATCCGCCGTCCCGAACGCTGCATCTGATCAATGGAGTTATGTCCTCTTTAATTAGAGTCGTTTCAATGCTACGAGTGGTTCTCAAATTCAGTTGATTTTGATTGAGGTTGAGATACGGTTTCATCCCAGTGGTATCACGGAAAGTGACTTTTACGGCGGTCCTGGAGTTGACGTCTGGGGAGGCATTGTGCTGAACGGGTGGACTGAACTCCACTTTTCGATAGAGTTTCTGTAACTAGAGATAGCTATTGTAAGAGCTTATCCTTCCCTATGGAATCTATTTCGGTGCGTTATTGGACTAGATTTCATTTTTATGGCTGACAATGCACAGCCACACCGGACTGCTGATATTCAGCAGCTACTGGAAAGTGAAGATACCCCTTGAATGGATTGGCCAGAGTTCTTCCCTAATTTAAATCCATAGAACCTATTTGGAAGGTTTTGCGGAAACACCTAACGGCATGATAACATCCTCTGGGGAACACCCAACAACTGAAACAGATGCTGATTGAGGAATGGACACTCTTACCTCAAGAACTGTTGGCCTGTCTGGTGTTGAGTATATAGAAGGGAAGGCGTATCCCATACTAAAGAACATCTGTTTGTTGTTTTTCCTCTTGGATAGATAATTATGTGTAACGATACTATGAGTTCTCCCCTTTTTTGTCTGCTTCCATACTATAGGAATTGTATTCATTTTTGCACAACTGTACTTTTGTTTATATTTAAATACAAAATGCTGAATCTAATTTCTAAATTTTATATCTCTCAGATTATTTCTCGAGGAGTAATGGCAAAAACACCTGTTGCTTAAGTTTTGTACACCAGTGAAGTATTGCTCTGCATGTGAATCTGAAATTTCTAAATAAATTTTGCTTGATTATAGTAGTAAATAATATTAAATTATAGACTATAGAGCCGCACGTCATAAATCTAAAACGCTCCTTCTGAACATCTGAGTGAGAGTAAAAGATTTAAAAAAATTTCAGTATTTTTAAGCATATGTTATTACGTCATATTTTCAATTGTTACTCGTAAACATAAATATGTTATATATTATATAAAAACTTACAAATTTGTTTCGTAAAAGCATTATTTAAAGAAAATATGAAGTTTAGCTTTAAAAAGAAAAAAATGGTATTAATTTTTTTTTTTTATGAAACGATAATTATTAAGCCGTTTTTGTTATTATGTATTTGTGTTTATGATCTTGATTTATTCAAGTGAATAGTAAATCAAAAAATAAGCATACAGTTGACTTAAAGCAGAATTCCACAAATTCCTTAAGATCGCATGGTTTGAAACGAGTTTTAAAACAAACACACAATGATAGATATCTTAAACTGCGATATTTCTTAATATCGAATACTATTTTTAAGACTAAACCCCAAAACTTGACAGTGCCAAAAATTATATGAAACTCTTAAGTTATGTTTTATACATACGAGTATTAAATTTAAAAGAATCAATGAAGATTTTAACTGCCTTGGATTACATTACCCGCTTTGGACCGACATCATTACAACCTATAAAGTTGTCACACAGTTCTTGATCTCCAGCTGAAAAATAAACAATTAATTTATGAAAAAAGATAACTGTAGGAACTTTTTCGAAGAAAAATAGGCTTTCTTCATGTAGGTGAATATATGAGCAGAAAATTTTTTCACGTACATAAATCATTGATTTAGAACTAAGTTTCCTGCAATAAAATTTAAAAATTTTTCAAACTTACCAAAAAACATCGATATGATATAATTTATTTCTTCCTGAGTTTGTTATTCACTCTAAGTTTTACACCATTAGTGGAACATTTCAAATAGCGAACCAGGAAACATTGCTCAAAAGCATTACATTTCTATCATAGAAGTTATATTTGTCGCAATTTCTTTTATCTAAAATGCCTAAGAGTTGACTTGTCGCAATATATAGAATTTACTTGAGCTATGTTTCTGTAGAATTTTTTAAAAATTTTATCCAACGAAGTTAAAGGAAATTTATTTTTCTGGAGTGCAAAACACTCTTTGTGCATCTTCGATCGTTAGATTAATGAGTTTTCTAAAGTAAACGCTTCTTATAGAGAAATACCGTGAAAATCGTTTAACTGTAAAATGAGGGGACTGAAATATTTTTTTGTGTTAAGGGATATTGCAAATATATATATATATATTCAACAAGATTATGTTTATTAGAGTACATTTTTTTACATAGATATGTGTATATGCATACATTTATATATAATAAAAACCATTCAAACATTTACGTAGTTTGGTTTCTTTTTTTAATTATTCTTGAAAAAGGAGAGTTAACAATAATATATTCTTTACAGATTTTTGTTTGCTGTTTTTGATCAACAGTTTTAAGAAGTTCCATCTTCATTTTAAGCTAAATAGCAGTTTGCTCTAACAGCAAAGCCTTTGGCCATTGTGTTTGCAAAAAAAAAAATCTTTTTAAAAGAGAACAATAATGCGAACCAAACTCACTGATATTTACTCACATTGCGGTATACTCGTCATCGAATTCCAAAGCTAACTGGGGTGAGACGAAATGTTTTTGCGGGATGTTTGTAGTGATGGAATTAATTCATATTTATTAAAACATGATACACAGCGTAGAAATAGCATCTAATGATCTCTTGAAAATGGGAGAAAAAGGTATTATTAACCAACATTCCTGGAACTGGGCGTGTTGTTGAAAGAAATTTTTTTCCTGGGAGGCTATAAAATCATTTTCAGGATTTGAAAACTAGAAGGGAGTAAACACCTCTCGAATGTTATTTTAAATAATTATTTTTTTGTGGAGTAAATTGATGGGGGTGATTGGTACAATTCCTTTTATTCTTTCGTTAATGCATTTGAATCAATGCGAATCTTCCTTTGTTCTTTCGTATAAGCTTTAATAAATTAAATTGAGCTGATTATATCGTTAAAATTATTGTTGGAAATGAAAAGAAATAATGATAACACAATCGTCCTATTATAAGTTAATGTTTTGAGGAAGTAATTGAAAACTTTTTAATACGAAACTATTTTAATACAACGTAAAACATCACGTACAAAACTGTAACTAATTTATATCATGTTTTTAAAAATAATATCTGGATATCTTTATTTGGCTTTTTGTAGTTTTATCATTACAAACAAAAGTCAATCAGTGTCACTTTTAGCTTTTAAAATAATGGATGATACACATTTTTCAATAATAAGAAAGAGCTTACATTTGCTGACACATTTGTCTGCTTTTACTTTATAATTCACGAAATCATCATCGAATCCTCTGAAGGCAATCCCACTGCTTGCAATCCAAAGTGACAGCACAAAAACTTGGATTGGGAGTGGAATCATTTTCACTTCTTGGACTTCGCTGCAGATGTACTAAAAGAAAGGAGACAACCTCAGTATACACATGGATTCTATTTTTTTTCTCTCTTTAAGGCAAAAAATACATAATCAGAAAAGGCAAAAACTGCACATATACACATAAATATGTTCATCACACTTTTTTCCTGTTTTTATTCACAGGTGAATCTCTCCTCAACATAGATATAAAGAATTTGGAGCGTATTCTCCCCTCTTTGGAATGATGTCCAAGAAGTGTTTTTACAAAGAAGACCTATTTTTTTAATCTACTTCGGCTAAAAAAAACCCTTCATGTAATAAACAATGTTTTATTTCTCATTTGATGACGGCTGCAGTAACCTAGTAGTCAAGGCCGAAGTGTCCGGGGGTTCGATTCTTGGTGCCACTAAGAACCCGTCGTATAGAAGGGGCCGATGCGCATTTTCATTTTCACGGCTTAAAGTCCTCCCGTTGGCGTGATGGGATAGTTTGGAGAAAGAGGTGCTAGCTCAGATGTTATCCTCGTCACTTGACCGTGGCTCAAATTTACGAGCTCCTGCTTTCACTCACATTTTATGCCTTCTTTTCAAGTTTATTGGGTTCTATTAGTCTGTGCATGTACAGCTGCTACTAAACAGTGAGTTTTTAATCTATTGTTCCTTATTGTTAATGCTCGGTTTTTGAAGTAATAACTTCTATTGGCGCGTTTTGCTAGAGAGGGAACTTGACTGTACGTCACGCTTGGGAATGTAACGGTCATTCGGCTTTTTTCGCTTTCAGTCGGACATACACACCTCTAAAAAGGAAAGGAGGGATGTTTCTCCCCTCCACACTAAAACACGCTTTGTTTGTCCCCCACCAATAGGCAGTAAAAGTAGAGTTCTTAGCTTCGATCTAAGTGGGCTCCCCCCTCCCCAGCGCCACCTCTTTCTTCTAAAATGAATGCGGGATTGATTCTAATCCTAGTTGAAGCGTGAAAATGAAACGCAATATTTTTAAAAATAGGCTTTTAAAAGAAAGAAAATCTTACAATAGAGTTAAACATAAAATGTAGAAAAAAGGGCAAATTTTTATAGAACTAAGTAAATAGTATAATTATCATTAGCAATATTGTAGTGATCGTAAGAATAAAAATATTATTTTTTTAAGTGAATCGGAATAACATTGAACACATAGTTCTATTAATCACATTACTTAAATATACTTTGATTCTAAAAAGAAAATTAAAACAATTAAAAATTTAAAATAACAAAATTAAGTATACAGGTATTAAGAAAGAGTTACATTATATAAGTAATTTAAATACGAGAAAACAAAATATAATTAAGAAGACTTTCCTTGTAGCAGCACCGGATATATTTGTACAAACTGCCATATAATGACAAAAGACCTAGTATAAGCCAGAGATTATGTGATATAAACCTTCTGATTAAATCCCATTTTAAAGGTTTTGACCTAGATTCCTCTCTTCCCAATTTACTACCTGTCTTACTATCCCTTTGCTTAAATTAATTTATGGATAGAATTGAATATTATTAAATTATACAACCAAAATTCACACAAAGCCGGATCGGGTCTTCTGAACAAATTGTTATGATTTTAAGTAGTAATTTTAAAGTAGATTTTTCAAAAGACAAATCAAAATCTTTAGTTGATTTTTTAAAATCAAAATTCAATTTAATTGTCAAATGATCCAAATGAAGCACGAGGAAGTACGGTACAACGCTTGACGGATTTCTTTTTTTTTATTGATATTTAAATAAATTTTTGAATCTATAAAGGTTTTATAACCTATTTCAGCTACTATAAACCTATTGTTTCCTGCTTAGAATACAATTAATTCCCAAATATGTGATTGTATTATTTCACACAAAAATATTACTTTATGAGTACAGACATATGAATAAATAATTTTATATGACAACTCTAATATCCCGTTGTTTTTTATTCACCGAACTAATCCCTGAAATAACATTACAAAGTTTGAAGTTATCACTTCTATCGTGTGGTCATAAGCACACACACTTTTATTTTTGCTAAGAGGAGTGAGTGAGAGAATATTAACGTCGCACTATTGAGCTACTCGAGAGGTTTTGGCGATGAACCATGTAATTTTGAACCATGTTCAAGTGATGAGGTCCCCCGAGCTGGAACACTCTCTCCTAACTTCAACACCACCCCAATGGGAGGACGTTTGAGCCTTGACAGATTAAACGTACATCACTCCCTTACACGGCGGGTCTTCAACGGTACTAGGCTCGAACTCATAACACGCCAGCCACGAGTTGTTTACCTTGAGTACTAGGCTACCACGGTCACATTTGGTAAGATGAAAGAAGGAATCAAGACTACTGATTGAATCTTTCAAAGGACTACATCTTTTACATTTTTATACACAATCATGGCTATTTCGATGCATTTCATGTCACGATTTTTTTTTAATACCTTGTCATGGCAATACTATATTTTTTCATTCCCTTAACACCGATTTTTTTTCTAGCGTGTCAATTAAAATGGTGGCTTCAAAGTTGCCTTGAAATTTCAGCTTATCGTTATTTCATTTTTTAATTTGAAGAATTTTTAATATATGATAAATATACTATTATACAGTGTACTTGCCAACAATTACTCAAATTTCTGATCAACCTCGCTAAAGAAAGTTTATTTTAGAAACCATTTATGCACAGAAATATTTTTTCAGCAAATATTTATATATTTCACTAATTAACTTTAGCAAAGAATTTTTTTTAGGTACGAAATAAAACCTTACCTTTCACTGTAAGGCCCTCTGCTGCTTCTGAAGCAAAGTGATCGACTTTTCAGAGAAGTGGAAGTGTTTATGAAACTGAAAATGCTCGTGATCCTTTTTATGGTTTGTAAATGTAAATATTTATTTTGCGGGATATAATTGGATTTAAAAAAATAATCTTTATAATACATCAGGAGATGTTATTGTTATGACTTTTTGTAATAGAGGTACTTTTGCCTGGAAGTATAAATTGTAAGGCTATCACAAAAAGAAAGAAAAGAAATGTCAGGACAGTATTATTAAAGCTTTAAAAGAGGCATCGAATCGTAAATTCAAAAAGATCCAAGGGAATATGTAAGTGTAGTTTATCATTAAAGACTTTTTTTTAGTGTCGTTTCAGTAGAATTTTTCGAATTGTATATTTGTAAAGGAAATATATATATATAAAACTTACTACAATAAATGGATTTTTATTTCGGTCCACAATTGTATTGTTGGAAATGTTTTTTCACAAAAGTAATGAAATTAAAAAGTAGTCACCAAAAAACGCTATGTGTTTTTTAGTAAACAAATTTTATAGTGTCGTTTCAGTATGAGTTTTTGAGTAGAAATATTTGATACGTCAATATTATTATGTAATGAGCCTATGTATGACATAAAAAAACTATATATAACATTTTTTCTTTCAATACAATTTAACAATGTTTCAAAATTTAAAGAGTATTAATATAAATTTTCCTTGCTTAATTTGTGACATCTCACGCGTCCTTCCTCTAACATAACCTCTGTGTTCTTTGACGGCCACGATTAATGGCAAATCTTTTCCAACCCAAATCCAAGAAGTGAAACGAAGCATAGATGCAAATAAGATAACCTTTAAAAGGATAGAAGTTTTAGCGAGCGCGATGGCAATTTAGAGAAAGTTCAGTTCAAAGAAGATAGAAGTGTTGATTGACGGCTTACATAGAATCAAGAAACTCTAGCCAGTCAACCAAGGTACATATCATTGTACGCCCACTTGGAGAAATATTTGAAGTGGATTGGACGTTGAGTATTCAACCAACGTAGGAAGATTATATTCTGAACGCGAATATATTATTGAAATTGAGATTAGGTGGATATAGTATAATTATATTGATAAGTGATCTAATTGCGCGATCTGTGTCAATTAAGACTACGTGTTTTGGTTTATTCTCACTTAATATAAGTTTGTTCGATATCTAAGTAATCTAAGTTAAATTCTTAATAAAAGTCATATTAAGAATTATAGAATGTCTCATATCATTCCGATAATCCCACACCTCTAACTTACGCGCAAACCCCACGTCATAGCTATCGAAAGATGGCTATGTCGCATACATTTTGTGTGGTCAGAAGTGTACGTATTACCAAAACTCTGGCTTAAATGTGAAATTTTCCCAAGAATGAAACAAACTTTTTTTCCCTTTTAAACAGACATGATTCTTCTTGCAGCGGTTTGAAATGTGATGTAAGGATAATGATTAAAGTGTGAAGTTTCAGTTGTCAAGAAAAGACGAAACCAATAATATTTCTCCTTTCTTGTACATACACGGTAAATTTTCACCCCTCATCGACAATATACGCTGGTAATGTATTGAACAGGTTTTCATCCTTGTTGGAGGAAATCAAAGGATAAAGTTGAGCCATGAATCTTCACAGCAGTCAATTTGTTGATCAAAAATGAGCAAAGTTTCTGGCATTCAAAATGGAATTATTAATGACACGAATTAAAAATCATTCCGAATTCATGGTACAAACTTTAAGGGTAGATGCAGAACATTGTAGCAATCATTTATTGTATAGGAATGTCTGGGCGCAAATAACGCAGTGAGGCGAAACAGGAGAAATAAAAGAAAAGACAAATTGTGTTATCGGTTGATTGAGTTGCCGGTAGGAGGCAGTAGATGTCTAGCCACCACTCAACATGATGCATCTCAGTAAGAAAAAATTGACAATTGTGCTGACGTCTACGAGGGGAGACTTAAAGTATTTCTCAAAAGGCAGACATGCATTACATGTTCGATCGTGCAAATGGTAATGGCACAGCTGCGCTACGAATGTATCGCTCGCAGTTTCCTGATCGCCGAATGCCAGTTCAGAGAATTTTTCAGTGGTTAAATCGTCAACTTCGTGAAACACGTTCGTTCCACGTCACTAGACATGATGCTGGTCGATGAAGAGCTGTAACCAGTCCAAGTCTGGAAGAAAGCATCTTGAACGATGTGGCTGATAGCCCAAAGTCAAGTGTAAGAGCAGTTGCTCATCACGTAAGTGTGAGTCATCAGACCATTTGTAGAGTGTTAAACGAAAACTAGCTGCACGGCCCGGCGTTGCACGGGCTTTCTCTTTCCCTCATGACACCAGCGTTTCTATGAGTGTGTTTGTACGCGCACAATGTGAGTGATTTCTAAAATTATGTCACAGAATTTCCCTTTTTCGAAATTTTTTTTTGTTCCATTCCACTTATTTTTGATTTAAGACAAGTTTCTTTCTCCTCTCTATAGCCCGAGCACGGTTTTTTTTAGTGTAAAATTGTTGTTCTATCTTCCCCTCCTTCTCATAGATAAGATATAGCTTCAAATTTCGATGTATGACTTATAAAAAAAAATATTGCGTTAGAATTAAAAAGTTATTAATGTGTGCGTGAAGCAATAAAAAGAAAACGATTCTGATGCTAAGAGTAAAACAAAAAACGTTCCTCATTTTTTTACTAATAGTTTTTAAGAATCTAAAATAATAAAATAGATTTCAGAGAGATTTTCATGAATCAATCAATCGTTACACATAGTTAGCTTAAAAATGTCTCTAAAATGTATTTTGATCCAAAATAATAGACGAAGTACTTTTAAATAAACAAATACTTAATTTAGTAATGAAATAATCCTTTTAAAAAAACACATATATATATTTATTAAAATCAAATTTCTATAAGTAATAAATAAAATAAAAATTTACAGAGATAGCTATCGAAACGATTGCTTTTTTCTGAACGTTTGAATGTTTGATTAAGCATATAAATATATATAAGTTAGAAAAAAAACAGTATCAGGGAAAGTCTGTAATATATATAGGCTAATTCTCTACAAACAAGAGATAACATACAAACAATAACATTTGAAAAACACATAGACAGTAGGAAAATCACACAATGAAGGACATATGAGTAATCGAGATTAAAAATTATAAAATGAATGCTGCAGTGTTATAAACATTACTGACTTAGGACAGCTATTATATAAAATAATTTATATAAAAGTGGGGTTGAACATGTTTTTTGGCCAGCCAACCTTCCCATATATATAGTATATATATATATACATGTACTGAAAAAAACATTAAAAAAACCCCGATATGATAAAAACATTTTGATATTTTATTTTAATTTAAACCTTTTTCATTCCACTAAAAATTTTTTAAACATTAACAAATAGTGCAATGCGAAATTGAATATCTCTTCCTCTTCAGTTTCGAACCTAGAACTACCGTTTTATAAAGCAGCGGGTTTAACAACCGCGCTGTGGGTTCCTTCGGTGAAATGCTGTGAAAATACTTTTAAAATAAAGGAAGTTTTTTTTTTTTATTTCGCATTGCTTTATTTGTTAAAGTTAAAATTTTTTTTCGGGCTTCATTTTTAAGTTAATGCATTCAAACTTCATATATCGATTGCAAACAACGGTAATTTTTGAAAAAAAAAAAAAACCCTTTTGAAAGAATAATGCTTACATATTTCTAGCAAAAAGGGGAAAAAAAACGAAAAACACATTTTTTTTTTAAACCGTAATTTTTAAGATATTTTATCAATTTTTGTTCAGATTACGTATATCATTCTACACATGGAAAAAAAGTTTCGCGAGATTATTTTTATAAATAACGAAAAAAAAACTAAGAATTTTTAAGATATTTTATCAATCTTTGTACAGATTACGTATAATATCTTTCTACACACGGAAAAAAAACTTTGTGAGATTATTTTTTATAAATAAAGAAGTTATTAAGTATTTAAATAAAATTTTGAGTATTTTTTGAAAAATCTTAAAAAAAAATCAGTTTTTGACATTAAATTTTTTAAATGACTGATTCTAAAAGAGAAAAGCATGAACTTTTTTAGTGTAAAATATTTTTTTCATTAGCACGAAAGAAAATGCAAGCGGAACTATTTAGAAATCGTACTCATAAAAACGTATCGATTTTGACTCATTTTAAAAAAATCGTAAAAAATATAATTATTTTATAAAATAAATTATACCCTTTCGTGGCGAAGTTAATGATCTTTCCGAATCTGTAGTTATTTTTTTTTCTGAGTCTCATGAAAAAAATTAGATCGCGTTTTAAAAAAACGTCGGGAAAAAAAAAAAAAAAAAAAAAAAGAAATTGAGCTTTGTACCTGGCGGTGAAAAATGGCACTAATTATGCATTTTAAGGTTTTTAATTTATATATTTTTAACTAATTGGAATATTGGAATGTAAATGGTCAAAACGGATTCCTCGGATCATTCCTAAAATTTTGGTACCTTCGGCAAGTTGTTGCATCATGTGGTTCGTGCGAAAATAGGGCATCATATATTCGTAGATAGATACATTTGTTTACTTTCGGATTTTAATAGTGTAGATCGCTTACACTTCTTTCATTTTCAGTGAGTACAAGCTTTGAATCCGGCAGACCCTCTTCTTCAACTGTCAGTGGGTGGTACAGTAATGTGCGCTGCAGATGGATTTCATAGCTCATGTGCTGGAAAGTTATGAACATTTATTTTAAACATTACATTGACCAACGATGTCGTTAATAAACAATTTGGCTTTCCTTTCGTTTCTTATCTCTTGTTTTTGTGCCTCACCGTGGCACTTGTGCTCATGCATTCCTATACAATAAATGATTATTATAATGTCCTGTACCTACCCCCTTAAAGTTTGTACCATTAATTCCGAACCACCCTGTATATATGAAAGTAATTTAGATATATCGGTACAAAATGCTGACTTCTTTCTCTTAAATTTTAGTTTTCATTGTATGAAAAATTAACCATTTGTTCTGGTTTTTCTGTCAAAACAGAATCGACTGAGAATTGTATGCGACGGTAGAGAGCTGTCGTCTCAAAGGCAGCAGCAGCCGAAATGTTTTTCTGTTCATTAGGGATTCGAGTCAAAGGGCCACTAAAGAATCACCATGTAAAAGAGCAGATACACGTTGAATCTGTCAAGGGTCAAGCTCTTCACGTTGGTGTGTTGTAGAAGTTTAGAGTAGGGTGTAATCCTCGTCACCACTAACCCTCGTGTGGCTTCAACAGTGTGACTTTGAAAAAAAAAAATTCAAAACATTGCATAAATGCACAAAACCACAAAGAATCTCAGGTAAAACACTTCTTTTTGAAAAGTAAATAGTGATAAATTAATATTTCCAAAGAAAAATTAATTTAAAAGGAAAGAGTGATATATCTGTATTATATATACTCTTTTATTAACTCATTAGAATTCTTGAAAAATAAATGGGATTTTTTTTTCTTTGAAAAATATTTACAGTTTAAAGTAGAAGTTACTTTTATACAATTATTTCATAATAGCTTAATAAACTAACGGGAATACCATCACGTTAACATATAATCAGATTTTATATATATCTGCTTTTGCATGTCATACAATCTTTTTTTCTTACAATTTTCAGTTACACTTTATTTTTCTTAAAAATATTTTCAATTTGATCAAAAAATTCAAAATTAAAGATGATCTAAGCATAAAGAAAACATTTGTATCCTGATTCATAAGTACCGGGTGTTTCTAATAGAATATCGGAGTTTTATATATAACGCTTTATATATAGTATTCATTACATATAACATTAGTATGATTCACACATCGAATGAAAGAGCAACTGAAACAGTTTTCTTTGCTGGCATGTGTGCGCGAAGCGTATGCTAATTTTTTCCCTTTCTCGTCGATCAACGCTCTAGTAGAAAAATGGCGACTAGTAAACAAAAAGCGTTTTGTGTTCTCCAGTTTGCAAAGACAGAATCTGCTATTACTGTGCAACGAGCGTTTCGTATTAAGTTCGGTTGTCAACCTCCAAGCGATAACATTCTTAGGTGGTTTCATCAGTTTCAGATAACTGGCTGTCTTTGTAAAGGGAAAAGTATGGGGCGACCAAGGCTGTAACTGTTAAACAACTGTAACTGGTTCTGCCTATCTTGATGCTCTACAACTACGGCTATTTTTTCAATTGGAAGAAAGCGAACCAAATAACTTCATTTGGCAGCAAGATGGTGCACCGCCTCACTGGCATCTCTCAGTACACGATTGGTCAAATATCACTGAACCCAACCAATGGATTGACTACAAAGAGCCTCCCAATAAAGCTTGCATCGCATGGCCTCCACGTTCACCCGATCTGACGCCATGTGACTTTTGTCTGAGGGGGTTCATAAAGATTGTGTGTACGCTCCTGGCTAGCAACTGACCTTCGACAAAAGACACATGATTGAAGCTTGCGTTGCAAGAATTTCTTTAGACTCACTGAAAAGTTCGGGGTGAACTCGCCTATAGACGATGTGTGCCGTGTGACGAATGGGGCTCACATTGAACATTTGTAAGTTTGCAGGTAAAACTCTGTTTCAGTTACTCTTTCATTCAATGTATGAATTATACTTGTAACTTATATGAGATGAATACTATAAAGCGTTAAAACTTCGATATTCTTTTAGAAACACCCGGCATAGTAAATTTTCTCTTTAAAAAGTTTTAAAAAATTCAAAAATAAAATAATTGATTAACTAATTAGTATTACTTCTTTTAAGATACTATGAAGAATATAATGTAATCCTTGTTATGTATAAAAATATAACACACAATATTTATATTCCAATAGATATATTTTGCTTGTAATTTTTTTTTTTTTTTCATCTTTTGAAACATACCTATGACTTCTTTGACACTACTAAAATTAAATATTGTTACGTAGGGGTTCGTGGATTTTTTTCTATCAGTCTCAAAGAGCAAAACAGTTCTGTAAGAGATGAAAATTTATTGTCGAAAAAAAATCCGCACAAAACAATGCACATTTGCGTGTCTCCTGGGCAGGAAAACCCCTGCTAAACGAAAAGATTGTATTACACCCTTTGTCAGAGACATTTTCTGTATGGTGAATTAGGAAGAAAACTACGTGCTTTAGAGAGCTTAGGAAGAACCCCCAAAAGGGTATGGAGATTTCCTGATACCGTTAGTCGAGAGCTGCCTTCCCGAAGAAATATTACAAGCCTGGGAAAGAAGCTGGAACCATGAATCAACACAGAACACTCCTTTTAGGCATTTGATGAATTTTCTTCGCAAAGAGGTGCAAGGAGAGGCGATGGTGCAACTCCCCCCTTTGATGAGGACTCGTAAATCAGTCGGCGGTACAACTTTAGAACGGGAAACCGAAACCCAAAAGAGCCGGGAAGTGAAACTAACCCT
The DNA here is from genome assembly GCA_019973955.1 of Trichonephila inaurata madagascariensis. Classification (NCBI taxonomy): domain Eukaryota; kingdom Metazoa; phylum Arthropoda; class Arachnida; order Araneae; family Nephilidae; genus Trichonephila; species Trichonephila inaurata. The sequence goes on from BMAV01015242.1 coordinate 117,639, forward strand.
AAACAACACCGGGTTTTTTCCTTTGGGGGTTTGCGACTTGGGGGGAATGAAGTGCAACTTTGAGGGTTTTTGAAAGAAAGATTTGTGGTTTATCCCTAAGAAAAAGGATAAAAGGGGTTTTAAAAGAACTAGGGGAAGGAAGATACATTTAACTATTCTTCTTGTGAAGGAGGGGAAATAGATTTTTTTAATAGGAGCCGATGTTATGGGAAAACTGTTGACGAGGGAAAAGTGGGAATTTTACATTATGGCTTCACATGATGAAAGTAAAAGGCTGGGGGTATTTGGAAAACAAAAATTTTGTGGAAAAGGGTAAATTTACAACAACAGTGTCAATGCCCCTGGGGAAAATTCCTTTTAAAATTTGGGAACTAGAAGTTTCCCGGAATAATGACCCCCCGAAACTGTTAAAAAAAAGAAATATCGTTTAGGCGGTACCCAGCTCTTTGAGCTACAACCTCATATCGGTAGGTATTTGGTGACTGTAAAAAATTTACTTTAGCCCTTTGTTAATTTAAATGCTTTAAATATATAATAAAAATACTGGAGATTTTTTTGGGAAAAAAAAAATTTAAAATAATAAAATGCGTTAAAATTGAAAAAGAAGTTTCCAAAGTGGCACAATGCACCGGAATGAAGTTTAAAATTTTGATCTTGGGTGGGGGGGCGAAACCGACCAATGGGAATGCAGCTAGTATCCGAAAAGAAAATCAGAGAAAAAAGCTTTTTAAAAAAATATTAAAAAAAAACTTATGAATAAAAAAAGAGGAATATTTAAATAAAAAAGAAATTAAAGAGTAAATATTAAGATTGGAAAAAAAGGGGAGCACTGGGGAACGAACCCGATGAAAAGCATTTGGGGCGAGCGTTTTGAAACTACACCACGGGGACTGTGGAAAAAGGTAAAAAAAACATTTAAGATGGAAGGGAAATTTTGGGGAAAGGGGAAAAAAATTTTTAAAAGAAGAGGGGGCTGAAAGAATATTTCAGGTCTGATGAAATTAAGGTCAGGAATATATTTTCAATATCCCAAACTCGAGAGATTACTAGAAATTTCAATATAATGAAAAAAGTTTGTTGCAATCTTTTTTAAAAAACTGTCAATTACAGCATTTTATTTGCGGTTCTGGGGTCAGTGTTCCCTTTTAACCATCTGATTTAAATTTGATGGGAATGCTTTAAAAACTAATTTGATTAATATGGGATCTAGCTGCATGTGCCCAGATTGGAACGGGATTGTTAGAATTTTGGGCCAGATCGTTTTTAAAAAAATTAACCATTTGTTCTGGTTTTCTGTCAAAACAGAATCGACTGAAATTGTATGCGACGGTAGAGAGCTGTCGTCTCAAAAGGCAGCAGCAGCCGAAATGTTTTTCTGTTCATTAGGGATTCGAGTCAAGGGCCACTAAAAGTCACCATGTAAAAGAGCAGATACACGTTGAATCTGTCAAAGGGTCAAGCTCTTCACGTTGGTGTGTTGTAGAAGTTTAGAGTAGGGTGTAATCCTCACGTCACCACTAACCCTCGTGTGGCTTCAACAGTGTGACTTTGAAAAAAAATTGAAACATTTAAAATACAAAACCTACAAAAGTCTCAGGTAAAAACACTTCTTTTTGAAAAGTAAATAGTGATAAATTAATATTTCCAAAGAAAAATTAATTTAAAGGAAAAAATTGATATATCTGTAATATATATGCTCTTTTATTAACTCATTAGAATTCTTGAAAAATAAATGGGATTTTTTTTTCTTTTGAAAAATATTTACAGTTTAAAGTAGAAGTTACTTTTTATACAATTATTTCATAATGAAAGCAATAAACTAACAGGAATACCATCACGTTAACATATAATCAGATTTTATATATATCTGCTTTTGCATGTCATACAATCTTTTTTTCTTACAATTTTCAGTTACACTTTATTTTTCTTAAAAATATTTTCAATTTGATCAAAAAATTCAAAATTAAAGATGATCTAAGCATAAAGAAAACATTTGTATCCTGATTCATAAGTACCGGGTGTTTCTAATAGAATATCGGAGTTTTATATATAACGCTTTATATATAGTATTCATTACATATAACATTAGTATGATTCACACATCGAATGAAAGAGCAACTGAAACAGTTTTCTTTTGCTGGCATGTGTATTCTGCGCGAAGCGTATGCCTAATTTTTCCTTTCTCGTCGATCAACGCTCTGGTAAGAAAAATGGCGACTAGTAAACAAAAAGCGTTTTGTGTTCTCCGGTTTTAAAGACAAGTCTGCTATTACTGTGCAACGAGCGTTTCGTATTAAGTTCGATTTGTCAACCTCAAGCGACCTTTTATTCTTAAGGTGGTTTCATCAGTTTCAGATAACTGGCTGTCTTTGTAAAGGGGAAAAGTATGGGGCGACCAAGGCTGTAACTGTTAAACAGCTGTAACTGGTTCTGCCTATCTTGATGCTCTACAACTACGGCTATTTTTCAATTGGAAAGCGAACCAAATAACTTCATTTGGCAGCAAGATGCACCGCCTCACTGGCATCTCAGTACACGATTGGTCAAATATCACTACAGACCCAACCAATGGATTGACTACAAAAGAACCTCCCAATAAAGCTTGCATCGCATGGCCTCCACGTTCACCCGATCTGACGCCATGTGACTTTTGTCTGAGGGTTCATAAAGTTGTGTTGGCACGCTCCTGCGCTAAAGACTTTCGTTCTTGGCGTGCTCAAGTGAGGTCGTGTTTTTCTGCGCTCCGCAAGACTGACTTTCGTATCCGCAGGTTTAAATAGCAATCAATCAGGCGTACCTATAGCTCTTATCAGAGCTGAAAGGATAGGGCGCCGACTACTTTAAACCTGCGTATCCTTTGGGATATTCTGAGTTTTATTTATTTGGACTCTAATTTTTTCTTGGACTCTAACGATTATCGACTATGGAACTGGAATCGGTTATCCCTACTGAAATGGAATTGGCCCACTCATCATCCTCACCCTCAACGACTAGATCCTCAACACCGGTGATGTCTAATTGCGAGAGACTACAAATTGCGAACTCCGAAATCCGAAAATTCTCCATTCTTTACATACGGAAATGTATCGCATGCGATTGAAGCTACCGCCCCGTTTGCGGACATTGACTCTGATCTAGCGGACATGTACGCGAGACAGCACTATTTGGACCAACGAAGACACAAAGCGGTAAGTGATCATTCCTCTTTACCTCGTTGTGATACCCCTGGATGTCGGATCCACAGTACCCCAGTAAATTCTCCAACCAAACTTAATTTTAATGAATATCCTGAACTAACTAAATCACAGGCGCTAAAAAGGAAGAGAAAGCGGCATTGACGGTTTTCTCTCGCCTACTTCAAAGGAAACAAACACGTTTTAAAATGCAAAGAGTAGAATTTAAAAATTTCGATCTAGATACTAATAATAAATTTAATGTTTTAACTGAAAAGGACGTAGCAGGAACTTCTCAATCAGCCAATAACGTAAATGCTCACTCTCCCACTATAGGAACAACAACGGAAAAAACTACTGAACCTAACACTCTCCCACCCCCGGTCTTTTTTAAAATAGAAAAAACTACATAGAACAACTTAAAAACATTAACTGATATCATCCCAAACTTAGAAGCAAAAAGACCGGAGAATAATTAAAATTGTACACCCCGATAATTTATGACGATTACCGTACCCTTAATAATGCCGTAAGAAAAGCTTAGAAGTTTCAATTTTTGTCATAAACCAAAACACGAAAGACCAATTAAAATAGTAATCAAAAGGACTGCCCACCAACAATGAAACCCAACACATTCATGATAACTTAGTAGAACTCGGATACACACAGTTGATAAAAAGTACACACCAGCTAGTAGGCCGTATCTCAAACAAAAATTTGCCTGTTTTTCTTAGTAACTCTCCCCCGCAATATTACTAACCTTAATGTTTTCATCTCTCTCGACTATACTTTACCTCTCGGTAAAAGAGTGGAAATTTTGATAGCAAAGGGGTAGTATGACTGATGCAATAAATTCCACCATACTGCCGAGAATTGCCATTTTCACCCTAGATGTTTTAAAATGCGGCGAGCCCCACCAGACGAGGACTGCGCCATTAAAAGACTTGATAAAACTTATTGCATCGAATTGTCACTGTGTACGGACATGGCAAATTATAAATACCCTTTATATCCCAAAACCCGTAAAAGGAACCCTAGCACTTAACACCACTAATAACTATACCTCTGCTGTAAATAATTTAATTCGCCTAACTTCTCCTACGCGCCCAGGCCGCTAGCAAGTCACAAACAGTTAACTCTAAGCCTCCCCAGCAGATGGCGACACTCGCACCCCACACGCAGAAAACCTGCTACGTCTTCCATCAATCAAGTTGTCCTCCCTCCCTATTTTAACCAGTTTCAATGTTGGGGATACTTCTCCCCAACAATTACTTCTAATCTCTGCAACAAACAGATTCAAAGCCCTTACTCCCAAATAACGCAGCAACTTGCTGCCTTAAATTTAATAACCCAACCCCTCTAAAAAACAAAAACCAAATTGACCAAACCCCAGCTCAAGCCTTATTAGAGGCCACTACCTCGATAATGAAGATGAGTAGATACAACTTGATTGATCTAAAACTTTACTCATGGAATACAAACGGCTTGTTAAATAAAATAATGGAATTTAAAATTTTTATGAAGTACTCTCCCGATGTTATGTTAATTCAGGGAAACACATCTGGAACCTAAGCACAACATCAACGTTGCTAATTACATTTGTTATCGGCCAATGATAGGGACACGGAGCGTGACTGCGCGCGGTGGTACTCTAATTCTGATAAAACGTATCCCCCCATTTAATCTTACCTCCTCCCCCTCTCAGCACTGTGAAGACTACGATCGTAGTCACTCACTCCCCTAACAAATCCCATTTCTATCATCTCAATTTATATCCCCCCAGCTCGGACGAGAGATTATTCACTCTCGATTTCCGAGCAACTCCTTCAGACCAACAGTAATTGTATTGTTATCTTTGGAATATGAATGCTACTCATAATTCATTGGAATTGCAGTATCAATTCCACCCAACAATTAAAACTTTTACCGATTTGCTTAACCTAACTATTGCTTACCCCGACTCCCCTACCCGCTTCGGCTACGGGTCTTCAAATACATTAGACATAGCCGTTATCAATAATTTTCACTTCCCATTCTCGATTGAGACTATTCCAGAGCTTTCCTCGGATCATAACCCGGTTTTTCTAAATTTCTCCCTCACTACCCCATTCACATTGATAACCCCAGACAGTTAACACCTGTTGGTCTGAATTCCGTAAAACTTAAATGATTCTCTGCGTTTGTCCTGATTACTCAATTTCGCAATCCTTTGTGCTGGAGTCCAAAATTTTCGCTTTTCACCACCACCGTAAGCTCCGCCACAACCAGGCATCTAAAGCCAATAGCAACAAGAAACACTCTTTCGTTTCCTAGCAGAGAATACAACAACTCATTTATCTCAAGAATAAAAGCTAAAACACTTACAATAGAACTTTAAACCCTGTACACAAAACTAATTATAATAGGCACAAAGCACACTTAAAAGAGCACTCAAAAACACTCACAACATACATGGACTAATGGATTACTTGCACTTAACACACAACAGACAACAGCCTATGGCAGTGTCAGAAGCTATTTCGTAAAATCTTCCAATATTCTAACTTGAAAGAAGTTATTCTGGCATCGCTAATAGCGCTGATGACCAGAAGAGCCAATCTTCTAGCTCTAACTCTCAAAGATAATTTTTCCGAAAATTCTAGGCCGCGAATACCCTATCGACGAAAAGGTCCTCACGCACTCTCGAAATTTTTCACCCTTCCCCTTCCCTTCCCATTCCCCACTAGTCCCGACGAAATTATCAACTACGTTAAAACTCTGGCAAACAATAAGGCTCCTGGCGAGGAACAATATTACAATAAAATGGTCAAAATTTCCCCCCTCAAACTAATTCTTATTCTCACGTTCTTGAATTAATAAAAATTTATACCTTAGGCATTTCCCCAACAACTGGAAAAATGCAATAGTGTTTCACAATCAAAAGCCAGGCAAGACCGTTTTTTCCCCTTCTAGTTATAGACCCATTTCCTTCTCAGCATTTTAAGCAAGATCACAGGCATGTAATTCTTAACAGGTAGAAAAGTTCACGGAGTGCCAATAGCTTCATCAATCCCAACCAGTACGGGTTCACCAAGGCATCTCTCTACTTATCACCCTCTGCTCAGATTGACTGAAAAAATCACTTCCTGGATTCCAGAGGCCAGATCCACTGGAGCTGTTTTTCTGGATATTCAGAAGGCTTTCGACTTTGGGGTCTGGGTCAGTGGGCTGATCTGAAGTGAAATCAACTTTAACTTTCCCCCCCTGCTCTCATTCACCTAATCAATTTCTTACTTAGTCAGTAGTAAGATCCTTTTCGAGTTAAAGTCAATAATTCTCTCTCTACTAACATTTTCATTAAATACGGCGTCCCACAAAGGTAGCTTGCTGGGACCTATTCTCTTAATATTTATATCAATGATATTCTTCTCACCCTCAAACTATGACTAATATTTATGCTGGCAACACTTCCATCTCGGCTACTTACAAGAATCACGATACTATCACCAAGGCGCTTAACGCCCATCTTCTTCTCCTGGATGAATACTTTAATAATTGGAAAATTAAAATCAATGTTGAAAAAACTGTAGACCTCCCACCCACTGTCTTCGACTGCATTTACACACTGGTCTCCAGGTACTAAATACCTTGGTCTCTTACTAGAAAAATCTCTCATGGAAACAACATATTTTACACGCGCGTGATAAATTCGGATAGCTTTACGCTCTCGTACTAGTGGCCGGAATTCTGAAATGAATATCCACAACAAAATTACTTCTCTATACAGCCGTCTTGCGGCCCATATTAACTTACGGGAAGTCCTGTGTGGGGATATGCAGCTATACTAATATTAAATTTTAGATTGTGCTCAAAATACTTTAATCAAGATCAATTAGCCATACTTGCATCTATACTAGAAATAAAATATTTACAATTCACTTAAACTTTTTTAACTTTTAAATCATATATTCAAAAACTTGCAAAAAATTCTTCAATAATCTTCTAACATTAATAACGCTTAATATAAAATCTGAGAACTATGATCCTAATATCAATAAGAAAAGGCCAGAAGGATACTTCTGGACTCTTATAACCCTCCATGACAATAGTTCTCGAAGTCACATTCCTGTGTGGGAATGGCCCTCAATAACTAACTGTTTCTTAATTTTATTTTTAATTTCCGTACGACCCACTCAGGCTTCCGTCTCAATAGTTTGCTTTATCCGACTCCAGTGCAGCAGGTAAGAGTGTCTGATCACTGTAACCGAGTTCCAGGTTCCTTGATTTATTGCCTCTCATTTCCACTCCCTTACCCTCAAGCTAGCCCGCCTACCTTCCGTCCATGCACCAATGGGAGCTCACAGATCATAAAGGCTACTCACAACATCCAGGCCAATACTCCAGAGTATGGGACGGAGGACGCTTCGCGTCAGCGCTAACGATGACCAGCGACCGGCTCCTGCGCTATCAACTGACCTTTCAGACAAGACACGCCAGTTGAAGCAGCTGTTGCAAATTTCTTCAGACTCACTGAAAAAGTTCAGGATGAACTCGCCTATAGACGATGTGTGCCGATGTGACGAATGGGGCTCACATTGGTGCATTTGTAAGTTTGCAGGTAAAACTCTGTTTCAGTTACTCTTTCATTCAATGTATGAATTATACTTGTAACTTATATGAGATGAATACTATAAAGCGTTAAAACTTCGATATTCTTTTTAGAAACACCAACAGTAAATTTTCTCTTTAAAGAAGTTTTAAAAATTCAAAAATAAAATAATTGATTAACTAATTAGTATTACTTCTTTTTTAAGATATATGAAGAATATAATGTAATCCTTGTTATGTATAAAAAATATAACACACAATATTTATATTCCAATAGATATATTTTGCTTGTAATTTTTCATCTTTTGAAACATACCTGACTTCTTTGACACTACTAAAATTAAATATTGTTACGGCCAAGGGGTTCGTGGATTTTTTTCTATCAGTCTCAAAGAGCAAAACAGTTCTGTAAGAGAGATGAAAATTTATTGTCGAAAAACAATCCGCACAAAACAATGCACATTTGCGCCGTCTCTTGGGCAGGAAAACCCCTGCTAAACGAAAAGATTGTATTACACCCCTTAGTCAGAGACATATCTGTATGGTGAATTAGGAAGAAAACTACGTGCTTTAGAGAGCTTAGGAAGAACTCAAGAGAAGTATGGAGATTTCCTGATACCGTTAGTCGAGAGCTGCCTTCCCGAAGAAATATTACAAGCCTGGGAAAGAAGCTGGAACCATGAATCAACACAGAACACTCGCTCTTTAGAGCATTTGATGAATTTTCTTCGCAAAGAGGTGCAAGGAGAGGCGATGGTGCAACTCACCCGAATTGGATGAGAAAGACTCGTAAATCAGTCGGCGGTACAACCTCTTAGAACAGAAACCGTAAGCCACGAGCTTTTCGGGGAAGTGAAACTGAACCCTAAACAACACCGGGTGTTTTCCGTTGGGGTTAGCGACTTGCGGGGAATGTACACGTGCAACTTTGAGGCGCTTTTCGAAAGAAAGATTTGTGGTTTAGTCCCTAAGAATAAGGATCAAAGGGTTTTGAAAGAACTAAGGGGGAAGGAAGATACATTTAACTGATTCTTCTTGTGAAGGAGTGGAAATAGATCTTTTAATAGGAGCCGATGTTATGGGAAAACTGTTGACGAGGAAATGTGGTAATTTTACATTATGGCTTCACAGCTGATGAAAGTAAATTAGGCTGGACGGTATTTGGAAAACAGAAATTGTGTGGAAAGGATAAATTTACAACAACAGTGTCAATGCCCGTGGGAAATATTCCTTTGAAAAATTTGTGGGAACTAGAAGTTTCAGGAATAACTGACCTCCCAGAAACTGTTAAAGAAAGAAATATCGTTGGGTGCATGGCTTGAGTACCCAGCTCTTTCGAGCTACAACCTCATATCGGTAGGTATTTGAGTGACTGTAAATGATTGACTTTAGCCCTTTGTTAAGATTAAATGCTTTAAATATATAATAAAAATACTGGAGATTTTGGGAAAATAAAAATTTAAAATAATAAAATGCGTTAAAATTGAGAAAAGAAGCTTCAAAGTCGGCACAATGCACCGAGAATGAAGTTAGAATTTCGATCTTGGGTAGGCGGGGCGAAACCGACCAATGGGAATGCAGCTAGTATCTCGAAAAGAAAATCAGAGAAAACAGCTTTTTTTAAAAAACTATTAAAAAAATACTATCATGAATAAAAATAGTAGAGGAATATTTAAATAAAAAAGAAATTAAAGAGTAAATATTAAGATTGGAAAAAAGGAGAGCATCTGGGAATCGAACCCGATGAAAAGCATTTGGAGCGAGCGTCTCTGAACACTACACCACGGGGGACTGTGGAAAAAGGTGAAAAAAGCATTTAAGATGGAAGAAGCGAAATTTGTGAAGGAGAAAAATGTATTAAATGAAGAGGGGGTCTGAAAGAATATTTCTAGGTCTGATGAAATTAAGGTCAGGAATATATTTTTCAATATCCAAGCTCGAGAGATTACTAGAATTATCAATATAATGAAAGAAGTTTGTTGCAATCTTTTTAATAAACTGTCTAATTGACAGCATTTTATTTGCGGTTCTGGGGTCAGTGTTCCTCATGAACCATCTAGCATTTAAGATTTGATGAAGGATGATGCTTTAAGAAGCTTCAATTTGATTAATATGGGATCTAGCTGCATGTGCCCAGATTGGAACGGCATATGTTAGAATTGGTCCGAGGATCAGTTTTTAAATAAGCAGTTTATTTTCTCTTCTCAATGCAGAGTTTCTTGAAATTAAGGGTAAATTTTGCCGGCCGACTGTTTAAATTTATTTATTATATATGTGTGGGAATCCAACCGAAATCTTCCAAAAAGATTGGATTCTTCAGATGGCGGAGTTTTTATGGCGTGGTGTCTAGGGATTTTTAAGGTGTGTTAGTTAATTTCGAAATAAAATAGACAACATAGTTCAAGAAAGAAACTAGTTGAAAACTAAATAATTTATTAAAATTACATAGAGTATTTACATGGGAAATATTTCAAAAGAATAGGAAAGTTAGATAAGCATATTTCGGAATAATAGGAAAGTTAAGATCACATTACTTTAAAGGGGAGGCAATTGAGATTAAATGGGAATTCATTATGGTGCTATTAAGACTTACCGCCTGGCGCAGACGAATGATGGGAACTCGTTATGGGTACTATTAAGATTTACCATCTGGCGCGGACGAAGAAGTGCGCTGACGCGCGAAACACGACTTCTCTCGACGAATGTTAGTGGGCCTCTGGCGAAAGGTTCATGTAAGGCTTTTTAAGGACGCTTAGATGGCGTTGATGTGGAATACTGTTTTTGATTAAGTGCCGACCTCGGTAAATGTGATATGATCTAACTACTTACAAATGGAATATCCCTACAAAATCACCCCTCCTCTAGCTTAGGCTGGTCTCTCAGCTCTTACAATGTTGAGCTAAATTATTTACTAAAGAAAGCTAAGTGGATTCAGCTATATAACCA